>OZ020500.1:29946369-30160660 GCA_963971365.1 Lasioglossum villosulum | reverse complement strand
GCTACACCGAGACAATTCAATAACGGTTCATTAAACCGGATCTCGATAGTTTTCGAGCGAACTTCGAACGCGACCCGCGCCAGGCGCCTGTTTCGAGAAGATACATCGTCGCGGGACACCGTGCGAAAAAGTCATTATGAACGGACCATTACATTTCTTTGAAGGTTTTTCATTGAATGAGTAATAGGCCTGTACCTACTACGTTTGTTCGATAAATGCGTTCGGGACCGTTGCCGTTTGTGATACCGTCATCGTCGTCGTTACGACAACCACGGGAAACGATCGTCAACCGATGAGTGAATAGTGAGATATGTTTATGAAAGAAGCTCTTGGGGAGGTCTATCGAATAACCTGCACCTCTTGACATCTACTCGGTGTCGATCGGTACATCGTCGCAGCCTGTGCGATTCGTTTTCGATACTGATTTCGGAACGGGAAGACACTGTGTCGCGTGCCGTGGTGTTTCGCGATGATGCGGCCCGAAACGATCCTGGCGAAGCCGGCACGAAAGAAACGGATCGTCGACGCACCGATTGCCGAATGATTCCCGAGGACCCCATGGAACAATAGTCTTTAGCGAGTCAAGCGCTGTTTCGGACCTGTCTGCTTGCCATATGCGTATCGATGCTCTTGGGAAATCGTTCTTGAAGTATTATAGGTACTACCCCTTTTCCCTCAATTTGTACCGAACCTTAAGGGTCGAGTTATACTCAGTCATATCCATTACGAGACTCGGGCAGAATGTAATTATCCTGTTTTTATATGTAGCATTTATACATGTTTGTACACTCAGATATAGGAGTCTTTGCACCATCCAGGGTTGTAAGAGTCCCAGACAGACTCGTATAACTCCACCCTTAATTGCTTAGAACCATTGTAATATTACTCTGAATGAGTTCTAGATGATTGAATTGATTTATGGAATGTTTTAGTGTATTATCGAGATAAAAATTGTTTTTCAGTTATACATGAAATGGGTAGTGCTTGGTGGCAGTGCGCTGCATGTTTGAGAGCACAAGAAGAAGATATCTGCGAGCTGAATTTGAGCCACTGTAATCTTTACGATGTACCACCCGATGTGTTCATTTATGAAAGAACATTGGAAAAGCTCTGTTTGGATTGTAACAGAGTAACTATCAACCTTACTTTTTCTGTTTTAAAGACGTTTGTCAAAAGTATTAACGATGCATCTTCTTGCAGATAAAGGATCTTCCAAGGCCACTGTTTCAGTGCCATGAGTTACGAGTACTATCCCTTAGCGATAATGAAGTCACCACGTTACCACCCGCCATAGCGTCGTTAATCAACCTGGAATACCTAGACCTCAGTAAAAATAGTATTAAAGAATTACCGGACAGTATAAAAGAATGTAAAAATCTTCGTTCCATAGATATCAGTGTTAATCCTTTCGAACGTTTTCCCGATGCTATCACGCACATCGTTGAGCTTCGGGAATTATATATAAACGATGCATACATAGAATACTTGCCGGCTAACTTCGGGAGACTTTCGGCTCTCCGAACTCTGGAGCTCAGGGTGAATAACATGATGACATTACCAAAGAGCATGAGTCGTCTGATAAATTTGCAAAGACTCGATATTGGTAACAACGACTTCACTGAATTGGTAGGTTCCCCTTTTCACATGTGCCAGGAGAATAATTAATTCTCATCGATTAATTGATTGCTCTGTTTGCAGCCGGAGGTTGTCGGGGATCTAATCAATCTCACTGAACTGTGGATAGACGGGAACGATATCAAACGTATACCAGTGAACATCAATCAACTATATCGTTTGAATCATTTCGACTGCACGATGAACACGATCCACGTGATCCCGTCGGAGATAGACGGCTGGCGAGACATTTCAATTATGCATCTTTCTTCCAATGAGATTTATCAATTGCCAGATTCCCTGTGCTATCTGCGAACGATCGTGACCCTCAAAGTCGATCACAATCAATTGAGCGCACTGCCAAACGACATCGGACAAATGTCGAACTTAGAGGAGCTTATAGTCACTAAGAACTTCCTTGAGTATCTACCGTCGTCGATAGGACTTCTACGGAAGCTGCACTGTTTGAACGCGGACAATAACTGCTTGAGGTGCCTCCCGCCAGAGATCGGGAGCTGCACTTCGCTATCGCTGCTTTCGTTGCGATCGAACTATCTGACCCGGGTTCCGCCCGAGCTCGGTCACCTGTCCTCGTTACGGGTACTCAATCTCGTGAACAATTGCATCAAATACTTGCCTGTTTCTATGCTGAACTTGAACAACTTGAAAGCGTTATGGCTGAGCGACAATCAAAGTCAACCACTGGTGCCACTGCAGCAGGAGTTCAATTGCGAGGAGGATATGATGGTACTGAGCTGCTTTATGCTGCCGCAGAACCCGCGACAGGAACTCGAACGTGAGTATCCGTAAATTGTGCATTCTCCTCTGTCCCGTGTTTTTGCACTTTGACGATCATGTCTTCGAGGTCAGAATGTTCAGACAGATTTCTACAGTTACTTCTGTTGAGGCTTAGCACCATAGATGGACCCACAAAACCAAGAGACTAACAGACCACACTCAACAACAATAAAAACTATATAACAAATATAACAAAAATATAACAAAAAAAACTCAACATCAAAACAGTTTTCACCACACACACAAAAATAGGACAGATACTTACTCCCCCCCCAAGGATCCCCAGCCGCAACTACAGTAAACGCTCATTATCGGTCCAACAGCCGTGTTTTATTTATTGTGCCTCGGAGGAGACAACCGGGGGGAAGGGTTAATACTCTAAACGTGGGACAGAGGAGTATTATACCGAGTTTAATTTTACGAATAAGTTATTTAACATCTATGTCTGATATATTATTGCTGCTAGTGGATAATGAGGAGGAAGATGAGGAATGAAATGGTAAAGTATAAGATTTAGAGAACCACGAATATATCTGTAGACTGTTGACGATCTTCTCAGTTTTCGCGCTGATCCAACGAACGATTGTTATGTTTTTGTACACGCAGAAATACCGCCGGCTGTAGGACTAATTTCCAGTTCGATTGTTGGTACCGGAAAGAGAATATGTTTTGCTGCTGAGGTAGAATCCGAGATCCCTAGACAACTCCATCGAGCACCAACACCCTACCCCAAAGAGCTGCGCAACCTCGCTAGGCACGCCCGCAATTTGCAACATCAATCGGCTCACGATCAAAGAGTAAGTATCGATTGCCGACAGAACTATTGCTTCATCTGTTTTTCGTACAAAAGATACAGGACTTGCGTGACTCTAAACCATAAAAAATGACCCCAGAACAAAATATCGGTGTCATCAAATTGATATTTTTTTTATGTGTGCTTTGTGTTTATGCAAAAAAAATCGAACGATACAAGACAATTGGCGATTGAAACTTCCAGATGCATTTAGAACAGGAGACAATGATCAAAGAAGCTATTATTGCAAAAGCTACTACTACTCTGGACCTTTCCTCAAAAACTGGGACCTGTTTCTCGCAAAGTTTCTTTAATAAGGTATTGATTCAAAAGAATTATGCGCGTTAAAACTAGTGTTAATCGTTTTGCAACATTTGCCTTTCAAAATCGGACATTTCACATGCAACAAACTAATGTAAAGGCGAATCAATAGATATTGAAGGAGCAAAAAAATATTGTAAGCCGCCCATTGGATTAATGTTTACATAGAATGATGAAGTATGTCTTCTTCAGGGTTCACATGCTTCACTTTCACCTACGGACCGCAACATATCAAAAGGGTACAAGAGCGCAAGCCCTACGGATGTCGGAACAGAACCGTCGGTGTCAGAGGAGTCATCGGACGAAGCAAACAAGACAGTCCTCGCTAAGGAGAAAAGCCCAGACATCCGAGAAGCAAAGTACATTCGCAACCCTACGTCAGAGTATCTCTCCAAGCCTCCAACAGTAGCAGATTACGTAAACTCCACGTGGAAACCGGACGAATACTCGAAGGCAAATACGGCAAAGATTGTGGAATCGGAGAAGTTCGCTGTGGGCAGTAACAACGGCGATCAAATGCTCATACAGGCGCCAAAATTGAACGAAATTCCCCCTGTACCACCGCCGTATCATATCGCTGCTGCGTTCTCCAAGAAAGCGGCGCTTTTCCAACAGCTAAACCAATGTACGTATTCATCTTTTAGGCTAGATAAACCTTGAAGCTTGACAAATTTTGAAACGAACAATTTAACAGCGTTTTCAAATGTATTCTTGTTTCAGTAGGTCAGTCCGACTCGCCAACGATCGTCTCTCCGCAAACGGACATGAACATATCAAACCTGAAGGTGTCTCAAGAAATTTCAAATTACGATGGGAACGATGAGTCATTCAAAGCCGAGGAATACGTGCGTTTGTGCAACGAGAAATTCTCGTCCAACACGGATGGTACAGACGTGACCATCAGCAATGGGAAAACAAGTTCAACACCCGATCAGACGAACTTGTTGACTGAGCCGAGTGACCAAGAGCAGTCCTTCGATGGCGACCGATCGTTGAAGCCGAGTAGAATTCCGATTTTGAAAACGAAACACCTGGAGTCCGCGAATCCCAACAACAGCGACTTGTCCAATAAATGCATGAACTCTTCCACGGAGGATTACGAGAGTTTGAAGATGTTAAACTCATCCTGCATTCCCACGTCCCCTGTAACGGGTAAGAAGTACCGAAGCCCCCTCTCCATGCAACCGAAGTTCTCCGATCGGCCGAAGAAGATCATGAATGGGACCGTGAACAATAATGCTTCCTGCGATAACCTGGCGTCATTGAACACTACGAACTCGAATCCGGTTGGGAATCAGGGCGTGGATTGTCAGGATGGACCCTTGAAAAGTGTTCCAAATGAAACTGCGAATGCGAATAGTCCCACGGGTATGAAGAACGAGGTCAATTCTGGTCGTAGCACCCCGGTCTCGCTGAACAATAAATCTTTCAGCGAATTGAATTGTTCCGACAAGTACAAAATCGGTGGAGGGATTGAGTCGGTTAACTCGGACAGGAGACCGAGGTTTAAGTGGATGTTCGGCCCCCATAGAAATGCTAACGTGGTATGTAATTTCAAATATAACAAAGGGTATAGCCGATTTTTTATATGATTAATTACGATCCAACTAATTTGAAATTCTGTTAAAAATGTTCTCCCTATAACTGCCCTTGTGGCAGGGGTATCGACTTGCATTTGACCATCTTATCCGGCTATACCCTGCCCAGTGGCGCGTTATACTAGTTGGGCCCTTGGGCAAAGCCATTGACTACGCTACTGACTCTGCCTGATCAAAAGTGGCAAGTACTAAGACAGTTGTTGATTTGCAGTTGCCTGTTCAAGTCAGAAAGAACCCGGGCCTCGGCTTCAGCATAGCTGGCGGAGTTGCCGGCGCGGAAACTGTAAGTTTTATAGACTAGAAGCGACGCATCATGTTTCTAAGAACTGTCTACGCTATCTACAACCGGCTGACATCGTCCGTTGCGTCTTCAGGGGATCATAGTGACCAAAGTGAACCCGGACGGTCCTGCACAAGGTACTCTCCGACCTGGAGACAAGATCCTGGAGGTGGACGGCATAGATTTCACAAAATCGGATCACAACAACGCCGTGGCTGTTCTTCGAGCGACCGGTGCCGTGGTATCGATGATGATTAGCCGTCACCAATGACGCCAGACCATCGGTTAATCGGTTTTTTGGGATCCCGACTGATTGACGTAAGCTCTCTTTACCTTCTATCTTTTCTGTTGAACGATAATCGACACACGGAGTAAGATCGATGGCGATGAAGAGGACTCTTATTTGCTTCGCTTCTTTGCAACGTTGGTAGGATCGCGCTCTCTCTCCGACACTGTCGAGCGACTGATTCGTACGACTGAGGCAGCGTTACCAAAGGTGAGAGTGGGGAGTTCAGAGAAAAAGAAAATTTTTGGCTTCCAGTAGTCGCACACGACTCGCATAAATACACGTAAATACTCACACGGACGTACGTGATGTTTAAGGCAGGGCTTGAAAACTGTTCTAACATCCACTTTGGTTCTTGAAACGGTTTAGAGGAAATTTACGTTCCATAATTGTTGCGAAAAACCGAAATTTTCACTATTATATGTTTAGGTTAAGGTTCTCCGTGACTGTGTTGATCGGAGCCTTTGTATAACAGTTTAGAACAGTTTATTTTCGGAACCGTTTCAAGCCCTGCTTTAAGGTGAACGAGAAACAATAAGCGACAGACAACAATTCGGTAGGGTATACAGTAGACTAGAAACATGGTCCCCTGCACAATTATTGGAGGTAAAAGTGGTTTGAACATTGTGATGTACAAGAGAGTTATTTTTAAGAGGATATTTCTTCACGGGCCAATTCATATGGATAGCGTAAGGTAGTGGCTATTTAGCGAACAGTTTAGATAAGTTCAAACCCCTCTCTCCTCGACCCCTTTCTGGGGAAAGGAGAAACCACTGACCCTGTGAACATATGCATTATGTTGTTTTATGGTGTTGGTTGTATTCGTGTGGACTCGCTTGTTCTCCTCGTGGAGAGCTGACAATGTGCCAGAAACAAAATACTATTTATTAACCATATACATACAAAGCAATTATATAAAGTGTATATATACATACATATATACAGTGACTCCCAGTAATATTCGGACGCTTTAAAAAAACGATAACTGTTTTAATATTGAACTATACGATTTGAATTTTTGTGGGAAGCTAGACCAAATAGTTTGTTGCTGAATTTTTTTTCACATCCTGTAGCAGACTAATTGTTCTGGCTTCCCACAAAAATTCAAATCATATTGTACACTATTAAAAAAGTTATCGTGTTTTTAAGAGTGTCCGAATATTAGTGGGAGTCACTGTGCATATATGTATATATATGTATACATATATTATGTATGTACCGAGTTAGTCGGGAGGAGTGGAACGCGTAAACGCCTCTGTTAAAGTAAAAGATGATCACAACAAGAATAATGTAGGTCAAATGTGATTCTCAAGGTCGCTTGAAGGTCGTCGGTGTTTTTCTTTTAACGGCACAATCAAACTAAAAATACGATATTTAAAAAGGCATCGACGACTTTTAAACAGTTCTGAGAATATCGATAAACATTTGTTTGGATGACAATAGTGCATCCGCGATTCTAATGAAGCCGTTTAGGCGTTTCGTTTCTGGCGACTCGCCCCGCACATGATACGCAACATTATCTTTGATAGTTGGATGGGTTTTTTGCACACTTTTCCGTTTTTTATATATATATATTTTTATGGGTAAAAATGTTTTGTGTTCTGTAAAACATTCTATCGCGCGAATCTGAGACGCACAGAGATTACGACGAGCGAGTTCCTTCTTCTGTTTTTTTTTAAATAAATTTGTGTTGTTTTACGAGATGCCGCGCGCAAAAACAGGTGCGCTAGAGAAAAAGTATTCTTCAATGTGCCGTAATTTTTTATTTTGTTTTGTGCATCGTTTTTATCGGTCGTCTGAGGCAATGTTATGCGCGTTATGCTTGCCATGGATTCGTGATACGTTTACTTTATGGAGGTCTAAAAAGAAAAGTATATATTATATATACATATATTTTAAGGATTATTTTATTCGACTTTGTATTGTTTGTCTTCCTCTTCGTTTCAAGACTCCGATGTTAGACATTTATTCGACGAGAACGTTGTCGTTGTGGTTGTGAATTATTATGATACTCGATTCAACCTATGCTAAAGGAATAAAAGTTGTAATGTACGTAGTAGTGTCGTAGGTGAAAACTGTTTTTCCAAACGACAGTACGTCGTGTAAGGGTCGTACCGAAACAAAAACGCTACTTTTCTATGTTAGTAGATCTGTCACAGACAAAATGAAAGTTCTTCACAATGTAAATGGGGTAGAGCTGTGAGAATCAATGTTTTAGAAAGGTTGTAACGATGTGTAGCACATGCAGAACGGTTTGCGCCAAGACATACCAGTTCAAACCAGTACGCTCTTCGTATCCTGGAACTTTTACGGCAAGATAACGATACTGCACTTCACATTACCTCGCATAGGAAAATGTTAGACCATGCGTTCTCCTCGTTCCCCTGCGGATGTTCATTCATATCGCATTTTATCTTGCGGAACACCAGTCTGCTGGAAAATTTCTTACAATTTTTCCATAGCTTTGTATTTATCCAATTCATTGTAAAATTACAGTTCTATCTACTGGCAGCTTTTTAATTCCTGGAAATAATTATTGACTATGAAGAACTCTGTTGACAAACTGTCAGTAGATAAAGCTATTCCGTTCCAACAGATACAGTTACATTTTCAATTAGCATTCTAGAAGATCGTCCGAGCATGCGTCTTGTTTTTTTTTTATACTTCACACAGTTTATCAGATTTTTGACTATTTGTTTGTTATTTTTAGATATCTATTTGATCACTAGACTGCGGATTTTAGACACCAAGAATGAGGAGGTGAATATTACTCTGGTATATTCTTTACAACGTATTCAAATTACACTGTCCAACAAATTTCAACTTTTTCCATGTTTTCATATAACTGTTGGATGGATGTTACAGAGTTTTTTGCTGATTCCGAATGTGCCCTTAATTTTTTCCCTACACGCACAGTTTTTAAGAAACATGACTTTGAAATAAAAAACGAATTTTCCAACTTTAAAAAAATATTGTGATGTTATTGTAAAAGATATTGAATTGTTCTTTATAGAGAAAGATTCAAAGAACAATTCAATATCTTCTATAATAACATCACAATATTTGTTTAAAATTGAAAAATACGTTTTTTCATGTTTCTTAAAAACTGTGCGTGTAGGAAAAAAATTAAGCGGAGATTCTATAAGATCCATCCAACAGTTATATGGAAACATTGTTGGTGTTGGACAGTGTTATTAACAGAAGGAATAAATTTGTATTTGTATTGAACTGTCGTTTTGCATCAAGATTCGCAGTCTATTAATTACACACACGCATACAGCTCCCTGTTAATGTTGAAGTAACGTATTATCAGTTGCAGTTCAAAGTTATGGTAGCCGAGGCGTATTTATGAGTGTGTGTATGTCGAGCATGACTTCAAATGTATATGTATATAAGTCTACATATTTATATACATATATATGAATAGTATATGTATATGTATAATAACAATAAGCTAATTACTCTATTCTACAATTCTCCGAGCTTCGTGATCGTCCAGCATGCGTTCGTTTTTCTCTCCGGGACCGTGAGACGAGGCTTGGACATTTCCAGAATTGAGAATCACGGCGGTAAAATGTATATTTTCAGAAAGACTTCCTTCATGTTTGAAACCCACCCCCGTCTATGGGGGTTGCAAACGCGCGATATTATACACGTAACAATACATATGTATATTCTACACAGGCGGGCGATATTTTTTCTTAACGGAACGGCGGAAAACAAGAGAAAAAAAGAGAAAACAGAAGCAATTATTTTTTATCCTGACTTTTGCTTGCGTATTTTGTAAAAGAATCTTTAAAATGACTAATATACTTGACGAAGAGGTATTCTTAGTGAGAGTTATCGTATACACCAGAGGTCCCCAAACTTTCTTGTCTTGTAGACTACTTGCCAATTTTTTCTGTTTTGCGTAGACCCCACCTTTCTAACATTCAATTGCTACAAATTCATCAACTTCAAATGTGTTTGCCACAGCTGATACAGCGCTACTCACTTTGGTAGCTTTAACTGTACAGCGAAGAAGTTAAAAACACACATGTTAAGTTTTATACATTTATTAATTAAACCGACACAAAATACAAATCTAGTAAAATTATAACGTAAAATAACTGTTACAAAGAAAATACATGGTTTTTTGGTTTTGCTGACATGAACCCCTTGCAGTTTGGAATCGACTCCTAGGAGTCAATATAGGAATCATTGAGGCCCCTTTGGGAATCATTGAGTATACACGATCCGGGGACTTCTGAGTTAAGCTGTGTGCGCGATATGTATTCCGGTTTGACGAAGAAAGAGGATTAGTACTCTGTTGCTTCTCTTCGATCGTATTCTTTTTCCTGTTTTTTTTTTCTTTTTGGTTCTGTTCTTTCGAACGAGCGCACGTAGTTTTCTATCTCTACGGAAAGCAGCTTTGCATTTACACTCTTGGACTAAACTACATTACCAATAATAATCTATATACACCTAGTCATATTGGGAGATAAGTATAGTATGATTGAGGAGATGGATCAACTAACGTACCCGATCACGTCTGTGTTTCTATCGATACTTTCTCTCTCTCTGTCCGTTGTTATCCTAACTTTTTTCTTCGTTGGTTTTCGTCGTCTGCGAGAGTTGTGATAGAGACGAGAGATATTTATTGAAACGAGAAACTTGCATTTGTTCGTAGTCGATTGTTGGATTCTGTTGATTTGCATGCGAGTTAGGTTCGTTGAGTGTTCATCTGGTGGTGGATTAGGCGATTAAAATTTTTTTATTTGTTTTATTGCATTTCAATTCTCGGATGGCGGACCCTTTTCACAATTATGTAATTGACGGTGTTCGAAAACATTTACAGATTTGTTTAGAAGCGAGAGAGCATACAATTGAATTATTGGATAAAATTATTTTTTTTATTTGTATTTTTACCTGCGGATGACCATTGTCTTTTAATTAAGTTGTTGATAGTGTTTTAAAGTATTTACAGATTTATTTAAAAATTCTTTTAAGTAGAATTCTTGGTCATGCGCGATTCACAGCTTTTTTGTTCAATTTAATTATCAAAGATTGAGTAATTAGATGACGATTCTGATAGTCTGAAAAAATCAGGACCTGTTCTTCTGATCGCTCCTCTGAAAGCTCCTCTAAAAAATATTATTAAACATTAACAGTTCAGTTCCGGCCAAATTGGAGAATTAATTAAAATTCTATTAATCTTCATTGAACGATTCTGATTTCGTGAGGAGTCTTCCATTCTAGCCATTTGGCTGGCAAAGTGTGCCAATAAAATGATTAGTATTATCAACCCTTTGCGAACGAGTGTCGCCATATTGTCGACAGGAGGCCTACAGATAATTTGAAAACTTGTAGCCGAACTAATTTAAATATTAAAACAACAAAATCCCAGTACAAAGTTTGCTTCCACTTGTAATGGAGCTGTCCGAGATAAATATTTTTAGAACAAGCATGATTTTATTGATTAGGCCATCGCAATAATCCGCCACCGCGTTTTAATCGTTCGAGGAGTTCCGTTCTCGTTCCTTCGAAAGGCAACTTGATTATCAATACAAAATTTTGGACCATGCGAACATATATACAATCTTTTCTACTACTCTAACTACTAAACAGACTGACTACTTTTTGAGTAAATATTTATGTGGCATTTAAGGGAATGGAATGATTGCGTGGGAGCACGAGTGACTGAGTACATGCGATACATTATAAAACTGTATATATATATAATACGAGTTACAAGGATACGTAAATAAGTGGTCGTACTCATTATATGAACGTCTTTTATTGTTTTTTTCGTGATTCTGTTGATTAGACTATTTTTTTCAATTATCTTTGCTGAGGTTGTCACTTAGAAAGAACTCTGTCTACCTTCCTCCCCGTCGATGAAGAGCAATCAATGCACAAAGGATATTAATCAGTACAACCACTTCCTTAAAATATTTTTTGGTATATATACCAAACTAGAATAATTTGTATGAACAATGTGTAATAGTTTTAATGTACAAAAATGCTCACAGTTCGACTGGTCATCATATATAAATATAAATATATATATATATATAATAATTACCATACAAGTTGTAACACTTTGAATATGTTAGAGAACAAACAAGCAAACAGATTAAAAGAAGGAAAATTACAAAAATAAGATATTTTATCTTTATGAAAAACAAAGTCCTAGTTGGTTGTGCAGCAATAAATAAATTAATATTTACGTACAAAACGTCACGTTGTATTTTTCTCACACCCAGCAATTAACATCCTTAATTAAGCCATCCGACTGATCCGCGCGCTTTTCGCCGAAACTGTATTATCAGTTGCATTACGTGTTTAATTATTTAAATTTTTATTTTCTGGTATTTCAAGGCGTTCGAGCAGTTTTCTACAGATTTATTGCGTAATTAACCGATGATAAAAACACAGAGAATTGTGACAATAGTAATTAGAAAAGTTTCGCAAAATTGATCAACGATTTCGCAGTGATTCTAACAAGAAAAGTGTCCACGGACTTTCGAGTCGGAGTACTGCCTCGCAGAATTTCGGTAAGTATAAAAATGGTAATAAAAATCGTGAAAAAGATTAAGCTCGATGTATTGTGTACTTAATCACGCTCCTATTAACAGCAACAAGGGATTTTCGACGTAATGCTTCCAGAGATTCGAGTATTTCGCCATGGTAACGCCGTCCACGACTCGATGATCGGCTGCCCAGCTCACTGAGATTATGTTTGCAGCTATCACGTTCCCTTGCTCGTCGAATCGCGGCAGCTTTTGCACTTTTCCGAATGCGCCGATCACGATTTGCGGTGGCAGGATCACCGGTTTCGTGTACGTACCTCCGACCTGTAAAATTGCGCAATAAATCTTGCTGCTTATTTCAAACATACTAAATAGTGGGTGAATCGTTGGTTACGTTTCGATTGCTGTTGAAGTAGCTATTAAAAAGTCCTTATAGACTTCAAAAAATTACGAGCAGTGGCGTGTTACTCTATGGGCAACTTGGGTAAATGCCAGGGGCCCCGGACAAAAACCAAGATCCCAGATCTAAATTCTACGTTTTTCTCATTAAAAATTTCAAAGGGGCCCTGAAATTCTACTTTGCCCAAGGGCCACTAGTCATAACGCGACACTGATTACAAGACAATTGCGGACAACGTGTTAAGCAACGGCGTAGGCAGTGCAAATCGCCGGCTAATTAAATCTCCGTGTTCGATCGCGGAAAACTGTTTTTTTCCCGGGCAGCGTCGCTCTCGCGCAATTAATTCGATTTCGAGTCGAATATCGAGCGAAATTAACAAATTACGTAATTGTATTTCGCGGTAGCGGAATCTCTCGTCTCGGTGTATGCGTAAACGTAACGAGCCGTGTATATATGTACAGAGGAGCCGGGGAATGCAAATATTTTCTCCGTCAACGGGTCGAATTAAATTTAAATCGGTCTCGAGATTCAATTTGACCGTTCGGCCCATCGAGATTGCTCGACGCGGAGGAAGGAGGGATGGAGACGGAGAGAAAGATGTAGAAAAAAACGTTTCTGTTGGAAAATCGCTTACCACGCCGATGTTGGAGAGCGAAAACGTTGTGTCGTTCAGATCGACCAACGGAATCGAGCACTTTCTGCCGAGTTCCTGCAACCTGTTCAATTCCTTCGCGATTTCCAGGATGTTCAGGTTTTGCACGTTCTTGATATTTGGCACTACGAGGCCCTGTGGCGTGGCCATTGCTACTCCTATGTTGTGTCTCCCGATTATATGCAACCCTTGCGCTTCCTCGTCGAGCCAGGCGTTCAACTCGGGCACCTTTTCCAACGATTTCGAAGCTGCTTTGATGAAGAACGGCATCATACTTAAGACAATACCTTCTTCTTTCAGACTGTCTTTTATTTCGTTGCGACAGGCCATTAGCTTGTTGATGGCGCACTCGTCGCTGTACACGAAGTGCGGGATGCTCTGCGAATAATGTGTAATAAGGATGTTATTGTAATGACCGCGAAAATCGAAAATCGATTATTTAGCAGATCTTCACATTTCAAGATCATTGCAGTCATTTTAGATAATTTTTAACAAAATGTTCGTGTGTGTGTGTGCGCGCGCTATGTATGCCCTGCGAATGTTTTAAAATTTAACGTTTTCTGGAAAAGTAACAATCCGATCAAATTGATGAACGATGCAATCGATGTGCCCCGGTGTAACTTACAGCTGATTAGATTTTGGTCCAATTTGGTTCATTAGTTTTTTAGTTTTTTTTCGAAATAAGTTGATTCAACAATGCAATTTATATGAGAGGACGCAAATTTTCCATCAAGGAAACAAACGCAATAATTACACATATATACGTAGGCCCTATTAATTTAGCTAGTGAATTCGCTGTGAAACAATCTGGATGAAATTTTTCCGTAGCACATGGCGCACATTGAATGAAAAATGGTAACGATCTCTGGTCGCGATATATTAATAAACCGAAAGGGGACAGTATAAAATGCAGGCCACGCGTGAATCGCGAGATTAGCAGAATTTCGCGTATCGCGCCCCACGTGGCCGCAGCCGCTGAATAAACGGCCGTTAATCGTTGTAAAACAATGCGTGGCGAGGCGCGCGAGTTAATAATGACGCGACCGAACAAACTGCTACCGCGATTAAACGGCCATGACGTAAAAGGGTGTGCTCGCTTCGAGCTCGATTATACCGAAACAGAGCCCGGGAAAAATGAAAGAAAGCCGGCGCGGGATTAAAACGTAAAAAGCACCAGTCCCGAAATGAAACGTATCAATTTTCCTATTCCATAAATTGTTTGACAGACTCCGAGCCCGGCGTCATTAACATATCTCATACGCTCCTCAAAAATAGCTGCATAAACGAGACTGTGATAACAATTCACCCATTTTTATTTTACACGTTAAATCAACAAATTATGTTTCATTTATAGTGCCTCATTTTAAAGAAATACATCTCACAAATTTACAGTTTTTTTTTTTGGTTGACGAAATTAGGAAAACTTGAATGGAAACATTTTCAGATAATTAAATTAAAAATTGTGTGTAAAAACGCATTCGTGGAAAGCTGTAGAATAAATTTTCTCGCAGCAGTATTTTCGTCGTGATAATGATGACGGACAGTCTAAATCAATGTTATGGACTGCAAAGAAACGTGAAGTACAAGATCGTGTGGAAAATATACGAAAGATTCGTTAAGTCATTTAAAAAATAATATTTTTCGAGGCTACGATGTTTTTACTGGTTTGTTTGAGCGTAAGTGAGCGTGACGTAAAGGGGGTTGGCAGCTTTATTGTACTATGGTGTTCGAGGGAGACGAAACAGAGACGAGGGAAAAAAGGAATGGGGTGATCAGGATTTAATATTTTCCGGACGATTTTTCTCGGGATAAATTTCGTTCCAGGAGAACGCCGGAAGTGACGGCGAGCCGATAATGGCGACGGCCGACGTTGACACGAGCGATACCGATCGATTCGAATTTCCGCGTCAACGTTGCCGCAACCAAACGCGATTAAACCGTTTCGAAAGACACTCGGTGTTCCTTTTAATGTTCAAATATGTCGACGGTATTTTCCCCGCTAATTGCGCTCGCCATGCAAATGTTCCGAATGTTTTCTATCGCTCTATAAAAATCGGTTGCATTCGGTGGACATTTTACGTGTTCTAACATCATATTTTCTGAGGAATAAGACCATCACAGATGAAACATAAATTTATAATTTACGTTGAACGTTTCAATTTGTTTTTTTTTATATACAATAAAAAATTGAACGTCATTTGGTTGCGGAAAGACTGCATTTTATTTTGTTATATTTATGTAGCTTCGGAATTATAAAAAAATGTCGAGACTGTGTTTACGCAGAGTTCGAGCAACTTCTGTCATAGCCCGTCTCTATAAAAATAAACTGAAGCTCGACGTTTATGCGAGCTCCACAGCTCTACTGCTGGAGAAGTAAAATAGCTGTTTATAGTATAGACTCAATTTTTAATGCATAGTCCACAGAACCGGAGCGTATGTTTGTATTCAATGTTCCAGAAAAGAGTACCCTGCGAGGAACACTTTTATTGTTGGTATGACGTTCATGGACACTTTGCATAAGGGGCGAACTGGAATATGCACGCGTGCTTTACAGTTTCCTCATGCCTGGAGTTCTCAACTTTGCAAAACAAACTTACTATTTAAGCCTCTATAAAACACTTTCGAACAAAGTTTGTGTAAAGTAACCTGCCTGTTTTATTAATGTAGAATTTTAAACCGCGGTTCTACCTAGCGAAATATCATTATCGACGAATATTTTTCCAATTGTTCCTGACAATAATTAACTTCTCAAATTTAATTTAACCGTTATATAGTCGAAGAAGAAGATGGTCAAAGGTTTCCCCACACCAAATTGATTCTTGGTCGCACCATTCAATTTTGTACCCCTATCACAAGGGTAGTCTAGTGAATTTGGCACTACGAGGCCCTGTGGCGTGGCCATTGCTACTCCTATGTTGTGTCTCCCGATTATATGCAACCCTTGCACTTCCTCATCGAGCCAGGAATTCAACTGGGGCACCTTTTCTAACGATTTCTACCCTATCACAAGGGTAGTTGGTCCAGTGAATTTGGCACTACGAGGCCCTGTGGCCATTGCTACTCCTATGTGTCTCCCGATTATATGCAACCCTTGCACTTCCTCGTCGAGCCAGGAATTCAACTGGGGCACCTTTTCTAACAATTTCTACCCTATCACAAGGGTAGTTGGTCCAGTGAATTTGGCACTACGAGGCCCTGTGGCCATTGCTACTCCTATGTTGTGTCTCCCGATTATATGCAACCCTTGCACTTCCTCGTCGAGCCAGGCGTTCAACTGGGGCACCTTTTCTAACAATTTCTACCCTATCACAAGGGTAGTTGGTCCAGTGAATTTGGCACTACGAGGCCCTGTGGCCATTGCTACTCCTATGTGTCTCCCGATTATATGCAACCCTTGCACTTCCTCGTCGAGCCAGGAATTCAACTGGGGCACCTTTTCTAACAATTTCTACCCTATCACAAGGGTAGTTGGTCCAGTGAATTTGGCACTACGAGGCCCTGTGGCCATTGCTACTCCTATGTGTCTCCCGATTATATGCAACCCTTGCGCTTCCTCGTCGAGCCAGGCGTTCAACTGGGGCACCTTTTCTAACGATTTCTACCCTATCACAAGGGTAGTTGGTGCAGTGAATTTGGCACTACGAGGCCCTGTGGCCATTGCTACTCCTATGTGTCTCCCGATTATATGCAACCCTTGCACTTCCTCGTCGAGCCAGGAATTCAACTGGGGCACCTTTTCTAACAATTTCTACCCTATCACAAGGGTAGTTGGTCCAGTGAATTTGGCACTACGAGGCCCTGTGGCCATTGCTACTCCTATGTGTCTCCCGATTATATGCAACCCTTGCACTTCCTCGTCGAGCCAGGAATTCAACTGGGGCACCTTTTCTAACAATTTCTACCCTATCACAAGGGTAGTTGGTCCAGTGAATTTGGCACTACGAGGCCCTGTGGCCATTGCTACTCCTATGTTGTGTCTCCCGATTATATGCAACCCTTGCACTTCCTCGTCGAGCCAGGCGTTCAACTGGGGCACCTTTTCTAACAATTTCTACCCTATCACAAGGGTAGTTGGTCCAGTGAATTTGGCACTACGAGGCCCTGTGGCCATTGCTACTCCTATGTGTCTCCCGATTATATGCAACCCTTGCACTTCCTCGTCGAGCCAGGAATTCAACTGGGGCACCTTTTCTAACAATTTCTACCCTATCACAAGGGTAGTTGGTCCAGTGAATTTGGCACTACGAGGCCCTGTGGCCATTGCTACTCCTATGTGTCTCCCGATTATATGCAACCCTTGCGCTTCCTCGTCGAGCCAGGCGTTCAACTGGGGCACCTTTTCTAACGATTTCTACCCTATCACAAGGGTAGTTGGTGCAGTGAATTTGGCACTACGAGGCCCTGTGGCCATTGCTACTCCTATGTGTCTCCCGATTATATGCAACCCTTGCACTTCCTCGTCGAGCCAGGAATTCAACTGGGGCACCTTTTCTAACAATTTCTACCCTATCACAAGGGTAGTTGGTCCAGTGAATTTGGCACTACGAGGCCCTGTGGCCATTGCTACTCCTATGTGTCTCCCGATTATATGCAACCCTTGCGCTTCCTCGTCGAGCCAGGCGTTCAACTGGGGCACCTTTTCTAACGATTTCTACCCTATCACAAGGGTAGTTGGTGCAGTGAATTTGGCACTACGAGGCCCTGTGGCCATTGCTACTCCTATGTGTCTCCCGATTATATGCAACCCTTGCACTTCCTCGTCGAGCCAGGAATTCAACTGGGGCACCTTTTCTAACAATTTCTACCCTATCACAAGGGTAGTTGGTCCAGTGAATTTGGCACTACGAGGCCCTGTGGCCATTGCTACTCCTATGTTGTGTCTCCCGATTATATGCAACCCTTGCGTTTCCTCGTCGAGCCAGGCGTTCAACTGGGGCACCTTTTCTAACGATTTCTACCCTATCACAAGGGTAGTTGGTGCAGTGAATTTGGCACTACGAGGCCCTGTGGCCATTGCTACTCCTATGTTGTGTCTCCCGATTATATGCAACCCTTGCGCTTCCTCGTCGAGCCAGGCGTTCAACTGGGGCACCTTTTCTAACGATTTCTACCCTATCACAAGGGTAGTTGGTGCAGTGAATTCTTTTGTTTTGCTCGACAAAAAATTAAAAAAAATTCTTGAACATTCTATCTAATATCACGCACGAAGTAGAAAAATTATTTCCACAGATTCCTATAAAAAAGCGCCCGAAACCAAGTATAAAACTCGATTCCAGGTCCGCAGTGTCAATATTTCCTGGATAAAGCGCAAGGAAAAACCGCGACTGTCCACACACGGAGTCGCATAATTTGCGTTTACGACGTCCAGCCGCGTTATCTGCCGCGTCCAACTTACCAGCGAACGCGTCATCGTTTTCCACATATGCTTCGTGTAGCCCTTTATCGGTGTGATCTGGCCATCGGATGGTTTTTCCAGGCTGCTGTTTGCCGCGGAGCCAGCAGAAATTCGCTCCAAGTGCGCCAATATATCCTCTTTAAGTACACGGCCGCCTTTGCCCGTGGGAACGATGTCCTTTAACTCGATTTCGTTCTCCATAGCTATCCGCCTAACCGCGGGAGTAGCCAGCGCCTTTTCTAGCCCATTTCCCGGTCCTTGTTTTCCTCCGACGTCTTCCCCCTTTGACAACCTGCGCGCAAAAACCAGACAAACCTGTTTTCACTCCTCGAACCTCCACTTTTCACGAACGTTTTTCAACTAACAAGGGAACACATTCAGTCGATACAAGCCGATTTTTATGAAACTTATGTGAAATATAGTTTTCCGGAAAATATTTGCCACGCGTTTCTTCTTATTGGCAATCATCCTCTTTGAAGAGGTGAAAACAGCCCTCAAATTTGGGGGTCAGAACCATATTCTTTGAGATATCTCCAGAGGTTGAAGAAAATTGAATTTTTTAAAAAATTGTGTGTTCTTTAATGGGAAATGTAGTCGTACAAGAAAATTTTAACAAAAATTAGCCCGTGTCACGCAGGTACTTGTGCCACCTTCTTTGGTTACTGATGAAAGAATAAACTACATATAACCCAGTGGTTAATACTAAACCTTCTATTTCTATCTTTCGTTCTGCATAATTATTGTTCAATAGCAAAGAAAAAGAAAAATCCTCAAACACGTATCCCCTATTTTGGAGCAAAGATCGCAAACCTCAATTTACATGAAAATGAACCAACAATAAGTAAGGGGAACTGCAAAAACACATCAAATTTTTATTTTTTATTGTTTTTTATTTATGTAACCTCGTAAATAATGATTTTTTGGAAAATCTTTTTTCATATCATTTCGTAAACCGATGCTTCTAACTACATATAAAAAATCAGGTCGTTTGGTACAATTGTAAAAAAAATTATTCCATTTTAAAAAATGTACGAACACTTTGTACACCCGCTGTATGCGCGTGACGGTGGTAGCAGGTTAAATAATTTCGCAAAACGTGAACTCACCCGATGTTTGCAGAAAGCTGCTCATTTTTTCCGGCGGCTTTTTCAGCTCCGACGGACTTGGTCTTTGAGGCTGGTGTTTCGGGGAGATTTTCGACGGGTCCGTTATCGTCGAGCTCGATGTCCGCCAGAGAGTCCCCTATCAGAGCCACGTCGTCCACCTTGTAGTGCAAGGCCTTAATTAATCCATCGTAACGGCTGGTAATCGTCACGGACGCTTTGTCGCTTTGCACCTCGCAAATGTTATCGAATTGAGACACCCGGTCGCCCGGCTTCACGAACCTGTGCATTCAAATCGCTCGTGTACCGAGCCTTCACGCCGCATTTAGGATGACAACCAGCCACCCTGCAACTACCCTCTCCTGCCTATCTCTCCCTCTCTCTCGTAATCACCCGCCGAAAAGTTCGCGAACGACGAATCGCCGAGATAACGATACCTGATTCACTCTTCCCTCTGCTCAAACAGATAAAACTTGGTACAGGGTGTATAAAAAGCAACCATCCATTCTATGGGTGAATCTACATTTGTCAGAGGAACTTGCCACAAAATTGCTCATAACAAAGAAAATTGTTTTAACCCTCATACGGTCCTCAGATATAGTTGCATAAAAGACCCTAGAATAATATTTCACCCCTTCTTACTTCACATTTCAAATCTACGAATTCTGCTTCAATTATAGTGGGATATTTCAAATATAAATATAATATAAATATATTTAAAATATAAATATTGTTTTACAATATATGATGAAGGTAAATGGGTGGATTTTCACCCTGAGGAACGTATGAGGGTTAAAGTTCTTTTTTACATCAACACCTTCTTGATCCAGAAGAGAAAAAGTTTAAAAGAAACCACATGTCGTAAACAAATAGGTATTGTGATATAAGCTGTTAAAGTTTTATCAAAATTTGAAGTTGCAAAATGTGAAAGAGCACTTTATATACATTACTATGAGAATATTAAAAATTCAGCCATTTTCGCCGAGGACTCATTTCACGTGGCTTAGTGCGGGGTCCTTTCGTTTGTATCGAGGCACTGGGCGATACTTTTCGGCAGAAAATTCGTTATTTAATTGCGAGGTCCGAAAGAGAATTCATTGTTCTGCTCACCATTCTTTGATCGTGACGTCTCGAATTCCCTCTCCAATATCTGCTAGTTTGAAGGGGACGATGTTTCCGCATCGAAAGCAGCTTACATGGAGAAATCGACATTTTTGATCGCGTACGCTCCTACCCTAAATAAACATGGATTCTCATTGTGTACAGTGTGGCGATAAAACTGGAATATTTGTTCCAGTAATTGTACGTTTCGCGTGCGGACCCTTGGATCAGGAATCGATGATCCGATGATCCTCAAAACCTCATTCAGTGATCAGTTGTCAATATGAAATTTTCCAAAGCTTCGTCAAATCTAGGGAACTTGTATTTACTTAACAAAACCAGCGTAATATTTCAATACTACAGTTAAACAAATTTTGTTTGTTATTAAAACGCATTTTATTCTCGACTCGTTTAAATTATTGACAAAGGAAAGGGATGTTTACGTAGCTCCAGTACTTTGATATTAAAATGTTTATTTTGCGCAAAAATCTCCAGTCAATAATTCGATTTCGAGCTGCACGCGAACTATGACAGAAAGCGTCCAGTCAGAAAGTAGGACATAAATAATTATCGTAATCGACTTGAAGGTACTCCGAACAGCTCTAGGATAATTATAATCCGATCCCTTAATTAAATCGATCGATTACCAACGATTTGTTCTCAAGCTTCGGACGGGCGCTAATCTTAATGGAGTCGATAATTGAATCGCTGCCGCCGTTGAGCCATTAAACAATTACAAAATTCATCGTGTTTTACGACGATTATATTCCAGGCTAGAACATCAGCACAGTAATTGTAACATGTATTTTCCCCTCTGTGCACGAATGACGAAAATTAGCTGCGTCGTCGAATGACTCCCGTTATTACACAGTCGGGGACATCATTCTGCCATCGCGATTTAACCCGTTCCCGTTACCGTGAACAGCCGCGAGATCGTTAAAATCGTGATGTTTATTATTTTACGGGATAATAACCCGGATGAATGTCCGACCAGCCAGAAAACGTTTTCGTGTCGGAAATTCGATAATTCGCACGGTGGAGCATTTTCATTTTGAAATTCGCGGGAGAAGTAGCGTGATTTTGCATTTAAACAGATTCAATTTTATTCGAATATTCAAATGGATTCGATTCGATCGAAATTCATTGGAATATTCTGACAGGTTCAGTTTGTTTTCAAATAGATTCACGTTTGACTGAAATATTCGAACAAATATAAATTCAAATATTTAAACAAATTCAATTTTATTCGAATATTACAATGGATTCGATTCAATCGAAATTCATTGGAATATTCTGACAGGTTCAGTTTCTTTTCAAATAGATTCACATTTGACTGAAATATTCGAACAAATGTAAATTCAAATATTTAAACAAATTCAATTTTATTCGAACATTACAATGGATTCGATTCAATCGAAATTCGTTTAAATATTCTGAGAGATTCAGTTTGTTTTCAAATAGATTCACATTTGACTGAAATATTCGAACAAATATAAATTCAAATATTTAAACAAATTCAATTTTATTCGAATATTACAATGGATTAGATTCAATCGAAATTCATTTAAATATTCTGAGAGATTCAGTTTCTTTTCAAATAGATTCACATTTGACTGAAATATTCGAACAAATGCAAATTAAAATATTTAAACAGATATTCAACTTGATTAAAATATTCAGGAAAATACAAATCAACTCGAACCAGCTGAATCCAATTCAAGACGATGATATCAAAAGATAATTTCCCTGCGAAATTCAAAACAGGAAGGAGACCATGGTAACAACCCCTATAGCTTCAGGAGCGAACTATTGCTTGGCAAGTGGAACGTTCTTAATAATATGTTAATAACATTACCAAAAGGGTAGTAGTTCGAGGCACCGGCTATTAGGTTGCCATTAGCAGACTTAGGATCACGGGAGACGACAAACTAATAACCGAAGGGTTCGGAATCTCTGAATAGAAAGGCTTCCATCCCCCCGTTACCATCCCCTTCGACGTCCCCGTTACAAATGCTGCCGTCAGCAATTCCATCTGTATCGAAACTTTGAAACTGTTAACGCGGGTGCGATAACTAATATTCGACCGGATATTGGTTCTACTCGAAATAGATTCGAGCGGGTGGGTGTTCGACGGAAGCGAAACGGGGGTTGGCAGCCCTTCGAAACCTGTAGCAATTCCGCTGATCGGATCTCTTTTCCGACGAACGGAAAACGCGAACGCTCCCGGTGACGCTTTGATCGACGCGTCTTAATTCCATTTCCGCGTGTTTATCGCTTTACCCACCCTCATCCCCGCGTAATTTGCACCGCAGACCGCAGAATCGGGTGTTCCCGGGATGGCCCGCACTCTCAGATGCTCTATGACCGTGCAAAGCTCGCGCAAACCCCATAGAAACATACCATCATCGAAAATGAAACGCTGAAAAATTCATCTCAATTCTCACGAATCTGTTTCGAACTCGTCTTACGTTAAAATACTTATTTGTTGTAATTTATTCACTCTCTTCCGTCATACAGGACAATTTTTTATACAGTTTTAATTATTTGTTTTTCGATTTAAAAATCTTGAAAGCGTAGATGACAAAATTTCGACCCGTTTACGCGAGACAACCCCCTTAACAAAGTCACCGAGAATTTCTTGCGAGTTTTAAACATTGATTTTTATAAACGTGTGTTTCTCGATCGTATTATTGTTAAAAACAATTGCAAAATGATATCGGCGCTACGGTTCGATCAATAAATTACTTTAAGCAATTTTGCTAATTATAAATTAATTCGACGTTTCGGTTCTAATTTGAACCATTTTCAAGAAATTAATTGAAATTGCGTCTGTAATCAAAATATTTTCAATGAGACATACAATTTTCAAATTTTAAAGAACAAAAATGAAACCAAATTGAAAAAACAATTTGTATAAAAAGAAGAGGAAAGAACCGAAACGTCGAATTAATTTATAATTAGCAAAATTGCTTAAAGTAATTTATTGATCGAACCGTAGCGCCGATATCATTTTGCAATTGATTTTTATCTTGCGTGTTCGCGAACTTAAACATTGATTTTCCTCTTGTCCGTACCTTCGTCGACAAAATCAAGCAAGAATGGATAATATCGCGATACGAGGTCTGTGGAGACAATTATAGTTACCGTTTGATTATGGCTTCAAGCCGGGAACGAATTGCAAAGTTGATTTTTCTCTTATCGACCTGGCGGTAGAAACTAATTAAAACCATCAAGATTCTCTTTCAAGCTTACATATAATGTAATTTTACAAACAATACCCGATCGTCAGAAGCCTGGAACGTCTCACCGAAAATTGTCAAAGAGATCGGCGGTTCGAACCTTTTGTAAACAGAGTACCGATGATCTCCGAGCAGAACCGAGATCGCTCGATCGATCTTCTCCGCAATTTCCACGGGACACGTAGAATTTCTCGGGAAACCGATGGTTGTCGCATAGTGTTGTCTTACCAGACGAACGATGGCCGTGAGTCGCCAAGGTAGACCCATGATGGAGGACGCGGCGTTCACGATTCTTTTAAAAGACACAGAAGTAACTTCACGGACACCACTAAACTACGTGAGCCTGGTCGGATCTTGTTATCGTTCGCTCCGATATCAAAGTCTGTGCGTGTTGTTGCCCTGTTACGCAACGTGTTTTGCTGAACTGCTTGAGCACGGTCGCTGGCAACACGATAGCTCCCAAAACCTAACGAAATACATACAAGTGATCGTTGAAGCGCCCTTTAAATGCTGCCCAAACTCTAATTTTGAAGCGCCCTATAGTAATATCCAGAAATGTTTGAATACACAATGCATTATTATTTATTTAATTTTATACAGGTTTATACAGGGTGGGTCGCCACATTTTGCCATTTAGATTTACGTAATTATCATTACGCGTAGCAAACAATGTTTCAGATGCAGTTGAATAGTTTTGAGAGGGGCACATTCTGATGGTACATTTTTTTGTAGGTGTGAAGCGTATAAATTGTAATGGTTAGAACGGCATCTATTGACAAAAGTGAGAAAGTTTCTAGGTAGCCTACGCCCATGAAACCATGATTCACCATCATCCCTATGAAAGAAATACATAATTCATTATAATACATTTTGCATTATAATTTTAAAAAGGATCGTTCAAGCTATAGTACCACATTTTTAATAGAAGTACGAGAAAGTACTGCACGGCAACATTTTTTCAATAACAAGAACATCATCCGCCATTGTGAGCCGTTCTAATACCTCTAGATGCAACGCAAAATGTAATTATACAATCAAATTGCCGAAACAAGTGCAGAAATAAATTGCATAAGATCGTTCCTTGAGTTCTAGGCTAGGATCCGCCATTTTGTGGTGGGACCAAGACCAGCCGCCATCTCGAGGCGTCCTGTAGCGGCGTTCTGCCCCGAAATTGTATTTAAATGCGATGCACATCGGATTTCCATGGAAATCACGGGATCCGGGGTGACAGAGAACGATTATTGTTGAATGTAAATGCTCGAGGAACGATGATAACCGCGTGTTCTCTGGATCTTCTCCACGGGTTTGCTGTTTGCCGTACGGAATGGAATATACACCAGGGGCTGTGTCAGCCCATTTCGCTGTACGGCTATACAACATTTTCTTTTTTTTTTTGAAGCTCGTCCTCCGCGAAAATTGGCCCGCCGTTCCCGAATACAGGGTCATGAATATTCTTATGTGGGTCGTCCGGTAATAAGACGCGCTCGAATGCAAAACCGACGCGCCACTATGTAGGCCCCGTGTGCACATGCACATGTTGCACACGCAAATGCATCGTCGCAAACGCGTACGCTTTGCATTCCGTACATAAATCACAAAATGTGAAGCGATATTTTATTTTTAACCGGGATGCTGTTATCGCCGAAATTTACTCGGGAAGATTTATTGGTTCACGATCATGAATTAACTTCTGACGCCGAAAAATGATTGCGCAACCGTTGATACATTCGCAAGTATAATCGAACTTTTACGCGGCATTGGTGAATTGGTAATTTATTGAATGAATAGGATTTCAAGGCTGTGAGTACTTCGGTGAGATTGTTGGTGCGCAGTGTATTTTATGTGTCTGTTTATAGCGACGTTAGTGGGTGAAATCATTCTTCTTCTGAAGAAGATAATTCTATACTACAATTTTTTTAATCATTACTCTGCCGATCATTAGCGGATTACGTGAATTGGAAGAAAAGGAATATGCAAGACAGGAGACTGAACGAGAGCTAACTTTGAATAGTAAATTGTGTGCCTCCGTCATAAACTCGAAAAATGTGCGGGGAAGTAATTAATGGTTCAATTGAATATTTTAGACGGAGGAATGAATTTTGTGGCACGGTTGCCTCGCTGGTAACGACGAACACGTGCGACAAGTTTATCGCTGGGTTGGCCAGGGACGATTAAAACCGGGGTTTAAAAGCAACATGCCTCCGCCTAGTAATTACAATTTTAAAACCTGGAGCGCGTGTCCGCCACTGCTGAAAAGACGGGCGAATTAGTAAATTAATTCTCTGTGTTTCAACGAAGTCGCGATTTACTTCCATCGCAGGTGAAGAAAACGAGCTCTTCCTCCGGCTGTTCTGGATCAACTGACGAATAAATTAAATCTGTCCCTTGATACGCACTTGGCCGTGATAATTAGAACACCTCAGGGAAACGCCGTTTAATCCCTGAGCACATAACTTCAGCTCGCGATAGGTTTGTTGTTTTCGAAATGGACGAAAAGATTTACTTAAAATGCTATTTTAGTAATGATTAATTTTTTCACTATTGAATAAGTTGTTTTATTAAATATGTTTTTATAATCAGGCTGTCCTGAAATACATAAAATTATCGTAAGTGAAAAAATAAATTATTTACGACTTGGATTGGTACGTGAGAAGTACAAGACACACACAAATGTTTAAAAAAATAAAATACAACTAATAATAAATTATTTAACAACCTGACTGAGATGTAAGAGGTACTAATCTGCAATGATAAAAATAAGTTACGACAGTGTAACAGAATTGACTTCATGTTGATTTATTTTATTATGAAACACTGTTGATGCAACAGTAATTTCACTGTATACAGGAATTTATATAATAACCGTATTGCTTTTTCGCACGGAGGAGCAATAAACACGGAAACAATTTGTTCGGATCGGGACGAAATTTCGAACGAAAGGCAACCAACCTTTTCATTAAGCTAATCAGCAATCAGAGGGGGTTGACGAGGGTCAGCCGGTGTTCGTCGAGGCGCGAAATTCAAAATTAGCGGGATAGATTCGATTATCGTCCCGATGGAAGCGGAGAAGGGGGGTTGCCTGGTTAAATAATTCTATGTCCGATGACAAAATCCATACATAGATTCGATGACGCAAGTGTGACACTCTCTCCCGCTTCATGACTTATGGAACTGTAACCCGGTTTTGGCGGCCGATAAATTAGCAGCGCAACGAGAATCAAATTATCCGTGGCCGCTTTCGGCTCCGTCCGCCGAGGTCCCGGTTTTAATATCCTCCAAGATAACCGTTCCCCGGCTACCTAACCGTCGCTGCCGGTAATAGAAAAATCGTTAACGAAGAATGGGAACACGTGGTCCTTCTCCCTCCTTCTACACCCCGGTTGCTCGCAATTAGATCGCAATTTACCAACCGGCTGAAATAATATCCACCGACGGTATCGCCGAGTCGCGCGACGTTTTAATTAATTTAAATGCACCGGAACGACCAACACCAGACCCCGCTCGTCTTTATCCGAGCATCACCTCGGTCGCCATTTCTGGAATTCGCAAATTAACGAAACCGCAGGCTAGATTACACCGAAATAACCCGAAAGCGCGGAATAAACTTCGTTTCCTACGGAGATTAATTTTTTGAAAAATATATGCATTGGTTCCGTGACTACTGCGACGATTGCGAAACCGTCAAGATCGTCCAAGGACACCGATAAGAAACGCGAAAGATCGGCATTAATTATGCTTCTCGGTGCAGTTTTTACCACGCTTATCATTATCATGCTTATATTAGCTTGCCGTGTCGATGTTGTTGTATGCGTCAAATCTTGAAATCGAATTTTGAATCACTTTCCGATGAGCTAGAGACTTGAAACTTTACGCATAGCTCAGAACTGGATGACAATGCAATATTAAAAAATTTTTTTTTAAAGTGTGCGATTCTCCTTCGCTGCGCGACGTTCAGTAGTACATTATGGCGATAAGCGATCCCCACTCCGCGCGACAGCGTTTCCTACTCCACTACACGTTCCCACTCCGACGCATCCCCACTCCACTGACCCACTTCGCACCGAAGGAGTTCAGTGTGATGTTCCGTTCATTTAGTTCCATTTCGGACAATTTCAGACTCTATCAAGAGACGTCTCGTCTCTCGGAGTCATCTTTCATTCTATCTCGCGTATTTCCATATCTTACTATGCCATACCAGTATGACTATATCTTACCTTTCATTTAAGAAAGACTAAAAAGTAGAAAATAAAAATATATGAAAAACTTTTTAAAAACCATGCTTATATTAAAATGCACTACAATTTTTTTAACATATTTTTGTTTTAACTATAAGCTTTTGGTGCTTTACCTTAATTGTGATCCATCGCAACTGCGGATCACTGTTATGAAACGAGGGTTACTCACAGTCGACGTTTTTGTAAATGATTGATCGCGTCTGTCAATCGTTGTAATAAATGAAAAGAACAAATTGGACGTACAAGAATGAATTCGTGTTCAGTGTTTGATAATTAATTTTGCTCCGCGACAAGCGCACTCGGCTGACAGACAGCTAATAGATTGAAACGATTTCGACTAGAAACGACTGAAATATCATTTGACGGAAGAAGATACGTAAGCTGTCCAACGTGAATATTTGATGAGACCGACAATGCAACGGGGCGCTTATAAATTCCGCGTGGGTATAAATAATTATGAAACGACCTTTCGTCCTCCTTGACGATCCTGAGCGTTCATCCATCCATTCGGCCATCTTGTTTCCCGTGGTATTACGGATTCCGGGTATCGGACTCGTTAATTTTTCATACGGACCCGGAGCAGAGAGACCGTATGTTTAATTAGAGCCCCGATATTTTATTCGGAGTGGATATTTTCGATGGCGTCGTCGCGAGCCTGGTCGAACGATGTTTAATTAATTCCTTTTCTTTTCATACGATACGGGACGAGGACAAGGGGCTCGAGAATGATCGAGGCGGGTCAAAAAGAAAAAGATGCTCGGGTGCAGCTCGAGTTTTCGACGGGGCAAATCTATTTCAACGCTTTCAGTGTTATAATAAAAGATACAAAGTTACCTTTTGTACGATGCTTCCGGTTCAACCGTTCGGTTCACGTGCACGCACATGTCCCCCATCGCTTCTCTCTCTCTCTCTCTCAGCACAGACGTTTCCGCGAGCTGATCACTCTCATTCGTATGCACAGTCCGAGAAACGTAGTCCTCGAAGATTACAGTCTCGAAGTTACGTGAACGTTGCGCAACCCTCGCTTTAAAATCGATTCGGGCCGGCCTGGGATCCGATGGGAACTGTCGCCGAGACAATACTCGACGCATTGGGTCGCTCAGAACGCTGCCATACATTTCTTTTCCTATTTAAATTCTCCCGCGAGTCGCCAATTCCATCGGAAAGTACTGTTTGCTTTTAAAAATCAAGTCTCCCTTGTTCGGGCCTTCGATAAATATTTTATATTTATCGGAAATAACAGTCTTCAAAGATTCATGAAAACGTGCACTTCGTTTTCTTTAAAATTTATCAGTGATCGAATTTCATTCGATTGCTTGAATAAAAGATGAACCGCCATTTTGTTATTCGAGGGGACGGCGCATTTCTGCGACTTCAATTACAATTGTAATCTTCGAGGCTCGCAGCGTGTTCTGACGGTCTACAATCGATTCGACCAATTGACATCGAGGATTTCGTACCAAAAAATTGACTCATGTCAACGAATATAGATTTTCAATTGGAAAAAATGATACTACAGTAACTCGCGTGTTCGCGTCCAGTCTTTCGTCAAATAATCACAATTTCTCCGATGGCGAACGACTTCGGACACGTCGTCGTTCAATTTTGAGAAATAATTTTCGAACAATTCGTACAATCATCCGTTACAATTTTAATATCTTCCACTGTCATCACAGATTCAACCGCTCAATAAATAAACCATACTCCAAAAAAAATATACCATCCAGAGGTAAACCGCTAAACAATCATTCAAAGTCCCGGACAGCCAGCAGAATTTTATACGCAACTATTTCCACGCAAAAATCTTCCAAACTTGTTAACATAACAATTCACAAAACAATACACAGCATCATCCACAAGCTTGACGATTTCCAATGAAACCGATTCAAGAGTCGGACGCGTGAAGGGCGCACGACGCCAATAGGCGTCGTCGGACGCGAACGCGCTGTCTCGGGCCGGGTCCCTTCGCGATCCTCGCGAGACGTACTCGCAATTAAACGGGTAATTTGTCTGCAGAGACGTTCCTGTCCGCGGATCGCTGGGAGCTCGTTAAAATCGGTTTAATTCAGTTGACGGGCGATTGCGGCGCGGCGGCAATTCGATTTACAAATATCGCGAACAATGGCGGCGGTGTACTCGAGTGCTCGAGCACTCGAACGAGTTCTGACTTGGTGTGTTCCTCGGCTAAATATCTCCTGCCGCCTTAGTCGACGAGATTGAAGTGTCGCGAGAGATCGAACAGGTCGAGTGTAAATCCTGATATTGGTCTGGGCCCGGGGTTTCGGAAGTTCGCGTTTAAAGCGAGACTCGTTTATTGTCTGCCGCCGTTCCGCGTGTACGTGTGCGTTGCGTCTGTGTGGAAGAAGAAGTACGTGTAGCCTGTATGCGCGTGTGTATTGAGCTTTACACGTTTGCACGTCCCGTGGCCGGCCTAGTTTCCAAAATCTCCCGTCGTCGTTTCCCCCCTTTCGTCGACGCCGCTCGCGTCCGACTTCCCCGTGCACGGCCTCCCACGCTTCCGGTCTATTGTTTCCAGCGAATTATTATTTCACTCCGGCTTTTTCCCTCTCGGTTTAGTCGATGCGAGAGAGGGAGAGAAAGAGAGAGAGAGAGAAAGAAACGTCTTGTGATAGTGGAAAGATGTAGGGGAGGGGCGAGACTATTTGGGGAGGAGCGAGTAATTGTAATGAGATAGATTAGATTGATAGGCTTCCTGAAAATTGTTGTACAAGTTTCTCTCGGTTGGCTGTCGGAATTTTAATTGATCAAGTGAGACGTTATGGGGGTGAGTGAGTACTTCTGGCGGGCTTCGTTTACGAAAACCATCTCGGGTCTTTCTAGAAAATACGAGAGATTCTTTCATGGCGAAATGCCTTGATTTAATTGAACGAGACATTATGGGGGTGAGTAATGTTGATGGAATAGCTAGCACCAACCCTTGTAGGTTTCTAGGAAATTGTACAAGAGATTCTTGTGTGTGGGTGGTGTCTGGTGCTTTCATTTAATTGAATGATACGTTATGGGGGAGAGTGAGTAATTCTGGTAGCATCCTGCAGCCCTTACAGGATCTCATACATAATTGGTACGCAAGAGATTTTTAGATGCTATTTGGTACTCCGATTTAATTAAATTTGTTTTATTTGAAGCACATCACCAGGCAACTTACAAAATTTTATCGAGACGTTCACGTAGGTCCGCTGAATTATTTGTTCGCAAAGATGAAGATCGTACAATTTAATTTCGATGGTTAAATAATCATATGAATCTGAAGCTATTTTGTCGCTTTAGAATTTGGTGTAACGCTATTTTATAAAAGTTTTATTATAAAATTCTACGAAATTAAATTGAATAAATTTTATGCTTGTGTACGATCCCTTTTGCGTCTCGCTGCACTCGCGATTCTTCGCAGACTGTGAATTTTCGTCGAAACCAATCGAAATGAAACAAATATACAGGGTGTCCCAAAACTCCTCCGACACCCGAAAATGGGAGGTTCCTTGGGTCATTTAAAGCGACATTTTCCTTTACAAAAATGGCGTCCGCGGCTTTGTTTAGGAGTTATTAATGAAAAACACGGACCAATCAGAGCGCGATCTAGACATGCGATGACACGTTCGGCCAATTGGCAGTTGGCGCGTCGGGCAGACTGTGCTAACTCGCGTCTAGGTCGCGCTCTGATTGGTCCGTGTTTTTCGGTTATAACTCCTAAACAAAGCCGCGGATGCCATTTTTGTAAAAGAAAATGTCGCTTTAAATGACCCAAGGAACCTCCCATTTTCGAGTGTCGGAGGAATTTTGGGACACCCTGTATAAAAATCATTCAGTGGGAACTGAGTGTATTACGAAAGTTTAGAGAAACCAGAAAACTGGACGCGGGAAGACGAACGGCGAGCGTCGCGACGAGTAAACTCGTCGTCACCCCTGTTAACAGGTTAAATAAGCTAACGGTAATAACGTCTCGAGGATAGGCGCGAGATCTCGCGCGATAATATACAATGTACGCCTACGACATCGCGCGCGTTCTATATACACATTTCGCGGAATGTAAATACTCCTTTCTCCTCTCTTCCCGTGCGCACGTGGGAAGAATGGACAATGAACGTCGATCACTCGGAACAAGCTAATTAGATTTGCGCGAGCGAGTACCGGCCGTTCTCCTCCGACAGAATAATTCCTGGCACGAGTTCGGGGCATAGAAACACACACACACATACCTATACACGGGCAGACACGGAGAGACGTACTTGTACAGACGCGAACCCCCGTTGCGTCTCGGGGCCACGCCGGAAAACCTCGAATCGCTCGTCGTCATTAGCCGTAATCGAATCGAGACCCCTGATACTGTCGCTCTAATCTCGTCAATTAGCCGACACTCCCGGTCAATGAACGGTAGAATCGTTTACGACCGATCTACCCGACCCCTCGCTGATCTTTTTCGATCTTCGAATTGGATTTGCCACCCCTTGCCGAGGACGATCGCTTTTCTTTTGACCTTCGTGCTGCAAGATTTTGTTCCACGAAAATTGTTCAGGAAAGCTTTTCTTTCAAGATCAGGCTGAACAGCTTTATTTTAACCCGTTAATACTATTCTTTTATGCACCTGTTTCCACTTTTTAAATGTAGAATCATCCCTTGTTAGGTTACACCACTAGTTACCGATTATTCGATGCACTCAAAGAAATTGATTCATCAAACAATTTCTTTATGGTCTCGATGAATTTTTATTGAACGTTTTAACCCTCGTATGCTCCTCAGTAGAATAATATTTCACCCCTTCTTACTTCACTATATTTCAAAGAAATATATTTTGCAACACAGACAAAAAGAAATCAATCTTTTTACAATATATGAAAATGGTCAATGGGTGAATTTTCACCCTGAGGAACGTATGAGAGTTAAAAGGTGTCTTACGATCAGAAATATTGTTAGATTCTTGTTTTTTGAATGAATCGTGCGAATTTTTTATTAAGAGATCAGTTCATCCCTCCGTTTCTGTTCAAAACCCTTGTGGCCCGTTGTACGTTATTCGACTGTAGATTGTTATACATTTTCGGAAATTTATGTTTTAATAGATTTTATTAAAACGGCGGAGGACTAGTCGATTTTTCAATCTTTTCAGGAACGTGATTAAATATTTTTGAAACACCCTGTACATTTTTCGATCGTGTTGACCCCGAGACGCAGACTCGTGCCATTCACAGCTCGCGATACTTATACATCGTGTAGGTCAGAATGCACGTACAGTGACGAACGAAAGTATTGACACAGCTTTAATTATATAATTACGAACTTAATAATATTATTGAACGAATTTATTCGACTTTTCGCGGACAAGAATTATGTCTAGTATCGTGGGTCTACCAACGAAAACAATAATTGCATTTCATTCTAGAAATGCAGGAAGACTACTCAACAATATTTTCAAAAATTTTCCAAATAAATTCCCATAGTATAATGTGGGTCTACTAACGAAAACAAGAATTGTACCTCATTCTAAATTCTCAGAGAAGAGTGCGCAACAATATTGAAATAATTTTCCAAAACACAAATGTAGGAAGACTACTCAACAATATCTTCAAACATTTCCGAAATAAATCTGTACAGTATGTGGGTCTACAATAAAGACAATAATTGCACAGACGCGTACAAGAGTACCAAACAATATAATTTGAACAATAAATAAATTTCATTCTAGAAATGTAGGACAATGCTGGACGACAAATTTGAAAAGCCCCAGGAACTTAATGAATGCGACCCCGAACGCGCCAGTGCACAAGCAACGTCAATAAGAATAAGGTTGCAGTCAAATAAAGGACAAGACTGACGTCAATACTTGAATTCGTGACGGTACGCGTGTCATTGTGTGTACATGTTCAATATATAATTCACGAAGTAAACGTTAACAGTAACAATAACGACAACAGTGATCGCGATACGAGTGATCCCGACGTATCGGTATAATGAGCGAACGAAAACGCCGGCGACGACGAATACGATACGATCTGTTTCGTGGTCGGTCGTGGTCGTTCAGACAATAGGCAACGCAGGCTTGCATCCTCCGATACAACATACAAAGTTCACCACCGATTACACACACCTGTCGGCGAACGGTCTACCACCGTCGACGCCGCCAGTCAAACACGGTTTCTAAGCGTATCTAGGTTTTTTTTTCTCTCTTCTCCCTTCTCACGGCGTTCACTATACCACCCGCGCATAGTCTTTTGTTACGCCCCTCTGCGACCAGTCCTCCGATTATGCGAACCCTCTGTGTCATGCGGAACGGTGGCCGAGGTACAGCGAATTTCGCCTCTTCGGGACTGATAAGCAGAAACATTCCGCTTGGCAACGCGCCTCCATTTTGTACCTACTTTATGGTACCTTGTATTTTTTCTTCGTTAATTTATCCCGCTTCCCGTTTTCCACGGATTTTTAGCGAAACAATTCTTGCAAATTGATAGACTGTGCCAGCAATATTTACAACAGAACGTTTAGAAAGTAGCATATCAACATAGATCGATAGTATGTGTGGCTTCATAAAAACGGCACGATTTGTTTAGATTTTGTGCGATTTTGATCGTAACGTATACTCGATTAAAGAAGTGTATAATTACAGTGGAAGCATCTTCGTAACTTCAATAATTAAAATATTAAAAGTGTTGTAATTTAAAAATTAAAAGTTCATTGTTAACAATAAATACACAGCAAATCTTCGTGCAAAATAAAGCGCAGAATAGATGAAGAAACAATTTGTTTGTTCAATAATTTTAATAATTCGAGCATGTTTAGTACTTCACCGTCATTTTTATCAAAATGTGTCTTCGGAAACTGACTTGCTCCATTGCAAATAAAACCTGTTATTATAATATCAAGTTATTGCTGCAGTTGATTAGAATTATATCAAATTATTGCTGCAGTTGATTAGAGTCGTTAAAACCGTGGTTGGAGTCGCGGCGAAAGTAGCGCGAAGGGTGGAATAGAGCTGTTAAGGGGGTGAAGGGTCGAAGGTTCGCCGTACCTCGGCCAGGGACAGTAACTAGCCTAAGCTTACCGGATCCTGTAGGATTCGCGAGGCGTCGGACATCGCGCAAGGAGCTTTGTCGTTATTCTTTGTAACCAGTCCGGGGCCGTTCGTTTTCCGCTTGTCCTGCTGCTCTCGACTCGCGCAACATTTCTCCAACGAACGCGAGTAGACAGAGAGACAGGCCGTGGGTGTGTGACACCCTTGGGGGTCGAGGAGTGATGCTTTAGGGGATGGTCGGAGGGTGGGCGGGGTGGAACAGAGCTGTCCTTCCCATTTTTATTAGCACACATTCGCACTATTCACTTCGCGGACCTTCCGGCCGGTCTTATCGGCTGGCCGTTTGCCAGGGCGCAACTAGAGGCCAGGGTTCTCTGAAAATCTGAATTCCAACGCGTGCTGGTAGACCTTCTCTCTCTTTCTCTCTCTCTCTATCGCTCTTTCTATAGCTCTGCTACTTGCTCGTTAGCAGTTTTGACCGATTTGTTCGACGCCAGGCTGATCTCCGTTACTCCCACGGACGTCTGTACGGCGGCGGTTAGGGCACTCTGCAGCGGCATACTCTCGCTGGTCAGCTCGCAGCTTGTGTCTGAAAACAAATTCCAGTTCCGAGGTTAGGTAGATAGTCTAGTCAATGAATGCTTAACCCTTTGCAGTCGGAACTATTTTAACTCGGAAATTAAAGATTCCTTCGACTTTGTATATTTCTATTCTCCATGATTTTTCAAATTTCATGGGTAGGAAATTGATATAATAATTTATACCGTACATAAATATTCAGTAACTGATTAGATACCAACATATTTAATAATTCAAACAATATTTTGGTAATAGTGCAGCCTTTAGTGGTGCCTCAGAGGCACTCGAGTGCTAAGGGTTAAAAGGGGGTGTAGAGGGAAATGGAAGGAACAATTTTTGACTTTGGAACTTTGTTTGGACTAATTAGGTCCTATTTTAACTCGAAAATTAAAGATTCCTTCGACTTAATATATTTCTATTCTCCATGATTTTTAAATTTCATGGGTAGGAAATTGATATAATAATTTATACCGTACATAAATATTCAGTAACTGATTAGATACCAACATATTTAATAATTCAAACAATATTTTGGTAATAGTGCAGCCTTTAGTGGTGCCTCAGAGGCACTCGAGTGCTAAGGGTTAAAAGGGGGTGTAGAGGGAACTGGAAGGAACAATTTTTGACTTTGGAACTTTGTTTGGACTAATTAGGTCCTATTTTAACTCGAAAATTAAAGATTCCTTCGACTTAATATATTTCTATTCTCCATGATTTTTTAAATTTCATGGGTAGGAAATTGATATAATAATTCATACCGTACTTAAATATTCAGTAACTGATTAGATACCAACATATTTAATAATTCAAACAATATTTTGGTAATAGTGCAGCCTTTAGTGGTGCCTCAGAGGCACTCGAGTGCTAAGGGTTAAAAGGGGATGCAGAGGGAAATGGAAGGAACAATTTTTGACTTTGGAACTTTGTTTGGACTAATTAGGTCCTATTTTAACTCGGAAATTAAAGATTCCTTCGACTTAGTATATTTCTATTCTCCATGATTTTTCAAGTTTCATGGGTAGGAAATTGATATAATAATTCATGCAGTACTTAAATATTCAGTAACTGATTAGATACCAACATATTTAATAATGCAAACAATATTTTGATAATAGTACAGCAATTTTTAGTGGTGCCTCAGTGGCACCACTCGAGTGCTAAGGGTTAAAAGGGGGTGTAGAGGGAAATGGAAGGAACAATTTTTGACTTTGGAACTTTGTTTGGACTAATTAGGTCCTATTTTAACTCGAAAATTAAAGATTCCTTCGACTTAGTATATTTCTATTCTCCATGATTTTTTAAATTTCATGGGTTGGAAATTGATATAATAATTCATACCGTACTTAAATATTCAGTAACTGATTAGATACCAACATATTTAATAATGCAAACAATATTTTGATAATAGTACAGCAATTTTTAGTGGTGCCTCAGTGGCACCACTCGAGTGCTAAGGGTTAAAAGGGGATGCAGAGGGAAATGGAAGGAACAATTTTCGACTTTGAAACTTTGTTTCGACTAATTAGGAGGTAAACGTATTAAAAGTCCCCACTCCTAGGAGGTGAGCAGGGTGCAGGGGGCACTCGATCAGACAAGAACAGGCTCGTGGCGCCACACCAAGCAGAACACCCCCGATGAATGCGAAAAGCGGGATAACAGGGGTGCTACGGTATTGGTGGACGTAGAGAGAAAAAAGGCCTAGTTCCTTGGCCCTGGGCGGTGGGGGTTTAATCAGTAGGGGCAGGGACGGTAGTCCCGTTTTCCCCCAGACATTATCTTATTAAAAAAAGGGGGAGCTTGTAGTAGGTCCCTTTTTCTGGTTTTCAGCTTATATCTCGGAAACTGTGCGTTCTAGTGATAAGACCACTCTATACAAAATTAAAAATGACAAAATGTGCCACAGGACTGATTTCATTCAGTTTTTCGTTATCTCACAATTCTCCGCGCTCAAAATTCACTAATTTTGAAAACATTCAAAATTCATGTTAGATGAAATAAAATTTGATTCGTTTGCAATCATTGTTCAAGCATTTTTCTTTCCCTTCTACGACATTTTTGTGCATAATAACGTTCGAATGTAAACTGTAACTGTAAAATAAAAGGTTGCCGCGAGGGGTTAAACCGAAATTAAATTAAAAATTTTATATTGATATTTTATTTATATTTTACATAAATTAATATCATAAAAATATTATCATAAAATGGTCATCAAGTTCGCAGTCGAATGGCGATACTTCAGAGATAATTAACTCCAGTTCGATGAGTAAGGAGAAATGTAACACAAATCAACGACGATCGATCGTTCGTAGAATTTGTGAGGCCGGCAACGTTAGGAGAAATTAGGGGAACGACGCGAAAATTGGCGGAACGTCTGCCAGGCGATTGGCAGAACCCCGGGAAACGATTATTCCCGCTATAGGCGCGACGGAAACGGAACATTCTGCCATTCGGAAAAGGCAGTTTAAAGTTTCCCGAGCGGGCCACGCGGCGCGCGGAAATGAAAATTTCCACTGTTAGTTCGGAACTTGAGCTCAAACTTCGGAAGAGCAAACACGGTTACCGAGCACTGCCGAGCGCAAAACTGTACAACTTCTAGGACTGATCGTCGAAAGTTTAAACAGTTTTAATTGTAACTGATCCTCCGGGGATCGTTGCTGGAAAGAACAACACGCGGAAATACACATAATTAGCCAGTAACGAGGGTGGGAAAATCGTTGGTAATTTCTTGTTGTCATTTCTACAACAATCGACTTCGACATACGATTATTATGCGATATTTTACTATATTATACATCTAGATTTTATGTATACATATAAATAATAAACATTTTAAGTACAGTGGGTGTACAATGTGTTCGTACAATTTTTAAAATAGAATAACTTATTTACAATTTTACCAAACAACCTGATTTTTTATAATTAATTAGAAGCATTGGTTTACAAAATGATATGCATAAAAAGGTTCTCCAGAAATTATAATTTACAAGGTTACATGCAACAACAAAAAATACATTTTTTAAAACTTTTATTTGTGCCCTTAAAGAAAATTTAAAATATAATTGTACATCATTTTTGCAAACCAACGCTCGTAAATGATTGTAAAAAATCAGTTCGGTTGTTACAATTATAAAAAAGTTATTTTATTTTAGAAGGTGTACGAACACTTTGTACACCTACTGTAAAATTAAAGTTAAAACTTATATGTATACAGTGCACAAGAAAAGTGTTTGAAGGCAATGACGAGGTCTACATTATTATTTTTGACAAGACTCTAATGTCACGCCTATTATTTCCATATTTTCATTGTCCAGGGAAACAACTTTGCAGTTGTATAGTGGCAGCATTATTGTCGCTACAAGCACGACGAAGCTGTTTTCTGGAACAGCAAAGCTTTTATCGACGCTGTGGCGACGTCTATCGGGAACGGTTGCCTAATTCAGAGTCTGTTATCCTTGAGAGGCGGCGGTGGTCGCAAGGAATCGCGGGATTGCGATTCGAATGTCGAGACAGAGCGTCGTCGGCGTGATCGATCGGCTCTGTTCCGAGAGCGTTTTTAACCGTCGCTGTTAAGTCCCCTGAAAATTTCATATCACGTAATATCTGGCATCCGGATATTGGAGCGTCCCTGTGAAGTTATCTGTGTTGCATATTTCCGTGAATTCCTCGCGAGCACCGGTTGAAGATACACAGAGAGAGTGAGATGGAGAGAGAAAGAGAGAGAGAGAGGTGGAACCGTTGGCTGGGGGAGGGAAATTGGAGGAATTATGGGCTGTAGCATTATTGACGGGGCTCTCGAACCTGGGAAACTTTTATTTCCCAATGATCCCACCGGTATTGGTCCATGGTATGACATTCTCGCGGCGCCTGTACCTCCACTCCGGCACACCCTGATTTATTTTCAATAAATGCTCGAACACTTTGTCTTCCCAGTCACGTATTATTCCGTGTCTCTCCTATTTCAATGATTATCCGCGCATTGTGCGCTCCATCCGCGCCATTGTGCTACGCCAATTGACGTTTTTATGGACAGAAGTGGCTGGTCCTAGCTGCCACGGATAGATTCGTTTCTATTTGCGGTAGAACGCCGAGAACGTTTGCTTTCGCGATTGTTCGGCCGTGTAGTGCACGTGTCGCTCGACTTCGGACAAGTTCGAGGGTGTAACCTGATTTTACATTCTCGAAAAATCGATTTTTTGTTCTCTAACCCCTTGAGCCGCGCCAATGCCCATACAAGTCACGGAATCAATATGTTGAAATTATTAAGGGATGAAATCATAGAGTGGATCAGGAGTGTCGAAGCAAAAACGAAAGGAATAACCAAAAGGAAAGAGGGAGAGGCAATATTAGGGTAACTGCACCAGTGAATGAACGGCACCAGTAAATGAACGCTTTTGTATATTTCAACTTTTAACCCGGACGGCATACTAGCGATAAAATTGTGATTAAAGAGTTAAATAAATAGGAGAATATTGTTTAGTAATTTTGTTCATTGATTGGACTAGCATTATTCAATTACTAGAATGTAGTGTTCATTGACTGGTATTTTTCATATTTTTGATTTAACGTTTAATAAAGAAGAATAATAATAATTTCATTGTATTTGTGTTCATTTATTTTTGACAAATGAAGTATAGGGAGCTATTTGGCATATATGAGATTCCTTTAATTCACATAGTTTTTTTTAAAATAAAATATTTTCCTGAACAATTTCTTAAATGTTCATTCACTGGTGCAGTTACCCTAGTTATAAAATACGCGGATGGATTCGAATAGATTAGATTAACAAATGGCATTGGATAAGGATGGATGTTTGGAAGAATAGGTGAATGTATGATGGAATGAGTGCTACAATAGATCTCTAAAACCGAGTCCAATTTCTTGGCCGAAGACCAAAATAAATTATTATATTATTATATTAAGGGATGAAATGTAATATACGTAATGATAAATGTAAGAATTAAGGTAAGGAGAAAGGAGAACATAATTGTAACCCCTAGGGGATCAATAAATCTATACATATTAAGGGATGAAATTATTTTTTATGGAATCACTTCTTCCCACAATTGCTGTAGAATATTTTGCATAAACATCCGCAATTTATATGACCAACGTGAAACAGGTGTGTAGAGTACGCACGATGTACGAAGAGTGCGGAGTGAAAAACAGAGGAAGGGTTTTTTAATCGAAAGTACTGGGACTGTAGTCGGGTCGCGTTTCAATGTAAACACTGCCATTGTGGAACAATCGAATGCATCTCGACGCTCTCTTCTCCGATCGTTTATCGAGTATAAACGTTATGTACCCTGACAGACGCGTAGCGAGCGAGAGAGGATTTTATCGAGATCAGTCGGCCATCTTGCCCCTCTCGGAGGACTGTATTATCGTTATTAACTACGTGCTAATCATCTGTTCGTTATGCAGCCGAAACACGCAATTAATACCGAGTGGGAAGGCACAGCGCGATCGAACCTCTTAACGCTAATTACAATCGACATTTTTCACCCCTTCCGACTCGGGGGTAGCTCGGCCTTGCACGCCCCCGACCACCGTCGTCAGCTGGAATAACAATTTTTCTTTCATCAATTCACAGCTCTTCACCCTCTTCCATGAACTGTTATTTACTTCATTCGGCGAGCGTGTTCGAGAACAAAGTAGTTTCCGTGGACAAACAAGTCGGATGTGTTTTTAAAATTCTTTTTTTACAGGTAGTGGACCTGAAATTCAGACTTTAATCGTCTCTCTACACTTTAATCGTTAGGCTCTTAGTTAATTTCCATTAGGATTAAAATTTGATTTTTGACCAACTTGAAGGTAATAGCAAGAAAATTTTCAAACGACTTGCTGAAGAACAAAGCAATTTTGCTTTAGCTTGGTGATATTAGAATTTGACAAACAAGTCGGATGTGTTCATCTCTTGATTTCTTTTATAGCTACCAAAAGTACAACTCGTTGATAATAATGTTCCAATGGCTAGGTACCGATGGTAGAAAAATATAGTTCTATTTCGATTTAAAAGAAATTCACTCCTCGAAGGTCTTTGAAGGCAAATCAAATGAGAAAAAGTTTTTTCTTCACGACTTATTCGTGAAACAACGACCAACATATTCGCGACGATTTCCTGATTGAAATGAGCCCTAACATGACACAATTCCGAGCATGTTTGCCTGTTCAATACAGGCTTCGATAAAACCTCGATTATCCGAAACTATGATACATATTTGAATTCTGCATTATGCGTTTCTACATGTAAACAGTTCTATCTAATTCAATCAGTATACAATACAAACCAGTAAGGACGTAATCTAAAATTGTAGCTGTATTATTCTACCATTATTCGAACATTATCGACTACTCTCGACAAGTTCGGATAACAAAGGTTTCACTATTTCCAGCACTAACCCTCACACGCTCCTCAAAAATATAGCTGCATAAAAGAGACTAGGATAACAATTCATCCATTTTTATTTTACCTGTAAAATTAACATATTACGTTTCATTTATAGTGTCACATTTTTAAGAAATACGCTCCTCAAAAAAAATAGAGCTGCATAAAAGAGACTAGGATAACAATTCACCCATTTTTATTTTACCAGTCAAATCAACATATTACGTTTCATTTATAGTGTCACATTTTTAAGAAATACGCTCCTAAAAAAAATAGAGCTGCATAAAAGAGACTAGGATAACAATTCACCCATTTTTATTTTATCAGTCAAATCAACATATTACGTTTCATTTATAGTGTCACATTTTTAAGAAATACGCTCCTAAAAAAAATAGAGCTGCATAAAAGAGACTAGGATAACAATTCACCCATTTTTATTTTATCAGTCAAATCAACATATTACGTTTCATTTATAGTGTCACATTTTTAAGAAATACGCTCCTAAAAAAAATAGAGCTGCATAAAAGAGACTAGGATAACAATTCACCCATTTTTATTTTATCAGTCAAATCAACATATTACGTTTCATTTATAGTGTCACATTTTTAAGAAATACGCTCCTCAAAAATAGAGCTGCATAACAGAGACTAGGATAACAATTCATCCATTTTTATTTTACCTGTAAAATTAACATATTACGTTTCATTTATAGTGTCATATTTTTAAGAAATACGCTCCTCAAAAAAAAATAGAGCTGCATAAAAGAGACTAGGATAACAATTCACCCATTTTTATTTTACCTGTAAAATTAACATATTACGTTTCATCTATAGCGTCACATTTTTAAGAAACAAATTTCACGAATCATAAAAGGATAAATAATTTCACAGTATGTGAAAATATTGAATGGGTGAATTTTCACTCTGAGGTTAATCGAGTAAATACGATCTAATCTGTGTCGAGTTCGGTATCGTTTTACTCCGAAAAATGTCACTGATTGTCGATGATTGTGAGAATGAAGGTTTCACACACAACTAACTAAAACTAACTATATTCCGTTTCACCAACAAGTCGATCTAATTTTCGCACGGAAATTCGCGGTATTCAATGCCGAGCGATGCAGATTCGAAAAGGTTGACAGATCGTGCCGTAGAAGAGCAGGCCAAGAATCAACTTAATAATTCGTAGCAGGCAAGAACAATTCCGGGCATTATCGTTCCGGGCCGTAATCCCCGGTGATTGCACGCCGGCAGACTGTGTAACTAGCCCCGTAATTACAATAGACAGTGGTAACGGGGATGGGGACGGTCGATTTCCATACGGAAATCGGACGGGGGCTGATGCGTCTGCCAACGATCGAATCCGCATGAAGTATCATTGCCGGAAAATATTCTGTCAGCTCGAGCGTGGCGCGTTAACCAAATGTATTTAACAGAGAACGGTACACTAATCAACAACCGTTGTCGTATCGGAGCCACTAGAACAAATTTCCTCTGCGAAGCACAGAGCTGCTGTCTTCAGCTGTTGTTTTATACCCTTGCAAATACTCGCGACGAACATTTCGAATGGAATACTGTTTGCGCGTGTCAAAAATGAGTGAGAATAGCTGGAGCTATCCTGACGAGGATATGAAGTGGGTGTGGATTAAAAAAAAACAGGATCACTGGTCACCAAACACTGTTTATTCCGACAAATATCGCGATGCTTCTTTCCAGTGGCGTATCACTCTATGGGCAACTTGGGCAAACGCCTGGGGCCCTAAGCAAAAGAGGGCCCCGAATACAAACCGAGATAAATATTAACTTTTGTCGATCGTGACAATTTTGTAGAAAATGTATGATGTTCTCGGCGCACAGATTCGATCAATGTTTAAAAACAGTCAATTTTACAATTAAAAAAATTCTCGACGTTTCGATCCAGATTCGGACCATTTTCAAGAGAAAATTTGCGTCTGTAAATTAATATAATGTGTAATATATGTCCAAACAACACACCAGAGCCTTATCCGATCGTTACAAATATTGCCTGCAAAATGGAGAATTATTTTTGGCCATTGCCTCGAGGGTAGTTCCTCGCGCGAAACTGGATTACCCGTCGAACCTCCGGGGCTCGTCGGCGACTGCAGGTTCGAATCAGCTCGTCACGATCAAGCCTAATAATGCCGGGAATACGCTGACTCGATCGCAAATTATCTAGCAGCGAAACGCGCCCGGTGAACTCGGCTCACTGCCAACGCCTTGTATCTCTCGCGGTTCCACTTTTCCCCGCAATGGTCTTTCTTTTGTCGGCGACCGATTTGTACGTCATTAGCGGCCGGATAACGGGAAAACAAAACTTTCGAGGCGAATCGGCTCTACAACCGTCTCCGAATCAATTAATAATATGCTTCTCGATTAAATTATCCCGCGACAAGATTTTCTCGAAACTGCTCCAGAAGCTCCGGCAAATAAATCGGTTCTCTTCCGGTCTACGATTCGATTCACGATTTGTTTACGTCAATACGATCATCGATCTTCAAAAATACAACAATCGACGATCTTCCTAACAAATTACAACGATTATAAGTTATACAAGACAGTGGGTGTACACAGTGTTCGTACACTTTTTAAAATGGAATAACTTCTTCACAATTGTGCCAAGCGATCTGATTTTTTATCATCGGCTGAACTTTAGAAACCCCCCCCCCTTCCTTTCGACATGTGACATACGTCATTCTATTCGTTTTGACATGCTGAACACAAAATTTATGTGTCATTTTTGGCTGAAATGAATAGTTTTCGAGATATTCGTGAAAAACTGCAGTTACTACACATTGAAGTTTGTGTATACGTGCATGTCCGTGCTGTGCGTGTGCGTCACCACGATGCGACCGCTGGTCAAATGTTTCTACAGATATATCACTACGATCGTCGAACGATCTATATACAGCGTGAACTTTTTAAAACATGTCATGATGAAAAGTGAGTACACATTACAACAATACCACACACACCCACCACGTGTTTCTAAGAAGTAGGTTCGGTAATTATGTATTGCGAAAGGGTCGCTGTACTCCGATTTTGATGAAATTTAAACATGTTATAGATTTCGACATTTTGAACAACTTTTTCCTTTTCTAATGAAGGGGGGTCGCTTTTAATTTTGAAAGACCAATCCTAGATTTTCGAATGCGTGGTCGGGCCGGCGTGACAGCAGGCCCTCTCAACCCCCTCCGTGACCTAATTACAATCTTTGCATTGTAACTGTCTTTCAGAATTTGAACTAGTAATGGAAAAATCGTGCGAATAGAATGAGTTGTGGTTAGATCGTGGAGGGGTCGGAGAGGGCCGGCCGTCAGGCCGGCCCGACCACGCATACAAAAATCTAGGATTGGTCTTTCAAAATTAAAAGCGACCCCCCTACGTTGGAAAAGTAAAAAGTTGTTCACAATGACGAAATCTATAACATGTTTCATCAAAATCGGAATACAGAAACTATATACGATAGACGAATACTTCGTCTCAGAAACGTGTGTGTGGTATTGTTGTAATATGTACTCACTTTTCATCATGACATGTTTTAAAAAGTTCACGCTGTATATAGATCGTTCGACGATCGTAGTGATATATCTGTAGAAACATTTGACCAGCGGTCGAATCGTGGTGACGCACACGCACAGCACGGACATGCACGTATACACAAACTTCAATGTGTAGTAACTGCAGTTTTTCACGAATATCTCGAAAACTATTAATTTCAGCCAAAAATGACACATAAATTTTGTGTTCAGCATGTCAAAACGAATAGAATGACGTATGTCACATGTCGAAAGGAAGGGGGGGGGGTTTCTAAAGTCTTACCTTATCATCAATTGGAAGCATTGGTTTACTAAGTGATCTGCAAACAAGATTTTTCAGACTCTTCCTATCAAGGAATACTAATATAGTGTGATCAAAAAACGAAAAATCATGTGTCAATTGACGAAATGAAAAATTATTGAAACACGGACGTCGGAGCAACGCGTTGAAGGATTGATAGCATTCTAATTCATTAATTACCGTGGCAGATTGTGATCGATCGACTGTCAGAGTTTGTGTAATTGACGTGTACCGCCGTGCAACATCATTGTCGAATACGGTCGTGCAGTGAAATAGGTTTCAGCCTTATCGGCGGCGACGTAATAATTGGGAGCCATTTCGAGGCGGAGCAGGACAAAAGCGTGTAGGAATCCCGAATTCTTGTGGCCCCTCCCCTCGGTGGTGCTTGTTATTTGTTTTGTCGTTCCGTTACCCTCGATCCCCGATATCATTAAAATACGCCCGGTCCCCGGGAGACAAAAGCCTCGAGGATCTCGGGTACTCGATACTAATTGCCTTCATTTCTTATTCTCCTGTTCATTATTTCGGCCCGAAAGCGATCGAGCCTCTGACGAAAGAATCCCGGCCTCGAATTCCTTTCGTGACGTTCTCTCGATTTGTGCGAAGACCTCGAGTCTTCAACACTGAACCACGAAGGAGAATAAAAAATGATGTACCATAGCGTCTCTTCAGTTCTCTCATTTTATTATTCAAAACGTTCCCCTTGTCCCCTTTTTCATTTTAGACTGACGACAAGTTCGAGAAGAGTTACTCTTCACTTTTGTCTGTTAAATAAACCCGAGTCTCTTTGATCGTTGAATCTCCTTGTATATTCATCAACCCTTTTTTTATGTGAAGAAATGCAGTACGCATTCCTCGCCCCCATGGGGAGGAACTGAGGTTATGTGGGGCCCTCCTCGAGTGGGGGTCCTCGCACTGAACAGCGCGGCGTTCCCCACTAAACCCACTAAAACTCCATATACACCTATAAGCTAAATGGGAGGAGCGTGGATCACGCGAGTAGTCTACAATGACTCACTCCCAGCTCTACATGTATCCCGGGGGGAGGAGTTAGCTTCCCCCATACCTACTCTTGTATTCATCAACCCTGGATGTAGCTACCCTTTCCAGAGCTGTCATATAAATATACAATTATGTAAGATAGAATCGAACGGTTCTACGGGGCGTGATTACTCACACTTGGTGATGGACGAAGTGCCGGCGCTGCTGCCCTGTTTCTTGAACTTGTCGCCCATGGTCACCTTCCGCCGAATATTCTTGTCCGGCTGGAACATGATAATGTAGACCTTCGGCGAGTACAGGCAGGCCAAGGTCACCGAGGCGCTCAGACTGATCGCCACGCAGAGGGTGGTGACCTGTGTCTCGTGGGCGTTACCGGTGCCAAAGTAGATCGGCACGAACGCCAGCCAGATGATGCACGTCGTGTACATCGTGAACCCGATGAACTTGCTCTCGTTGAAGTTCTCCGGGATCTTGCGCGTCTTCACCGCGTATATCGTCGACACAACGATCAGCAGTGCGTTATACAGCTGTGAGAACAGGAAGCTCATGTCCTGGATGTTGCATTTCAGGATCACCTGCTTGCGGGTCGGGTACGAATACCTGGTTCCCGGAGGCTCGATGATCATCCAGACCAACGTCAACACGAACTGCAACAATTTCGAACGGACTGGTTCAGATACATTGATTTCTAATTGTAGATAATTCTGTACTAGCCACTCTTTCGATTACCACTCCTTCTAATTCTAGGCTCTTACCCTGTTTTCTTGGCCCCTCCCACTAACTCACATTGTTTCAACCCACCAACTCCCTTAAATTTTTGCTATGTTCCCACCAGTTCTAGACCACTGCCACGCGTTCCTCTAGCCCCTCCCATTGATCCACCTTTGCCACTCCTATTAAAAAATCCCGCCCACGAATTTTGCTCTGAATTTACATTGATTTAACTAAGGAACTCGTTCAAATTTGTTTCCACCAGTTCTACACGCCCGCCACACGTTCCTCTAGCCCCGCCCATTGATCCTCCTTGGCCACTCCTATTAAAAAATCCCGCCCACGAATTCTGCTCTGAATTTACATTCATTTAACTAAGGAACTCGTTCAAATTTGTTTCCACCAGTTCTACACGCCCGCCACGCGTTCCTCTAGCCCCGCCCATTGCTCCTCCTTGGCCACTCCTATTAAAAAGTCCCGCCCACGATTTCTGCTCACCTGTAAAGCGATCAGCGCAGCAGCGATGCAGACCTGGGAGGTCGGACTGATGTACCTGGGCCTGATCGCGGATCTAGAGGCCGAGTCGAAGATCCTCGCGATCCTATTGGTCTTGGTGAGTAACGCCCCGTAGACAGCGCTGAAACTAACGCTCACCCCGAACCTTTGGAGGATACAGGTGACCGTGGTAGGGGTCAACAGCAACAGGAACGTGTTCACGTAGCAGACGAGCACTCCGACCAGCAGAATGATCGTTAGCTCACGTCCCGACGCTTTCACGAGGGGCGTGTCCCGGTGGCGGAACAACAGACAGGCTACCGCCAACGTCATCGTGATTCCCAGGCACGAGATCACAGCGGGAACGATTGCGAACGCGCTGTTCCACCTGATATGGTTGATCGGCAGTTGGTAACAGCCCCTCTTGTCGTCGTGCGGCCACCGGCCCGGGCCGCAGTCCGCGCAGGTGTACTCGTTGAAGACGTACTCGTACTCCTCGCACTGGTCGCACACCCAGCAACAAGTGTCACCCTGTTGCTTCTTTATCATACCTGGCTCGCAGGGCAACGAGCACGCGGATATCGGTATGTCCTTCGTCCCACGAGCCCACACCAGCTCCTCTGTACTCATGTCTAACGAGTTGAACCATTTGCCCACCACCTGAACAAATGTTCTGAACTCATCATGCTGCTCCCTACATCTCTCGTTTCGGTCTTCGGAAATATAATAAACATTGAGGAAAATTGAACATAGGAAAATTAGGGCGTGGCAAATGGGTACTGTGTGGAGCGAGTGAACGCCGGAGAGGGGAAATTGGCAGTGGGCGGGGTAAATAGATAGTAGGTACGATTAATATGCGATTAATGAATCAAATGAATAGTCGAAGGAGCTCTGATGCAAGGGGCGACCGAATGAATAATAGGCAGTGTAAATAAGTAATGGACGAAGTGGAAGTAGGCGGAGCATTTCAACGAAGGGTCAGGCGAATGAATAATGGGCGTAGTAAATCGGCAGTGGGCGGAGTTTACAGGCGAATGCCTTCAATGGAATGCATCTTTGCGATCTCTTATGAACCACTAACGATGTCTCGATGGATCGTCGTCCTCGAACGAACGCGCCTAATCGTAAATTCGTATGGGGGTATATCGATCGAAATGGTAATTTAAGTCCACTTCCGATTGGTTAGACATCAAGATAGGGCTCGTTGAAACACGCTACAAAACTGTCACTTTAGGCGACACTCGATGCCAGCTACACGTCCGCGTTCCCTGCTACCAGGGAATTGTTTTTTCGAACGAGAACCACTTATAAAGCTGGAGAGGCTCTCGCACCGACCGTGAGAAAATCGGATTGTTTGCTCGATTTCGAAAGCACGAACTTTTTCCGAGCGAGATGGGTGATCGGGAAAATTCGAAGCGGTCGTTTATTATCGTTCCATTAATTTTTGAGCATCGGCTTCGAGAGTTTCGAAAGAACTGTTTTTCTGTCGAAACACGAACCCGGTCACGTACGAAATAGGTACAGAGAAGCAGCTCGTTTTTCCGTTTCCGTCTCTGTTCTCCGGCGGTTCTATTTTATTAATGCCCGACACAACCGGCGCAATAAAACCGGCGCTTTTTGACGATTTAAAGTTACCTGGTTCCGGGGAAAAGAGAAAAGTCGTATTTCATCCCCGGTAAGTTCCGCGAGAGGGTGGGCGGACGCGACGAAGGTCACGTTGCAATTTATGTCCGCGCTGCGTCGGGGCTACTTTATCGTCGGAAACGCGAGCAACGCCATTGATTTACGATTTTTATCGAAAAACAATCGTTAACCAGACTCACGGACGACACTGGGAACTGCCGCGCTGTTTCATGCTCGCTGGGAAATCGCTTGCTGATCGAAATGACGCGGACGACGTCGCGCGGTCCTCCTCGACGACGATTTACTCCGGTTCGAGAGCGTAATTTACACGGGCAAACGAAATGAACGAAGCCAATCCAAAATTAAATAGCTTTTGACATACATCTGATGCACGTTCCTGCAAATCAAATATAACATTTTACATCAATGCATGCGTATTTCGATGCACCTGTGGAAGATGATTTACGACACGGATCGTAAACACATTAAAATAAAATCAAATAAAACGTTAATAATAATATGTTAAAATAAAATGTTTTATTAAGTGCAAGGAACCTCCCTTACGAAGTTACAGAACAATCTAACAGAAGAAAGTTGTTGATCTAAATGTTCTAGGGCTGTAACTTTTCCGAAGCTTCGAAGACTTCCAAGTCCTCCAAGTGCTCGAAATTTCAAAGTCTTCGAAACGTATGAAGTTGTAACTTATAAATAAAAATCTTAACTGTCAGTCACCGGCGACTGACACTGAACTTTCCGTTTGGATTTTTCGTAATTAAATTAAATTTAAAAAATTGCATATTCAAAATTTTAATTAGTTTTATTAGATTCGGTGAAATCGGATATCGCGGGCTAAATGGAAAGAAAGGAAGACAGGCTTGGCGCTTGATATGTTAATAAAAAATTTGACAGAAAATAAACACAACCATATAGTTATAAGAAATATATACTACGTAATTCTCATCGTCTTCGGAGTTTCGAAGATTCGAAGCTTCAAAATCTTCGACCTTCGAAGGAAAGTTACAGCCCTACTATGTTTTCTCGAATTTTCATTTTTATAGTTTGATATTTCGCTCGTATATTTTTATTCGATATTTATATAAATGCATCCACAGCCTGGTCATCAACTTTTAACTGACACCTCGCTTGAAACGTACTTCTCTTTCGAATAAATCCGACTTAAACTGTTTCGTTCGGTCACCAGAGAATTCGCAGTCGCTAAATTCCTATTTGGGACCACTGTGAGCGGCGCCGTACGCAAAGCAAGAATCCAAAGGCCCGGTCGCGCAAATTGAATCGAGCCGGTATCGAGTCGGAAATAAAGTATTAAGCGTTTCTTTGAGCCTGCCGACAGGGGGACGAACGATTACCGGGGACAAAGGGAAAAAGGATTTTCATTTATCTCCGGCGCGGAAAATTAACCGCACCGGATCCATCGGATCGAGGGATCCGAGGCAATAATCGCCTGGAACGTTAAATAAATTAATGCGATAGCCGAGAGATGTGTGCTAATCGAATTGGCCGATTATTAGGTCGGCAGAGAAGCTACTATCGCTTCGTAACGTCGATGGAATGTGCCAGCAACGCTCAAGTACAATATTAAGGGCGTATTCTGGTTTTCTAGGTCATTTTTACACAGCCAGTATGAATTTTTTTCTGAAAAACTACTGAACCGTTTATATTGAGATTTTGCGTATATATCCAGTGGTGTTTGAGGTACATCTGTGATTTTTTTCCAGTAAAATTAACCAAAATTACACGATCTATGAATTGTTTAGAAACCAGAATACCTCTTAGAACGTGTGACGCTCGGCGCAAAATTTTAAGACCAAAGGATGGCTTGTATTAAAAAGCTACGCGAATTAGGGGTCGTGTAATGGCGATGACATGCTACTGATAACAGCGGACAACAGAAGGAGATAACGAACGCATGAATGCCCGGAATGACGTATGTATCTCGTCGAACCGGTCGGATTGAAATTCGTCAAAGGGAGCAGAAAAATAATTTGTATTTCCGGGAGCGGCCGAATGATTGGCGGTGCAAACACGGTTCCGTGCACCCTCGGATCGTCCCCGGGTATAATTATCTCTGGCCCGTTGAAACTCGTCGAACCCAATAATGGAAACTTCAGTCTCGATATTATTCCGGGCCGACCGGCCGTAAAACTGCCGAAAGCGGTTCACCCGTTGGCAAAAGTTTTTGCGGCTAGAGCCACGGCGGCGAGCGTCCTGGTTTCTAATTAACCGTTGTGGAAAAAGTCCCAGAAAGTTCATTCACTTGCCCGATAGTGGTATCCGTTGGACCCGTTGTGCTCCGATTTCCGGAAGTTGAGGATCTCGTAACGCGGCAGGCCGTCCCCGTGCTCGTCAAACTTCACCTCGCTGCCGGCATCATCTGGAAAAGCAATTATCACCGCTTGTTTCTAGAATTACCTCGTTAGCCGTGCTTTGAACTATACTGATCAAATAGTATCATTGCTTCGTCTGTTGCGTTGGAGTTGAATTTTGTAGGAGGAGCCACGAGGAAAGTAGGCGGAGCCACGAAGAAAGTAGGCGGAGCCACGAGGAAAGTAGGTGGAGTCTGAGAGGTTTGATAGGTGTAGCCTACGAGAGTCAACAGAGGTACTCGTTGGTTGAAATCGTACCGAACACCGTACTCGAAGTAAAAGTTTCTGCAGTTGTTACAAAAACTTGAACATTGTGGAAGGAGTTACGAAGAATCGTACGGAAGATGGTATGAAGATCTAGAAGCAGCTAGTAAAAAGCGTCAACGAGAATCAGTGAGAGGATCATTTTGAACTGAAACTATTTATGATTTCCAGTAATGACTAGTCTGAAATTTCAACGAACGAACTTGAATTTTATCTTTTTGGAAAGTGTCGTGTAAGTTGGAGCTAATAAGACCCAAGGGGCGGAGCTAGACAAGTGGGTGGCGCCAAACGTTCCACATCGTGCAGCAACGACTCAGGATTACCGAACACGCACTTTCCCACATCTCTTTCCCGTAAAATTGCCGTCCTAACAATCTTTTAACGGCTCAAACGACTCCCTCAATTACCGCAGCCGGTCCGAAGAAACGGTAATAAGGTTCTCAATTGTTTTTTCGCCGTTACGGGTCGTGTTGCAACGGCTTCGTCCACTCCAACATTCGAGTTGGCTTTATCGGAATAATGTTTCGCGCCGCTTTGAAATCCATAGTCGCCGCCCCCTCGGGCACATTTAATTACAGTGTTCGGGCGACATTCTCAACGGCGGAGGTGGATGGGAAAAAAGCGCCATTCGTTAAATTTACACGGTGGATTTATGCGCTTTCGTTTACTTATCGCTTGCCCGGATTTTAATATATCCTGCAAGGCCGAACCATATCATCCCGGCAATATAGCTTTTAATTATCGCTCTTTCGGGCCGCGTAATTGACACGCGATTGTGTCTCGGGGCCGCGATCCTCCGAGCTCGCGAAATAATTCGACCGGGAACGAAAATTACAATTCACTTTGTTTTTAATACGATCCCGACCCGGCCGGTCGCGATATTCGCGGATCAACGCCAGCCCGCGGGATCGACGAAGCTGTTCTCTCTCGATCACTCTCGATTTAGCCGGCCCGAGAACACTTTTTCGCCACGGCCTCTTTTTTCCTCGCGGATTTTTTTTCCTGTCCTGCCCCCCCCCCCTCTCCCGCTCGTCGTAGTTTCAACGTCGAGTCGAGGCGCCTCGGGTTTTGGTTTTTTCGATTTTTATTTTATAGGCTTATCTGCGTGATTTACTTGGACGGCTTTGTCGAAAGGACGTTTATCGCGTTAGCTGATACGATCCGCGCGCGTTTCCTTCGAGCTCCGCACGGTCGCGATGACAGCCACAATTTTTCCCCCGCATGAAAGATAGCGGCAATACCGTAAATCCGCGGCGCGATATTATTTTTATGATAAAACCGAGACAGAAGGGATCCCTCCGGTTTGAAGGATTCGAACGGAATTTACTTCGCCTACTCGACGTAGCGGTACGCTTTTAATTCACTTTTCTCGAGTAATAAAATTTTTTCTGTACGAACGGTGCTCTTGATTATACTAATCAAATAGCAACTGAAAGAGGATTGATCTTTGTGGGTTCAAAGTTATCTTAACGTAGCAACGCGGAAAATCATTTTAATTAACTCGAGTACGAATACAATCTCTCAGTTTCAATATAACGGTGGTCCGTGAAATAGAAATACGAAAAGATTTTTGTAAATTCAAGAGATATTGAAATTGCTTAATGCGTCAATGTAGAAGAGGATTTTTCATTATTTTTATACGGCGGTGGTCCGTGGAATAGAAATACGAAAAGATTTTTGTAAATTCAAGAGAAATTGAATTTGCTTAATGCATCAATGTGGAAGAGGATTTTTAATTAATCTTTTCATTAAACGCTACGATTCTTACGTTTTCCAGAATTAAATGGAATTTCGCAGCGAAACGTTTTGAAGCTCTTCGGTGTCTCGTGATTTTTTGTGGCAGCTTTAGGCGCGTTCTAACTGGTTCGCTTAAGAAAGTGCAAGTGAGATGGTGTAACGCAAATTATACTTTCCATCGATCGAGTTTCGACGACAGAGTATAAATAGAATCTTATTACCCTAATTACTTTCATTGCACGGCGAAGAAAGTAGGGTTTGCTTGACGAAACGCGGCAAACTTCTTGCTGCATTGTGCACCGCGTCAGTTGCATCCGTTACAAACGCAGAAATGCCGCGCCTAGTCTAATAATACCGATCTGATGGAACTTATCCCGTTGTAAACGTCAGCGCGATGCAATTTGAATATCTGCGCGTTATGATCCAATTAAACACGGGAAAACTGGTCTATTCGGGAAATGCACCCTCGATCCTGTCACGTTTCTGTGAATTTTTAAACAATTTCATTCTCCGATTTTTCGGAAAATGAAACACATCAAATAGACACGGGTAGACTAATATAGGAGAAATGATGAAATTATTTGAACATTTGAAAAACCAAGGAAAAATCGGTTTTATTGGCAGTTTCGTTTTGATGCATTTTATTACAATTCCAGCAGTATCTTTTTATTCGAGACAGTCGAAGCCAAAGGAATGCAAGCGACATTTTTCTGATATCGAGGAAACCGAGTTTGCGTTTCAAACGTGCTGAAAAAATTCTGTGCGAAGTCTCAGTGCATATTAAGTTGTAATGGAATGCCTGACGTGCAGCAGGGAACGTATACATAATGTTTTTCACGAATTTCATGTTTCAGTCTACGAGCTATTGAATGCATAGCCCTTTGGCTGGCTAATAAATTTTTCAGTGCTTTTTGAAAGGAGCTGAATTAAAAACGTGCAGACACACTCTTGGAGGCATACTCAAAAATGCCATTACTATGGAAACAAATGCAGTGGGTGTACAAAGTGTTCGTACACTTTTTAAAATAGAATAACATTTTTATAATTGTGCCAAACCACCTGATTTTTTATCATCAATTAGAAGCATTGGTTTACTAAATGATCTGTAAAAAAGATTTTCCAAAAATTACAAAAAAGCGATTCTTTTAATTGTTTTATTAGGGCCCTTAATGAAAATTCCAAATATATGTTTCGTAGATCTATGCTTGTCATACGTATGCTGAAAATTTCAATCGAATCGAAATCGATTAACATACACACGACTGCAAGCGATTTTTTGATCAGATTATTGATCAGTTTCTGCTTGAAACCCACAAAATTGTTCATTTTGCGATGCGTGTCGTTTTTTCCTGGTTCAAAAGATTTCAATGAATTTTTCAGAATGTGTATAACAACCATAAATCTACAAAATATATGTTTTAAATTTTCATTAAGGGAGCAAATAAAAATGTTTAAAAAGTGCCTTTTTTGCATGTAACCTCGTAAATAATAATTTTTTGGAAAATCTTTTTTGTATATAATTTCATAAACCAATGCTTCTAATTAATTATAAATAAGTGTACGAACAACTCAATCATTCATTCCTATTCTTAACTTGTACATTTGAACATCTGAATTGCCTCGAATAGAAGTAGCCAGACCAGTGAAACTGTAATAAATGCATAAAGTCTAGCAATGATTTATGACATTTGCCGCGACACCTTGAAGCAGACGTGATCCAATTAAACAAATATTCGCGAGCGGAATGATAATGGAACGAAAATTGCGACACAATTTATGGCTGTTCTATTAGGCCATCTGCTTCGAGTCGATAGTCGGTACATTAGCGAATTAACACTAACAAGGAGAAGGCAAGGCCTTCGGGTCACCGATTTAGTTGAGGTTATGTATACTTGTAGATCTCGATCTCCCTTTTACGAATATATACCATTATAGGGGCAAACACTCAATAATTGTTGAGATATTCATAAACAAAGTTTTATTAGTGCTGAAATATGCTGTTGCAGAGAAAGTGTATAATGAATAATGTCCTGATGCAGTGGCAACGTACTAGAGTCACACCCGGTGTGCTAGGGGAGGGTTCGATCCTCCTCTAGGGAGAAATATTGTTTTACTTACTTATTTATATTATTTATTCGCTGTGTAACATTGACTTCTTTATAAGAGATGACGCATTTATTGCAAATTAAAGAACAAAGTAATAAAAAATAAAGTAAATATAAAAATAATAAAGAAATAAAGTAAACATAAGAAGAGAAAGTATGGTGCACGATAAATTTAATAATATTGTACTTACATATTTTCTATTACAACAGAATAAATAATATAAATAAATAAGTAAAAAAAATATTTTTCCCTAGGCGAGGGTTCAATCCTCCTCTAGGGAGAAATATTGTTTTACTTACTTATTTATATTATTTATTCGCTGTGTAACATTGACTTGTTTATAAGAGATGACGCATTTATTGCAAATTAAAGAACAAAGTAATAAAAAATAAAGTAAATATAAAAATAATAAAGAAATAAAGTAAATATAAGAAGAGAAAGTATGGTGCACGATAAATTTAATAATATTGTACTTACATATTTTCTATTACAACGGAATAAATAATATAAATCAATAAGTAAAAAAAATATTTTTCCCTAGGCGAGGGTTCGATCCTCCTCTAGGAAGAAATATTGTTTTACTTACTTATTTATATTATTTATTCGCTGTGTAACATTGACTGGTTTATAAGAGATGACGCATTTATTGCAAATTAAAGAACAAAGTAATAAAAAATAAAGTAAATATAAAAATAATAAAGAAATAAAGTAAACATAAGAAGAGAAAGTATGGTGCACGATAAATTTAATAATATTGTACTTACATATTTTCTATTACAACAGAATAAATAATATAAATAAATAAGTAAAAAAAATATTTTTCCCTAGGCGAGGGTTCGATCCTCCTCTAGGAAGAAATATTGTTTTACTTACTTATTTATATTATTTATTCGCTGTGTAACATTGACTGGTTTATAAGAGATGACGCATTTATTGCAAATTAAAGAACAAAGTAATAAAAAATAAAGTAAATATAAAAATAATAAAGAAATAAAGTAAACATAAGAAGAGAAAGTATGGTGCACGATAAATTTAATAATATTGTACTTACATATTTTCTATTACAACGGAATAAATAATATAAATAAATAAGTAAAAAAAATATTTTTCCCTAGGCGAGGGTTCGATCCTCCTCTAGGAAGAAATATTGTTTTACTTACTTATTTATATTATTTATTCGCTGTGTAACGTTGACTTGTTTATAAGAGATGACGCATTTATTGCAAATTAAAGAACAAAGTAATAAAAAATAAAGTAAATATAAAAATAATAAAGAAATAAAGTAAACATAAGAAGAGAAAGTATGGTGCACGATAAATTTAATAATATTGTACTTACATATTTTCTATTACAACGGAATAAATAATATAAATAAATAAGTAAAAAAAATATTTTTCCCTAGGCGAGGATCGAACCCTACCCTAGCCGGGTCCCTGAAGGCCTGGCCTTCTTGTAAGAAAATGTCTCTTGCCAATTTCAGAATTGCTAGTTGAAAGAAAGTTTCGCGGACTCGCAATTATAAACGGTGGTTTTTCTGTGCCGATAACGGTGTGACACACTATGACTATTACGTTCCTTTATTGCCAACAGAAATGCGTCGGTAATAACCCACGGTATCTGATTGTGTCACCGTCAGCCGCGGGAATATAGCCTGGATTTTTTCCTCCGCGTAACTTTGTTTCCGATCGCGATGGAGATCCGTGGTGAAAAAAAGGGACAACGGGAGCGAAACTTCGAGCCGAGATTAAAAAACTCTGCTCGGGGTTCGAGTGCTAAGAACACGTTTCCAGTCGATAATTATAAAAATACGATGGTCGCGCGCTGAAAGAAAAATCCAGTTCGCGCGACTTTTTCCATAAACCGAGCGCAATTAGCGGACGGCTCGTTTCTCCGCCATTTTGCTGGCGCGTTTCGGGCGAAGCGAACGAACATTGATCAAATCCAGCATACGTCTCCCATCATCTTTATCCGAGGAATGTTTTTGTACGGAGTCTTTTCCCGAGCCGCATGATAAATGAAAAATGACGTCGCGGTTCTCTGCATATGAAATAAAACTGTTCTCGATCGCGAGAAACGGGGATGAAAACTGCGTCTGAATGGCTCCGATAAATTGAAAATAAAATCCGCGGTATAATCACGGTTTTATTCGAGATCTAATTGGTCTTTAAAAATTCGAACGGCCAGCGTTGTTGTACCGAAACGAATTGAAAAAGTAATAACCAGATTTCGTGCGTCCACGTACGAAAAACGCAGTGAAAAGCATCCACGTAGTTACGAATTTTCTTCGGACCCTGGGCTGATTTAAACAGTCCATGAAAATGGAACCACTGTGCTTCCGCCCTGTAATTACTAACAACGTCTGGCTATTTTTTCTGGTTTGTCGTTGAGCTTGTGCAACAGGCTTAATAATAATCTTTCTGCACGGTTGTTTCGCGTTTTTGATTCTTGCTGTTGCGCTCTTTCATTCCTCGTTTTCATTCTTGCCCGATGATCCAGTGACTTGTGAGAATCATTCTGATGCGGTGTTGCCCTCTATACATTTATTTTTCATTTTCAATACTCGCAGTAGGCCATTCATCCTTCGTTTGTATTCTTTTCTATCTAGTTAGGCTTTTTCCAGAGAATTTACTATTGTTCGGCGATTCGTAACAATTCATTTGTTCAGCGCAGCATTGTTGCAACCACTCACGTTTTTCATTTCCAATTCCTGCTTGTTTGTTCTTTCAGCCCGTCCCTCTATTTTTGTCGGTTTATTTAAACCTATTCAGCGATTCAGCGGTGATCCACAGTGCGTACAATAATGTACGCACGCTAAATAGTCTTGCTAACAACCACTCGTACAGTTATCTTTCATTTTTAATCCCTGCTTTTGTCCTTTCATCCGCTATTTTCCTTTACGCCTGTTTATCTAATTATGTTCAGCGAGTCGTCTATAATTCAGTGATCCAGTGGTGATCCACAGAGTGTACAATAACGCACGCATGCTACATAGTCTTTTACCAACAACCATTCGCACATTTATCTTTCATTTTTTACCCCTGCTTTTACCTTTTCATACCTGTTTATTCCATTGTGTTCAGCGAACTGCCCACGATTCAGTGCTTCAGTGATCAACAGAGTGTGTAACAATTTACGTAATCTACAGAGTCTTCCTATCAACCCTCACACAATTAATATCAATTTTTATTTCTCGTTTTCGCCCTTTCAACTCTCGCCTCTATTTTATTTATTCACAATTTTCAGAGAACAATTTATACGTTCTACACGCTCTCGCAACAACCCTTCACACCCGAATTTTTCGCTTCCCATCCCCGATTTCCGCTCTTCCGCAATAATTTACATTTTCCAGAAGTTCTTCAACGGTCCAGCAATTCAGAGGCGATCCAACGAGCCCATAACGGTTTATTTATTCGCCCCGGAACACGCTCGCATGGTCCTCCGCGAGAACCAACCCCCGCAGTTGAGGGTTATTTACGTCGTCGGACGAATCGCGCGCAAGAAATCACCGATCGATTTCCTAAATCCCGCCGGATCGTTCGATCCCCGAACATCCCCGAATGTGTCGTCCAGTCACACGTCACCCTCCCCGCGCCCACCCCCTCGTCCAAGAAAAACAGTTCCAGGATCGTTTTTACGATCGCGCCGTAATCTCCGCCTGATCCGTGGCGGGCTCGTAAAAGCCTCGCGGCCGGATCGATCTAAACCGGCGAGCAAAGTCACCGAAACCGGGCCATTATTTCCTGGTCATTTCGTGGAAACGGGCTACGACGCGACGATGCTCTCGCCGCGCGCCGAACGGAATCGATAACGGATACACGGCTGACGCCGATTCGATTCGAGATAGCTCGATCGAAACGCGCCTCGACTACGACCGAAGCGAATCAAACAATCAACCGAGGAAACTAATACACCGGCTGTGTCGCGAATCGCGCATCCGCGGGACGAAGCGGCCCCGATTCTACCGGAAAAACCCCGTCGAAAATGAACCATAGCGTTTTCGCGTACGAGGTCTTATCACTGAGACAATTGACTTCGAAAATTAGCAGGACGTGTCTTGACACCAACAAAATGTAAACGGACAATCATCTGGGGAATCTAATACGCTGGTTGCCCCGCGAATCGCGCATCCGCGGGACGAAGCGGCCCCGATTCTACCGGGAAACCCCGTCGAAAATTAGGTATAATGTTTTCTCATGCGAACCTTTGTTACCGAAATGATTGACTTTTAACATTAGCAAAACTTGACACCACAGGTGGGCATTATTTGGCGAAACAAATATTTCAAATACTATTTAATATTTTAGACTTTACTTTGCTTCGAGAAAATAGTATTTTAAGTAAGAAAATAAAGTAATAAATAGTAATAAATAAAGTAAGAAAATAGAAGTAAAAAAAATAATTTCGAAAATAAAATATTTCTATTTTAACAATCGGAAACGCGAAATAAAATATTTGTGTTTAAACCATCGAAATCACAAATTGAAATATTTTTATTGAACCAATCGGAACCACAAAATAAAATATTTCTATTTTAATAATCTGAAACATTAAAATTGATATTAAAGACAAAGACAAAATTCAAATACTTTCTATATTCTTAAAATAAAGTACTATTTTCAAAAATTTTTCTTTTTTTTTTATTATAGAAAATCTCATACGAGATTTATTTCAACATGAATTTTCAAAAATTACTGCCTCAAATAAATTATTTTATTTTCAAAAATTACTACATCGAATAAAGCATTTTATTTTCAAAATTGTACGCATTTAAAATAAATAGGATTATTTATTATTGGCTATTTAAAATACCATTTTCTCCAGCTCTGCTTGACACCGACGAAATGAATCTGGGGAATCTAATACGCTGGTTGTCCCGCGAATCTCGCATCCGCGGAACGAAGCGGCCCCGATTCTACCGGAAAAACCCGTCGAAAATTAGGTATAATGTTTTTTCATGCGAACCTTTGTTACCGAAATGATTGACTTTTAAAATGAATAAAACTTGACACCACAGGTGGGCATTATTTGGCGAAACAAATATTTCAAATGCTATTTAATATTTGAGACTTTACTTTGCTTCGAGAAAATAGTATTTTAAGTAAGAAAATAAAGTAATAAACAGTAATAAATAAAGTAAGAAAATAAAAGTAAAAAAAAATAATTTCGAAAATAAAATATTTCTATTTTAACAATCGGAAACGCGAAATAAAATATTTGTATTTAAACCATCGAAATCACAAATTGAAATATTTTTATTGTACCAATCGGAACCACAAAATAAAATATTTCTATTTTAATAATCTGAAACATTAAAATTGAAATTAGAAACAAAGACAAAATTCAAATACTTTCAATATTCTTAAAATAAAATACTATTTTCAAAAATTACTGCCTCAAATAAATTATTTTATTTTCAAAAATTACTACATCGAATAAAACATTTCATTTTCAAAATTGTACGCATTTAAAATAAATAGGATTATTTATTATTGGCTATTTAAAATACCATTTTCTCCAGCTCTGCTCGACACCGACGAAATGAAAGCAGACAATCATCCGAGGAAACTAATACCCCGGCTGTCCCGCGAATCGCGCATCCGCGGGACGACGCGCCCTCGATTCTACCGGAAAGACAGCGTCGAAAATGAGGTATAGTGTTTTTTCATGCGAACCGTTGTTACCGAGATAATTAACTTTGGACGTCGATACAACGCGCTTCGACAACGCGGAAATGGAAACAGACAATCATCCGGGGAAACTAATGCACGGGCTGTCCCGTGACCGATAACTCAACGAAACGAAATGCATACGATTCTACAGGAAACATCGCATCGAAAATGAAGAATACAGTTTTTCCGTTCGAGACTTCATTACTGAGATAATTAATTTCGAATGACACTCGAACGAGAGTGCCATGAAATGACCCACGATGGAAACAGCTCCTGCTGTTTTCAAAATAATTTCTCGAAAATGGGGTTGAAAACGAAAAAATTTGATTCTTTTTTATGTTTCACTATAAATATAACCGGTTAAGACATTTTTAAAACCCAGCGGCTCATTAAAAAGCGAGATATTTATGAATTTAAGGGAACCTCTGTTGCTATCGTCCCAATCCAGTCACTCTATGACTACAGATTCTGTAAAGACCTGCAATCAACGAGTTCTACTGATAGTTCAGACTATTTTTCACGGTATTTGGGTTCGTTGACGTTTCAAAAAGGACTCGAAGTTTCAGCCCATCACGTCGCCCTTGCAAATCGTTGGAAAAAAACAATGGCATAGGACTGCACATTTAGGATCGATACAGCACGATCCCTCTGCGATACATCCCCGCCCCACATTTTTTTCTCCCTTTCGCGCTTTTCCCACTCTTCAACCCTACCAACCTCCTCATCCTCCCTTTGTCTCTGTCCCTTCCCCTTCTAGCATTGAGCTTGCACATCAGAGTCACGGTGCCTCGCTCTGGCCTCGGACGAATTTTCCCTCAACCCTTTTTAATGGGTCTATCTTTGCCCGTGCTCCCAGCAACGGGACAAAAACCACCCTCCGTGTGTTTCCAGAGGCTCGACGTTTTTTCCGAACACGAGACTTCGCCTAATTTTTTACCAACGTTTCGCGTTCCCCCACCTCTCGGACCTCGAACAAAATTTCGTTTCCGCGATTCTGCGGATAACTCTCTCGTTGTTCCGTTTAGGGGATAGTTCTGCGACTTCTTTGGTTTCGGTGATTCGTTTTGACAACGGGGATTTTTGGTTTCCAACGATTGTTTGCGTGGAAAGGTAGCTTTCTTTGATTTCATCGGCAAGGGTTGTAAAAATGTATTTTTAATGTTAACGTTTTAAAGAATAATATAATAATAACTAGCTGGTTATTGTTGGGTTAGTGGTACGCATTGCTAGTGGGGCATACAGCTATTAATGGTTTTTTTTAAATTTTGTGTGTGACTTTCCCCGAGCCACAACAAAGAACTTCCCGATTCGTTAGTTGCAAGCGGTAACATTAGCATTAGTTGCATAATCAAAAAAAATAAAAATGAAACCAGCAACTCGAGACGATTTCGGCCAAATTAGGTGAACATTCTACAGGTACTTCAAAAACATTTAATTTTAAAAAAATTAAAAAAAAAATTTCACCAGTTTATTCATTTATATGTCTAAAACAACAAATTTTGATAAATATTACACTCTGTAATTAGTTTTGGTGTGATACTTAGTAAAACAATAGCCAAGATGCATCCTTGCCACTTCACATCGGCCGGGCGCCGTATCGGCGCCGCTCGAGTTCAAAGGGTTAAATTAAAAAAAAATTTTTTTTTAATAAAAATGAAATATATATAATTACGTTTGTTTATTCGGTGGAAAATTTCCATCTTCTCGTATAAATTGCATTCTTGATTGAACTTCTTTCGAAAAAAACTAAAAAAACTAAAAAATCTAAAAAACTACTTGACCAATATGGACCAAAATCTAATCAGCTCTAAGTTACGACGGGGCACATCGATTGCATCATTCATCATTCTGCTCGCATTGTTACTTTTTCAGAAAACGTTAACGAAAAATTTGATAACATAAAAACGCCCATACGCACACACACACACACACACACTACCAATTTGATAAAAATAGTCTAAAATGACTTCAATAACCATGAAACGTGAAGATCTGCTAAAAAATCGATTTTCGATTTTCGGGGTAATTACAGTAACTTCCCTATGAATCGGGAAGTTAATAATTATAATATTAATAGTACAACTTTTAAACAAAGGAAGAAGTCGTAGATACATTTGTTTCATTTCAGGGGTAGGTTTCAATCTCCGAATATTTGAGTATAAAATGTAGGTTTCAGAGAAACGTATTATTTGAATCTAACGTAAGAGATTGGTTCTGAAGAAGATATATTTTCTGATTCAAAGGGATGGCTCCGGAGGAACGTATTATTGTCTGGGTTAGGGGCAGTCTCGCCAAAGAGTATCATATTTTGATTCAAGGGATATCCTCTACGAAAACGTATCATTTTCTGATTTAGAGGGACAGTTCTGTAAGAACGTATTATTTTCTAGTTTGGGGAGGTTACGAGAACGTATAATTTTCTGGTGTAGGTGGTTGGGGTCCATAAAAGCTTATCATCTTTTGATTTAGGAGATATGCTCTACAAGAACGTATCTTTATCTGGTTCAAGGGGATGGTGCTATGAAAACGTACCATCTTCAGGTTTACGGGGTAAGTTTTACAAGAACGACTCTCTCTACGTTCAGGGGTAGGTTCGCGGAAGCGTATCATTTCTTCCCCAGAGACCTCTTCTAATTTAATTTATAAAGGGATCCTCGAAATCTTTTGATTCCAAGGGGTAGATTCTTCAAGCATCATGATACAATCAACACATTCCGCAAACTCCTATCGTGTTCAATGGCCACTATTTTTTTCCGACGTTCTCTAGCAAGGACAACAGCGGCTCAGGAAAAACAAATCGTTATTTCTATCCAGGGGGTAGATTTCATAAAGCGAGCCTGTCAAAACAACTCGTCCACTCCCACATTCTTTGGCGGAAGACAATCTGCGAGAGCCCGAAAAACTTCAATCGCGGAAATCTCGAGCATGCGTCCGGTTAACAGCCAAGCATCTCTGAACCGTCGAACTCCGAATGAAATCGCGTAGCGTGCCCTCAACCCCTGCGTTCGGGAATGCTTTTGATCCCCCGTGCAAACTGAAAAGAAGACGGCTCATACAGTCGGAGCTTCAAACGCACGAGTTCGAATAACTTCTTCATCAGAAAGTACGCTGCCGAGTCCTCTCTGTCTCTCGGCCTCTCTCGGCGCCATTACCCTGCTGTTTATTATTCACAAAAATCTGCATCGCATCGGTCGAGCCTGAAAACTCAAGCAGCCGCTCTCTATCTCGTCTGAAATTCATCTCGACGGTAAACTGGGAACGAGAGGCTGGTAGCTAGAGAGGGAGATAGAAATAACTGAAGTTGAATGTTTTCGGCGCAACGGTTCGATCCTTGAATTTTACAAATAGTCGAATAATCATCATCAACGTTTCGGTCCTAATTTGGATCTTTCTCAAGATTTATTTGAAGTGCGTCTGTAAAACAAGACCATAGTTTACTATTTCCTACAAGTCTCAACCGTGATAAACGTATTCTGCTTCCATATTTTAGTTTTATACGTTTTTTCTGTCCTTGACCTTGAATGACCTTGGACTAATTATAGTCACTGAATTCCTAATGAAAGGGACTATCATTGTAGGTGTTTAAAAAAGGGTGGTTCCATTTTAAAAAGTCAAGGTGACCTTGATATCTACAAAAAAATGACATGAAAACAAATTTTTTTTTTGCATCGTGTCAGCCCCATTGTACCATTCAACTTTGTCCTTACCATATTTTACGTATCTTTAGAAACAACAAAGATATTTGAGGTGGTAACGTTTGGTGACTCACCCTGTATATTATACAATTTTCAAAACGATTAATAATTGAAAATAAGAAGGAAGTTCATAAAACCCACTCACTTTCTTTTGTTGAAACTAAATTTTTGTAAGGTGGTATATAAACTTTTATAAGGTGGTATATTTGAAAAGCCATAATATGTTTTTGCATCCACTTATTGGGAATATACCTTATTGGTCGTATAATTAATTGTTAACATTCGACTATTACTAGAATCAGTGTCACACAATAAATTGTATGTGAGAAACAACTGTTGTAAATTTTTTTGATAAGCAACAAAGAAAATTTTTATTATATACTAGCTGACCTGACAGACGTCGTCCTGTCCAAATTTCAATAAATTTGATGTGATCATTTCGTGAATTTGTGAAAAGCTATAGGATATTCGTAAACAAAGTAAAAATGAGAAAAAGGCGTATTTCGCAGTGATCATTATAGAAAATAGACGTGGATAATGTAAATTCCTATGGACATATTGATTAAAAGCTGTGACGTTCGTTTTTTTGCTCTATTGAAATATGATTTAAAAAGCACTTTTAGTTTTTCCCGAATTTTCATGTTTCCGGGCAACTTTCAATTTTTTTTACCCTAAAAACCTGATTCGGACTACAACGAACATTAAAAAAAACAATTAGCCAAATCGGTCCAGCCGTTCTCACGTGATGTCGTGACCAACGAACATCATTTGATTTTTATTATATAGAAGATATAATATAATAAAGCAGTATTTATTGGAAGAAAAATATAGGTAGATAGAAAGCAGATAGAAATTTAGGGAGGTAGAGAGCTGGGGAGGGAGACAGAGTATGGTAGAGGGGGATGAAGAGATGAGGGGAGGATATCTGAAACGGTACCCGAAACCCGGTTACCCGCGAATTACCCGTGCGATCAAAGCGCAGCCCCGAAGGCATGCCAGGTGCGTGTAAAATTTCATATCGGCCGCGGTTCGTCGATCCTTTCTGTGTGAACGTCTCCGTTCCATCGGCGTTCACCACCCGCGGCAACCCCCGGCCCCACGCGATATTATCGGCCGCGCGCGATAACGGGTCGCGCCCGTTTATTGCGCCACCGAAAGAGAAAAGTACACCGTAGACGCCCCGGGAATACGTCCACTAAACCACCCTATTCATCCCCGAAATATTGAATCCTCCGCCTTTCACAGCCTCCTCTACCGTGAACGCTCCTCTCTTGTGATGGCTCACCTGTGAACGACGCTAGATAGCTCAAAGGTGGCTCGAATTTTCATGGGAATGATTCTAGAATTCTAGGTTTTCCGAGTTTTCGAGAATCCTAACGCGTCGAGGCTCGCGCTGACTTCAATAATGTGTTATGAACCGAGGAACGATTTGTTAAGCATTTTCACTCGCTGGGGCCCCAAGTGGGAACCAAGGTCTGCTTGCATCTGTCACTTGACACGTGACTGTCGCGCACCTTTTAATTGTTACTAGCTAAATAACAAAGCTGGAATCGCTTTTTTTTATTCTTCATTTTCGTCGTATATGATCGTCAAGAACCACCCCTTCAATTTTCTCCAAGTCGAACACCCTGTATAGTTAACAGTAGCAATTGACTTCCTTGTGTTTGACCAATCCTTCAGAATTCTTACAGTTTCGAATCCAAACGGCTTTGACATTGACGCAAAAAACTGTGTTTACTGTGTTCATCGTAAATTGGTTTAACAAAGAATAATGATTTTAACCATTTAATCGAACCATTGCGCCGTTAACATCATTATTTTTTGTTGAATCCTGTATAGTACACAAAATCAGCCTACGTAAGGTGGAGTTCTTGGAACTGATGCAGTTTGTTGCATAGCCTGCAACAGCCCCAATCTTAATTAAGATTCCCTGTTTTTCTGAATAGACCATCTGTTTCGATGCATATCTCCAGAAGGGTCAAAAGTCACCAAGGGTCGCGTCCGCATATGTACGTAACGAATGTATGGTTGAAATGTTGATAGGCTATTTGCCTATTCGGCAACGACAACGAAAAAGACCACGAGAGAATCCGCAGATAAAGAATAGTCAACTCACCGGTGAAGGACACGTTGAGGAGATAGTTCCTGTAGAAGGCTCCACGGTCGTAGGCAGCCATGTTGGGGCACAGACCTCTGCTCTTCGTGCAGAGGTCCTTTTGCAGGTTGTCCAACGCGTGTGCGAACGCGTAGACAGCGTCCACGACAAACTGGACCTTGGACTCTTGTTCGTAGCCTGAGGCAGCGTTGAGTCGTTCTTGAGAGGAACACACGGTGCCATTTTGAACAGCCGGCCAAGGTTTCTTCAAAACGCAGCCGAAGACTTCCTCCCAGTACTCGCTGAACCATGGATTCCTCCTGTTGGTCTCTGGCGTTAACGAGGCCATGTAGTCGTCGAAGCCTGGTATGTTCTTCGACTGCAGCTCGACGGTGATGGCTCCTTCAGCCTCGTCTTCTAAGCCCTCTACCAGTTTACTCTGACGACCCCAACCGTCGCTGGCCAGCCATTGGAAAGGCTGACTCAGATTCGCTCGTCTGACTGCCTCCAGGATCCCTCGAGCGTCCTCGGCTCTGGTAAACAACACCACCGCTCTGGCATTCGATTTCTTGCTCAGACGTTGAATAATGTCGTCGAACGCGAGATCGTCAGCTGCTCCAGGAACCTTCAAGGATTCTGCTATGCACACGTTGCGCTCCTTTGCCTCGCGGGTGAACACCTCTATGCCGTACTCCCCGTAGCTACCTTCAGAATGGACTGTAGACACGTAGGACCAGTTTGCGCTCTTCACCACGTCCACCAGAGCGATTGACTGAAACGTGTCCGGGGGAACCGTTCTCGCGAAGTAGTCGAATCTGAGGACAATGACGGAGAGGGTTTGTTAACGTACAGTGGGTGTACAAAGTGTTCGTACACCTGTTAAAATAGAATTCTTTAATCTAATTATGTTTATCTAATTATGTGCAACGAATTCTTTATAATTCAGTGATTCGGTGGTGATCCACAGAGTGTACAGGGTATCACTGCCACCATAGCGTGATTCTACACTTAAGTTTTAGTAGAAATTGACATAAAAACTGACTTTGACCTTGAAAACGAAGGTAAAAAATCAAAATTTGAAACTAACTTAGGGACTAATTCACCACTAAATTTATGAATAAAATTATTGTATATATGTCCATATGGTCCTTATGACCAGTGAAACACGATTAAACCAAAAAAGTTTTGTTTACCTTGATTTATACAGTCAAGATAAAATTTTGCAATATAGTTTTTTGATCAATATAATTTCGTGATACCTCGTACTTGGAAACTAGAAGATCTAAAGTTGCTATTTCTATCGAAGGATCGAAATAGGCTTCGAAAAATTATGAAATAATTCGCGGGTAGATAACGCGTTAACAAACAGCTAAGGTACCTGGTCTTGTCGCTGAGTGCTTCAGCAGTGGAAGCAGGCGAGATCTGCGGAATATGGAACAGCCTGAGCAGATTGGCCACCTGGAGGGATACCGAGCTGTAAGATCCTCCGATCACCCCGAAGATAGGCCCAGCCGAAGCCGTCTTGATGATCTTGGGTATCGATCGATCAGCACACTCGAGGACGCTGATATCCACGTTGGACAGTGACGCCCTAACGAAATGCAGACTCTGATTTAGAGCGTAGGTGTCTCTACCGCAGGTGTCCAGTATGTGGACGCCGAGGGTAATGTCCGGGAGGATTTTGTCGTTCCTGTTGATCTGATCGATGGCGAAGAGCATCGCCTCGAGACGCTGCACGCCACGATTGTAGACATTGCGACCGCAAGAAGAACTGCCCTTCTCGTGCACCGGGAATAAACCACCTAGCACGATGTCCCCAGGCATCAGAACAGCCTCGCGTTCACTATGATTCTTCGACTGCGTGACCAGAGGAAGCTGCTGGAGCGACAACAGCAGGACCAGCAGCCGACTGAGAGGGTGGCTCATTTTAATCGATGGAGTTTTTCGACTCACCAGGCTTCATGCATTTTATTTGGACCCGGAGCCTCCCTTCTTTAAATCTGAGGGCTGGCTGTGGGGTTGTTGAAGTCCTTGGACTTCAACAGCAGGTCCTCGTTAAGTTGTCGATTAGTCCAGGTTTTCGACTACAATTCCAACTAGGTTTCCAACCTAGACGAGGTCTCCAACTAGGAGTCTCCCTTCTTTAAATCTGAGGGCTGGCTGTGGGATCGAGGAGGCCCTTGGACTTCAACAGCTGGTCCTCATTAAGTTGTCGATCAGTCCAGGTCCTAGACTATACTTCCAACTAGGTTTCCAACCTAGAAAAGGTCTCCAACTAGGAGTCTCCCTTCTTTAAATCTGAGAGCTGGCTGTGGGATCGAGGAGGCCCTTGGATTTCAACAGCAGGTCCTCATTAAGTTGTCGATCAGTCCAGGTCCTCGACTATACTTCCAACTAGGTTTCCAACCTAGAAAAGATCTCCGACTAGGAGCCTCCCTTCTTTAAATCTGAGGGCTGGCTGTGGGATCGAGGAGGCCCTTGGACTTCAACAGCAGGTCCTCATTAAGTTGTCGATCAGTCCAGGTCCTCGACTATACTTCCAACTAGGTTTCCAACCTAGAAAAGATCTCCGACTAGGAGCCTCCCTTCTTTAAATCTGAGGGCTGGCTGTGGGATCGAGGAGGCCCTTGGATTTCAACAGCAGGTCCTCATTAAGTTGTCGATCAGTCCAGGTCCTCGACTATACTTCCAACTAGGTTTCCAACCTAGAAAAGATCTCCGACTAGGAGCCTCCCTTCTTTAAATCTGAGGGCTGGCTGTGGGATCGAGGAGGCCCTTGGACTTCAACAGCAGGTCCTCATTAAGTTGTCGATCAGTCCAGGTCCTCGACTATACTTCCAACTAGGTTTCCAACCTAGAAAAGATCTCCGACTAGGAGCCTCCCTTCTTTAAATCTGAGGGCTGGCTGTGGGATCGAGGAGGCCCTTGGATTTCAACAGCAGGTCCTCATTAAGTTGTCGATCAGTCCAGGTCCTCGACTATACTTCCAACTAGGTTTCCAACCTAGAAAAGATCTCCGACTAGGAGCCTCCCTTCTTTAAATCTGAGGGCTAGCTGTGGGATCGATGAGGCCCTTGGACTTCAACAGCAGGTCCTCATTAAGTTGTCGATCAGTCCAGGTCCTCGACTATACTTCCAACTAGGTTTCCAACCTAGACAAGATCTCCGACTAGGAACCTCCCTTCTTTAAATCTGAGGGCTGGCTGTGGGATCGAGCAGACCGTTAAATTTCAACAGCAGGTCTTCAACTAGGTGGTAAATCAGTCCAGGTCTTCGACTACACTTCCATCCAGGTTTCCAACCTAGACAAGGTCTCCAACTAAGTTTCTCCAAGCTCCACCAGGTCTCCTACTATTCCACCAACTCAAACCAGGTCAGTATGATCGTGCACCCAGCTGCAAGACTTCCACTACACACTGTCTTCGCCAGACCGAGTCTCCCACGGCGGATTCAATAATTCCTTTGACTCCCTGTTCCCCGGAACTTGTATCTTTCTTTAAAATCGATCCCTCCACTGGTATCGAAGTTTAATAGCTACTCCGTACCAAGTTACAGTGTTCTTTCTCGGATTTTTCTTTGCCCTTGGTATCACGAAATTAGGTTTCTTTGAAGTCCCTCGGCTTTGCGAGGTGTCTCCCCCGTATCACTTTCACAGTTTCCCGACAGTTCCTCAAGTTTTCTCAGAGAGATCTTTCTTTAAAGTCGATCAATCGACTGTTGGCAGCAGTGACGCTTCTTCATCCATGGTAGAACACTTCTCTTGGTAAAATCGAGTCTCTTTAAAGTCGATCGGTCGACTGTGGAACACGGCGACTACGGGAGGCTGGCTAGAAAGGGTCATAGGATTCGTCGGCGTAGAAAAAATGTCTCGTCCGTTGGCTAGTAGATTAGGCCCATTTGAAACTTTGCTTTGAGGCGTCTTTGCGACTCTTTTTTTAGTACACCTAACTATCTTCAAGAAGGCCAGGAGCGTGCCCTTTCGGGATTCCTTTAGGCTTTGGTAGTAGCTAGCTTCACATAGACTAGGATCAGGCCCTCTGGGACTGTTCTAGGCTTCGGTATTCCTATAAAAACTTCATACAGGCCGTGATTAGGCTCTTTCGAGACTCTTCTATGCTTTGATAACCCTATCTAGTTTCGCACAGGCCTATTTCAGATCAGCTCACTCTTCGATACACCTATCCAACTTCACAAGACTTCTACCACAGGCCTGTATCCTCTCCTCAGATCTATTTTAAACGACTTCAGTGATCATGATGATCGCACTATCCTCCGCGAGATCACATTGAAGAGTCTACGAAGCCCATCGACTTCCTCGAGCATCAGTCCATCCTGTTCATTCGCTGTCACAGTTTCGCAGCAGCCAGCGTCCGAAGATCCCAAGCTGGCAGAGACGTCTCAGGGCAGTTTCCCAGGCGATGTGCTCCGTTGATCCTCAGTTCTCCCGGTCGATCCCTCTCCACCTGCGGGTCCGGCGTAAGCAATCGCGGTATTAATGCGTCGTGACGCGGAGGATGCCGGGGCAAGATTACTGGAGCATTTTATCGATCGATGGAGAAGGGTCGGAGCCGTCACGACGACCGGAAGCATGCTATTTCCCGGCCGGGCGACCCGGAAAAACGCTTCTCCGTCGATTCCGCGAAACGCACCGTCGCGATCCCGACGATTTCCGGCGCCGCTGGCGTTTCCGGCGAGCGCAAGACCTCCGACGGACTCCAGAACGGTATTTTCCGAGTCTTACGACGCGACGACTTCCCGCCCGTGGTCTACCTCGTGGCTGCCAGGTACAAATCGCCCGAATGGAAGGGAAGTTGTTCTTTCCCGAGATCTTTTGATGCTGCTATCGATGACTCTCGCTCTCAAGTGAAAACGAAGCGGCCGAGTAAGGTGTTCAAACGTGCCCTGAAACGAAACTGATCTTCCATTTTCTGTTTTTTTTTAATAAAAATGTTCATTAGCTTATTTTTTGTACATATTATTATAAGGGGTGGTTGCCAACGACCATTGCCTCGCTTCAAAAACCGGTTCTCGTACGAGCACCGAAGTTAAACAGCGTTGGACGTGACCGGTACTAGGATGGGTGACCGCATGGGTATAGAGCATACGCCAGGCGGTGGAGGCCCGGGTACCGGCCGCGTGTTGTTGACAAAAAGGTGGTTCGGAACCCACCGCAATAAAAAGTAGGTCCCGCTGAAAATTAGGCTGAAATAGGCTGAAATTTGGGGATAGAGAGAGTGGAAAGAAGGGAGGTTGGTAAATGGATTTGAAACCCTGAGGGGACCAAATATCATATACATATAAGGGGTGGTTCCGTAGAAACAGAACACCTAAATAACTCCGGTATTTTTCGTTGTACAAAAGAAACTTCTTAGGGCAAAGTTACACTGTTCGAAGGGCCACGTGTAACGACGTAAGGGAAACAATTTTCAGGGTCATTTTTTATGAGATTGTTATCAGACGTTAATTTAAAATTAATTGTTATTAGACCAGTAGTCTTGTATTTTTCTCTTTTTTTTATTGTGAACAATTATGTAAAAGGGCTTCAGTCCGTCTATAATAAATAATTATAATAAAAATGCATGTTTCTCATACAAGCTTTAGTATTTTGAGATGTTGTTTTTACAATTATTTGAAATACTGAGCTAGAACAACACGTCTTTGTGAACTGCCTAAATGTGCACGACGCGTGCACAGGAAATTACTGTGGAACGCGCGTCGATCCTCGCTGCGCGATTGACTTTCTCGACGTTCTCATCGATGAATAATGATATTTATTCTTTCGCTGATGCCGACAGCAAATTCCGGCTCTTTCTCCGTTAAACGAAACATTTTTCCGTGCATCGTCGCACTTCGATCACGGCCGATTAATTTCTTCGATTCGACACGTTCCGGCTAAAGAACTCGATCGGCTAAAAGTAAATTATACGTTCGAGACCTGTAGACGGGGAATTTCGCTGGAATTCGTGGTCCTCGAAATTAATTGAAATCATTTAAGCGGAATCGCCAATGCTATAATTTGTTGCAATGCGTGCCGAGGCGTGGTTAATTAAAACAACGATAACAAAAGACTGGAAAAATCGAAGGACGATGTTTGCACAAACTGATCAAACCAATTCGATCCAAAATGACGTGTGGTTCAAGTCAACCGTGCGAATGAACATGAAAGAAAAACAATTTCTCCACAACCACTTAATTTTCATCGTTAAACAAATTCCGAAAAGGTGGGCGCGCTAATTAATTCGTACGGCCGGTCGAAATCCCGTGCTCCAAAATGGCCGCCGCGTCGTTTCCGTTCCGGCGGGTTCGAATGTATATCGGTGTTAACAAACGAGTGCGTGAACGGGGTAAAGTAGGCGTAAACGCGCGGGAAACGGGCGGAAGGACGAAAAGGGGTTGGAAAGTCGAGTTCGCTCTCTTTATCTTCGCCGTCGAGCAGCCAGATATTTTTTTGCCCGTCGAGCCACGATTTCATTCGATTTAACTCGACGTGACCGAGTCAGCCGCTATTTAGGACGATTTCACTCTTACTCCTTTCTGGAAAACCGCGACAGCGAACATACAGAGGGACGAAAGGAAGACGAACGGTGAAGTAGCAGAGAAAGAAGAGGAAAAAAATAGTAGGGGCGGCGGGAGGGAAGGCACACGCGCGCCGTCACCGTCAAAACGGCTGCGAAATTCTATGCTCTCCTTCGCGGGCTCGTTAAATTTCCCGACTCGTACTCGTTAAGCGGACTTAATTTCACGGAACTCTAACAACCGTGGCTCCGGCAGTCGGCTTTAAATTCGAGGACCCTCCGACTTTTTCCCCCTCTCTCCTTCTCTCTCTCTCTCTCTTCTAAGATCGCCAGCTAACACGCACTCCCTTCACCCCCATTGTCCCGCTCTCTCGCGAATTATCCCGCGAACAGAACCCCTCGCGAATTTATGGAGCAGGATGGACCATCACCAAACCCTCTTCAACGTCCCGTTCCGTTGGGTCACTTGGGAAAGTCCGCGGTTGACGGATTTCCTCGGCTCTATGCGCGAACTCTACGCGATGCTGTGGATGTTTGGACTTTTGCGTTGTTAATATCTTTTTTCATGTGAAACTTCTTTGCTGAGGGGGCTACAAATTTTCTAGCGTTACGGAAGTCGAATGAAACGATCAATTTTTTCGATTCGAACCCCGTTCTACCTCTTGGTAGTCCAACTCTTTAATCGCTGACAACCGACGATCTTCGAACCAAGGCGAACACTTTGGTATACAGGGTGTTCGACTACAGGTGGGAGAAAATTTAAGGGTTGGTTCTTAACGATGATATAAGACGAAAATGAAGAATAAAAAAATTGCAATTTCGGCTTCGTTATTTAACTATTAACAACGCGACAGTCACGTATCAAGTGACAGATGCGTGAATAACTTGGTTCTCGTTTGGGGCCCCAGCGAGGTGAAAATGTTTAACAAATCGTTGGACAACATTGAACTATTTGACGTACACAACGTACACTTCTGTTAGACGCGTTGTTGATTTTTAATTGTTAATAGTTAAATAACAAAGCCGAAGTCGCAATTTTTTTATTCTACATTTTTGTCTTATATCATCGTTAAGAAACATCCTTTAAATTTTCTCCCACCTGTAGTCGAACACCCTGTATATCGCAAACAATAAAATGCTACAGCGACAGCTTTTTTCTATCCTCTCTGTGTTCGGCTTTCGATTGAAGTCTCGGCGCGGTAGACGCAGTTTTAAAATAATCAAGTCCGTGAAAACCCCGGCTGTTGGACTAACAACGAGCGTTTACTGTATATTAGTTTATTTAATTGATGGTTTAGACGGAAACTCGACGAGAAATAAACAATTTAAAAATTTCTCGAGAAGGAACATTAGCTGCGCTAATGAAACTCGAAGGAACCACTTACGGAACATTCGTTTTATCCGGTTTCCTGTCGGGTTTCCTGTCGTACTGGTGGGAAAGGAGAGGCTTGTTGCGAGCGAATAAAGGTACACTCGGAATCTCGAGGGGCGGGGAGCTGACTGATTGATAACAACGGGCCTTCGTGCACAAATCGCGGGGCCATTTTTTAGCGAGTCTTGTCAGGCCATTATTTCACGAAAAGCCGGTCTCTTTCGTTGTTAGAGAAAAAAGGGAAGAGAAACGGGCTCGCTTGTGATCCCCTTAGCCCCGCGAGATAGACGTTCAAATGGAACGTGCATATCGAAAATTTGTCACGTCGCGAGAGGGCCGCGTTACGAAATCCCACAAAGTAAATGGAGGTTTTATGCAAAACGCGCTTTCAGTCTCCGGCCACCGTCACCCCTCGCAGCTCCTTCGAGCAGCACGCTCTTTGTTAGCCGCTCACTGGCGCTCACCCTCGGCCCATTTCTGTCGCGCGTGTCCAACGTGCGCGACATTCGGAACAATTTGTCCAGAATATTTCCACCGAAACGGCCCCATCGATGTCACACGAAAACGGTAAACGCGCCAAATGATTCTACGAGAAAATCTGAAATTTTAAGTACGCGGTAAACGATCTTCCCGATTCCATTCGGTCCAGAGAAAATAATCGTGTAGTGGTGTAGACGCACAGGTTCGATCAATAATACAGGGTGTCCCAAAACTAGTGTAGGAACGGAAAATGGGAGGTTCGTTGGGTAATTTGAAGCGACCTTTCCTTTATAAAAATGGCGTCCGCGGCTTTGTTTAGGAGATATTAACGAAAAAGTCCAGGTCGTGTTCTGATTGGTCTGTGTTTTTCGTTAATAACTCCTAAACAAAGCCGCGGACGCAGTTTTGGAAAGGAAAATATCGCTTCAAATTACCCAAGGAACCTCCCATTTTCCGCTTCTACACTAGTTTTGGAACACCCTGTATACAACGAGCAAGTCTGCAATTAATAAATTTTCAACGTTTCGATCCTGATGTGGATCATTTTTGATTTAATTGAATTTTGAAAAATTGAATTCCTTTCAGAGAAAATTGGTTCCAAAAAGATGAACACTACGCTGCGAATCTTCAAACGCAATTATTTCCGAAACTATAATTCGCACAATAAAATCCCTTCATACATTCTTGATGGAGTTTCGTCCATAAAATCGAATGCCACCTCGATCGACCACCTCTCATTCTTGATTACGTCAGAATCAATCGAAAAGCGGAGCGAAAGTCGCAATTAGCAGCTTTACTATATCAGCTCACCTCGACCCTTCAATCTCAATCATCTCGGAAACCGTACCTCGGACAATAAAACCATGGGCTACATTTTCGAACGAGTTTTGTCCACAGAATCGAACCACCACTTCTCCCAGCACTCTCTCGCTCGCAGCCGGTTCGGAATGAAAGAAAAAAAGTTGAAAAAGGCTGAAAATGTCGAAAAATCGGGTCGAAAACGCGGAACGAAATTTGTCTCATCGGATCCATGTCGAGTTTCCCAGCGTTGTAACCTGTTCGAGGCTGCTGTCATCTCGTCACCCGTTTCGAAACTCGATTACCTGAGAAACACGCGAGGAAAAACCGTTTCTCCGTTTCGGCGCGATCGCGTGAAACGTGCCAGGCGGAAGAGAGCTAGCCAATCAATCTTTGTAGTCGAGGGTGAAATTTCGGCGGCGTGTATGTTGTATCTCGATCGAGAATGGCTTTCGAGGCCGGGTTTCGGTACAGCGTATATTCCGGGGGCTGAATATTCACGCGTTTGTTCCCTCGTCGCCGATACGCTCGATGTGCTTCCTCCTCGGCCGGAACTTCCGGGCCTGTGTCTCTCCGCAGCGAAATAAAAAGCGGCTATCTTCCTGTTTTCCCGTTTAGAGTATCGACCGAGCGTTGGACAAGCCGGCAGCCCGAGCAGAGCACTCGGGATATTTACCGGGAGCCGTTTTTCCACCGGGATCCAACGACGAGATGGTTCGCACCTCTCCCTCCGACACTCGAACCGATGCATCGATTTTTATGCGCCACCGATTCCCCTGTTTCGCGCGATGCAACCGGAGAAATCGTCGTTCGTGATTTCCTCTCCTCAGACCCGCTCGTGGACTCGTGCAGTTTTCTTCATTTTTACGTGGACACAAATCGTACGTGTACACGGTGTCACGAAATTATACGTCGCGGCCACCATAGCGTGATTCTGCACGAAACAGATTTTCCAAAACATTATTATTTGTAAGGTTACATGAAAAAATAAAGAAGGCATTTTTTCAAACTTTTTTAGTCGGGCCCGTAATGAAAATTTAAAATTCACGTTTTGTAGATATACGGTAGTTACTAGATAGATAGTTTCGGCGCACAGGTTCGATCAATTACAAACTAAAATTCCATGTTTTATAACAAATTTGCAAGTTGAAATCTCGACGTTTCGATCCTGATGAGGATCATTTTCAAGAGATTTTTGCGTCTGAAACAAAGTGTAACATTGCAAAAATAACTGTATTTTAAAAGAAAAGGAAAAAACAAAGTTTTGAACTCGAAAAATGAACTTATTTTTCTTACATGTTATATAGGAAGGAAATTTATCCTTTATGAGTAATGTGTTACTTCCATGCTGGTAGATAATGTAGTAAATCCTTGTTAAAGGTTACACAGTAAACAGTTTATACTAACGGATAAAACATGGAATTTTAGTTTATAATTGATCGAACCTGTGCGCCGAAACCATCTATCTATTATCAATTCTTTTCGATCGCAAAACTATTTCAATATATATACGGTAATTACAGACGTACTGAAAATTGAACATTATGAAAATTTCATGTACGATTCTGTGGAATTTAAGCAAGTACTGATCAAAAATCGTGAGGAACTACGATTTTCACCGTTTTTAACTTGTTACGGATTAGAAGGGGGTAAAACTAGCCACTTCACTTAAACGTAACTTTGTTTCCCAAACTTGGGTTCGTTCAATTTGTAATGGAAATTATGTACAATGTAGATGTGTAACTTGGCCAAAACACCAGCTCGTTTTGGCTAGATTTGTTAATAAAGAGTGTTAGATTTGAACAAGATGAGTTGATTACAAAATGAGTATCACTTTGCCCGAAGATATATTCACGAGTAGTGCCCGTGAATCCCGATAGTGAATCGTTTGTCTAACTCGCGAAAACCGGTCAAGAGACGCGCGACGTTTACCGTGAGAAAGAGCGAGAACGATTCACTATCTAGTCCAGTCAACGAAAACTTGTAGAAGGAAATGGAAAGAACACAATTTTTGACTTTGGGACTTTGTTTGGACTAGTTAGGAGGTAAACATACTAAAAGTCCCCACTCCTAGGAGGTGAGCGGAGTGCAGGGGGGCACGTGGAAGGTCCCTTTTTTTGGTTTTTCGCTTATATCTCGGAAACTATGCGTCCTAGCGATAAGACCATTCTATACAAAATTAATGCTAACACAATATCCTGCAAGATTGTTTCTATTGAGTTTTTCGGTATCCCGCACAGTATTAGAGATATCCGCGCCCATAGTTCACTAATTTTGGAAAAGAAGATTTAGTCAAATAAGACAAAAAACAAGAGGCAAGTATTTTCTTTCTCAAAATTAGTGAACTATGGGCGCGGATATCTCGAATACTGTGCGAGATACCGAAAAACTGAATAGAAACAATTTTGTAGGATATTGTGTTAGCATTAATTTTGTATAGAATGGTCTTATCGCTAGAACGCATAGTTTCCGAGATATAAGCGAAAAACCAAAAAAAGGGACCTTCCACGTGCCCCCCTGCACCCGGCTCATCTCCTAGGAGTGGGGACTTTTAGTATGTTTACCTCCTAACTAGTCTAAACAAAGTCCCAAAGTCAAAAATTGTGTTCTTTCCATTTCCCTCTATACCCACCTTTTAAGCATTAATTGACTGGACTAATCGGGATTCGCAAAGTGATACTCATTTTGTAATCAACTCATCTTGTTCGAATCTAACACTCTTTATTAACAAATCTAGCCAAAACGAGCTGGTGTTTTGGCCAAGTTACACATCTACATTTGTTTGCCTACGTTTGTGGTTCGTGTGTATAACAAAACATATTAAAGAAGTTTAAAAAAATGTCATTTTGATTTTTACGTGTAACCTTGTAAATAATAATTTATTAGAAAATCTTTTTCGCATATCATTTTGCACAACTTCTGGGGATTTGGAACCACTGTGCGTCGCGTTGGTCGGCTCGTCCGTTTATTTCTCGCGAGCGAATTTCCCGATGATTTTCCAGCCGGCCTGCGTGCCAGCCAGCTGTTCTTTTCCACGGGAAAGGAAACCCCTGCGAAAAGCAATCCCCAGGTCTCGTGCCTTCGGAAACGTTCGATCCTCCATCGCGTATGTAGGACGTGCGCACATTAGCAGTTTCCTGGGCAATCACGGGCCGGAAGTTGCCCGCAAAATTATCAGTCCGAAAACCGGATACACAGTCTGTCGGACGGCCTTAGACGCCATCGACAACTTCCCGCTGTCTCCAAGACGGAAATCTCCATGCAAACTCTTTGTGAAAATGAGAATTACACTGTCCAACACCAAAAATGTTTCCGTATAACTTTTGGGTGGACCTTGTAGAGTTTTTCGCGCTGATTCCGAATCTGCCCTTAATTTTTCTCTTACATGCACAGTTCTGGAAAAACATGACATTGAAAAAGAAAACACATTTTTTAACTTTAAACAAATATTGTGATGTTATTATAATAAATATTGAATTGTTCTTTACAGATTCTGTAGACTTTCCCGAATCCAGTGATATCCAATATTAATAGGTTGTGATTGTTTAAACATGTTTAAAAAACGTATTTTTCAATTTTAAACAAATATTGTGATATTATTATAAAAGATACTGTAAAGAAAAATTCGATATCTTTTATAACATCACAATATTTGTGTTTTCTTTTTCAATGTCATGTTTTAAAAAAACACTACAAGATCCACCCAACAGTTATTTAGAAACATGAAAAAAGTTAAAATTTGTTAGGCAGTGTTATCAACCATTGCAGATCACTTAACGATTCCACATCTTTTGTGACACTAGATATCGTGCAATAAACTTTTTCGTTCAATCATGCATTATGTTATCAAAATATCGGAATTTCGAAGGTTCCTTTAGTTTCGGAATTTTTCTGAAGCCAGTCACTTGTACTGCTCGATGCGTTTCGTTTTCAAAGCGTACCGCGCTATTGAAGCGTTCCTAAATCGATTTTTTTTATCAGTGGCGTTGAAAGCCCCATTTTTTGTGAAAATTTAAACAAAAATTTTGTTAGGATAGTGAAAGAATTGTACGAGGACTGACAATGTGACTGAGGAGGTCAACCTGGGAATTCAGGAAATTATTACATCATAATTCCATGTAATTTACCAAAAAATTATTTGGAATGCCTGTTACCACTGTTCAACATTTTGAAAATTTAAATATAGACACAAATTAATTACAGAAGGCGTCGTTAGATCGATCAAACCGTACCGGTGAAATCAACCTCGAAAGCAACCATTGATGTCAGCAATACAATAGTCCCGCGGCGACTACGAAATGATAATAGCGTGAACGCCTTTGTGTAAACGCGGATTTTTATTCGCAAACTTAGGGAGCACGGATCCGCGAGTTGAAATTAGTTTGCTCTGTTAACAATTTCATCGGAATAAGGGAAAAGTTCGCGGAACGTTGTATAAACGTGAAAGGGGCGAACGGTTAAAACGTCCGTCGGTTTAATTTTCATTTTTCATCGGCCAAGAATTTCACTGCTGCGGCCAAGTGTACGTCTGATGTTAGTTGATACCGATGTTCGGAGAGTTATCTCCATAGAAATTCGTATTTTCGTATGGTAATTTCCGCTCGTAGCTGATGGCCATCTTGGATTTCCACAGCAATTTTATACTCGAAAAGGCTGTTGCAAATTTACCAATTGCTTCGAATTACAACGATTCGACTACGAATCCTCATTAATTTGTACACGATAAAAGACCCAGAACACAAAAATAGAAGAATCAATGTTGCAATTTCAAAGAGCGCGATTTCACAGATTTTCTTGTCTACGTAAAAGCAATTTGAATATTTCTCGACTACGCCTACACATTTTCAAGTAACAACGAGTACTGTAATCGTCAAAAGGTTAATCTACATACGGAAGTAAGTGGAAAATGTAGAATGAAATTTGTTTGCATCCTCGTTTTCCAAGAAATCCAGTTTGAAAATGGGTTAGTTTCAAGCTCGATTTTCTCCGACAAAGAGACCTGTAGCAGGAAAAAAATGGTATTTTATTTTTGCATGAAAACCAACCCCTCGTCGATTGCACCACACGTGCTTGACCAAAACTAAGATGAGTGCGCGTGCACTCGACAAACGACAGAAGGAGGACAAATCAAATTTCATTCCACTGTCACGTTTTATTATTTTTTTCACGTAGAATCGTCGGCTTTTCAATGATCGATACTGGAGGAAGTGATTTCGTTTGATTGCTGGAGAACAATGACTATTGTGGAAAAAACGACAGCTTCGATTGGGACGTATACGCAGCAGATTTTATTTATTTATGACAAAAATTATCAACTGCAAAGATATTTAGAGAATTGTAAGATGCCATTGATCATATGCAACTCGCTTAAATTTTAATGAAAGAAATGCATTTTTATTTAGCTTACGAATCGTGTAGATAAAAAAATACAAGTGAATTAGCCTAATTTTATAAAACTACGTACAAAATGTTCGAATACCTTTTAAAATAGAATAATTCTTTTGTAATTGTACCAAACGACCTGATCTTTTTATCGTCAATCAGAAGCATTGCTTTACTAAATGATCTACAAAAAAGATTTGCCAAAAAGAAAACATTTCTCTTAATTTCTTTTATTAGGGCCCATAATGGAAATTTAAAATATGTTTTGTAGATCTACATATGTTTCTTACAATGAAAATCGTAGTTCTACACGATTTTTGATCAGTTGCTTAAAATCACAGACTCACACATCTTTCGAAATTTTCAATATGTGTATAACTACCATAAATCGACAAAACATAAATTTTTAATTTTTATTACGGGCCAAAATAAAATAGTTTTAAAAAATGCCTTTTTATGTTTGCACGTAGCCTTGTAAATAATAATTTTCTGAAAAATCTGTTTTGCATATCATTTCATAAACCAATGCTTCTAATTGATGATAAAAAATTATTCTATTTTAAAAAGTGTACGAACACTTTGTACACCCATTGTATATAAAGATATTAAAAGAATTTAATGGTTTATTATTACCGACTTGCTGAAATGATTAAAAGGGAAAATGCACATGTGTTTAACTTTGATGATTCTGAAAAAAGTGTCGTTTTCAATGAGACAGAAACTGTGCCCGGATCTCCGCGCTCGGTAACCGTGAATTTGCGCAAATTTCCGCAGTCTGGTCGCGAAACAATGTTCGGAGAGCGATGAAATCCGGTTATATAGAGTACTAACGAGAAAGTCAATATTTACTTGAAGTAGTAACGGCCGGCAATGGTCGGACAAGGATTTTCGAAGTCGATTTCCTCGGAAATTCCACTTGATTCCGCGGCCACGCCCCGTATCAACCACTACATCGATCTCTCTGATAATCCGAGGATATTACTGTAGCAATCATGTGCTTTTCAGCGGCGCTATACTACGGCGAAACGCACTCTCGCGGTTCGCGAAGGATCCTACAACGGATCGGCCGAAACTTCTAACCGGAGGTCCAAAGAACTGTGAGAATATAGATTCTGCTTAAACAGTGAATCGTGGAGCTTTTCTATTATTATTCATTATAGACGAACTGAAGCTCTTTTACACAAATGTTTACAATAAAAAAAGAGAAAGATACAAGACTAATAACAAAGAAGGGACTAGCACAAAAATAAGAAACGAAAAAGAAATATCTGATCTAATATCTAAGTGTGCGGATTAAATGAAAATCAGTGAAAAAACGAAGTGTGAAACCGAGTGTTCTAAAGGCGGAGTTAAAAAATGAAAAAATGTTATATTATCAGTCTTAACGCAAAGTTTAATAATTATGTTTTAACAATAAGACACATGGCACTGAACTTGCACGTTTTGTAACACATCGTTGACATTTCTCCGAGATATAATAATAATAATAATATAAATTTCCCTGGCACTGCATCGTGCAAGAGATTCTTGGAGGGAAATCAACGCTGTGTCCTGAAAGTAGAGGCTGTTTTCTACTAGAATTCTTAAATTAAATTTTTCGATCGTAGAAATTTGATAATAATTGTGTGGTGGTGTCGGCGCACGCGTTCGATCAATAATTATAAAACAAGCAATTTTGCAATTAATAAACTCCCAACGTTTCGAACCTGATGTGGATCATTTTCAAGAGAAAAAAATTTTTGGGTCTGAAGAACAATATAACTGTAATGCATATTAACAACGAGAATAATATGGTAGTAACTAAATTTTATGTTATCGGCGCACTGGTTCGATCAATTAGAATTATTTTATTATCAATTAGATAATATGGTAGTAATAAACAAAACACTTTGCCGTACTTGCTTTAAAAGAAAAAATTACATTTGGAAAATTACAAAACGAACTGATTACATGTCGGTGGACGTTGGAAAATTGCTTGTTTTATATTATTGATCGAACCTATGCGCCGACACCACCACACAATTATTATCCACTAGATTTCGTCCGGAATTTTGTCGGAAGATTTTAATGCGACGGGTCGCATTCTAAGGAGGGTTAATTTAATTTCCTTTTGCCAGGAGAACGGGAGTCCGAATAAATCCGACACCAGGACGGAGATTTTCTCTCGGCGAAAGTTTCTCGGGTGAAAGGTGGTCGGGAAGCGTTCGCGAGGTCAATAACTGATCGATTCGCTCGATTTTTCGGCTCAGCCGGTCTCGGGGCCTGCTGTACGAAAACTTCGAACAATGTTTCGCGAGGAAAGCGCCTGCTGCGAACGGTTTTGTTCGGAAGCTCCGCGTTCGGAGCTTCAAGGAGAACACCTGTTAACTTGCTCGAGTGGCTCGCCATCGCTTTTTATTTCCCCGAGCATTCATTGGACCGCGATCCTTCTCGCCCCGATAGTGATTCCGTTCGTTCATCTTTGCAACGAGCGGAAAACCTCCGCCGGAAATCGCCGATCCATCTCGAGCGGAAATCCAAACAGCCATTGTAACAAACCCCCTTCCGAGAGGAATTTGTAAAACCCACGAACGAGCACCGGCGAAGAATAAACTCGCATAAATTTCGCTGTTCCGACTGCGATGTACCGCTTTCCGCCGATTTTACCCTGCATTTAAAACCCGCTGTCAACGTTCGCGAACCTCCATTTTTTCCCCAGCGAAATTGGGACGCGGATTTCGCGAGAAATTTTCCGGAAACCCGTGCGTAGAGCTGGCCTAGCTATTTTTATTGATTTATATACAGTTTATTTTGATGTGGTGGTATTAGCACAGGGGGTAGTTCTAGAAGTTATTTAAGAATTAATGATAATTTATTAGAATTAATTATTAGATAGAATAAATAAAATTTATTTATTAGAATTAATAAGCTATTTAAGAAGGTGTGTAGTTATTTTGTTTAATAAACGTTTTATCGTTGCTTTGTTTCCTGTTTGATTATTCGTGAAGAAAATTTTACAACCCTTTTATTTTTAAAATTGAAGGGATACCGAGTACAAACGGTTCGGAGACCAGGAAAATCCTGGAGAATATATTAATGATGGAACGGTGGGAAACGCGTTTGAATAGCGCGCGCAAAAGGGTGACGTTTCGCGGGGGTGGAAAATCCTCGATTCCCTTGAAGGGCGAACAACGAGAAGCGTCGAGTCATTCGATGGGTATCACACAGGTGTTCGATAGCAGGTTAACGAGTCATCATTAAGAACTCTCTGACGCTTCCCGGCTATAAACGAGCGAAAACTACCCTCGTAATGGACGCGGAAAACGCAATCGTTTGTAACGCTTTAGAGAAGAAAAGTCACTAACAAGGAAACGCACGCGATCAGCATTAAAATACATTGAATCGGGCACATTCGCAGTAATATATTTTTCAGAGAATTATACTCTCAGTTAGGGGGTTAACGTTTAGTAAGAAAAGTCGCGAGAGCTCTCAAGTTTTTGACGCGTTGTTTTCAAAGAATTGTTTTCTCTCTTAATATTTTCTGTGCCGCGGATTTTCTACTGAGAAGCTTGTAATTCGAATAGAAATTTTATTACAACGCATCCCGGCTGCGAAGATATTAAAGTAGTTTCGAACTCCCATTTTCGAGGGCTGTTTGCACTTCTGCAGCCTCCCAATATGGACGGCTGCCGATAAAAAAGGTACGTGCAAAATATTTTCGCGAGACCCAACTCTCGTGTAAATTTCATCAAAATCGACGTGTAACGCTTGTGTATTTTCCGTGGCAAGAAAAATTCCTCGTCCACCCAGGATTTTAATGTAATAGTGTAACAATTTTAAATAGTGCGTCCTCAGAGCCTAAAAATTCCTTGCACACGTTGTGAAGTTCCATCACTATATTCCTCGAAAGACAAACATTTTTAAGTGGACCTCTTCGAAGCCCAACAATTTTTTCACGCGTTGCAGAATTAGCACTATATCTCTACCTATTTCTTTGTTTCTTTACAATTTCATTAAAAAAAAGAATTTTTACCAAATAATGAACTCATGAAATATACTTGCGTACTCGTTTCGTCTCATGTACTATTCACCATTTTGAATTATCTCGAACCGTGACTCGTGTGCACCAGATACTTTTGGATCTCGTCACACTACATCGTATGCACATATACACCGATGCTGCTTCTATAGTTTATACGGGTTCCATGGAAATCACCGACACGAATTTCCCCGACACGGTTTTCACCGACAACATTTCACCGACTCCAGATTTGGCCGACAACGATTTTGACCGACAACGACTTTGACCGACAACGATTTTGATGGACAATGATTTTGACCGACAACGATTTCAGATTCGAATTTCACCGATAACGATTTTGATCGATAATGATTTTGACCGATAATGATTTTGACCGACAACTATTTTGATCGATAATGATTTTGACCGACAACGATTTTGATCGATAATGATTTTGACTAACAACGATTTTAGATTCGAATTTCACCGACAACAATTTTGATCGATAATGATTTTGACCGACAACGATTTTAGATTCGTTGTCGGTCAAAATCGTTGTCGATCAAATTTGTCGCCGGTCAAATTCGTTGCCGGTCAAATTCGGTGTCGGCCAAATCTGGAGTCGGTGAAATGTTGTCGGCGAAAACCGTGTCAGGGAAATTCGTGTCGGTGATTTCCATGGGACCCGGTTTATACATGGTCTAAGACCCATACCCACTAAAAACCCCATCGCCCAAGGGTGAAAACCCTTTTCCCTCGTCTATTCATGCGGGGAAAAAGGTACAGGGACCCACTGTTCGTATTCGCACCTGTACTTCCTATGCTTCCATGTTCTTATCAAGATGCACAGTTAGGGTGTAGTAGCCAATCCCAAGCATAAACTTGCCGGCGTTCCTCCTACCGGTCGTTGATTAAAGGGTATTACTTACTCGGTAGTGGTAGAACCTCGACAAGTCGACCCGCTTTCTTTGATCGGACCGAGAACCGGCAAAGTGGTGATCCTCTGTTTCTTCGCCACGTTTCTCCAACCCTCTCTGGTCCTCTCGCTTCGCCTTTTCTCCCTTCAAGTTGCCAGCGGATTCAACTTTCCACGATATGGTCCAGCACCTTCTTCTACTACCCTCTTTTCTAACCTCTTGCTTTCCCAACCCCTCTTTCTCTCTTTCACCTCCGTGAAAGAGTCCAATCTCTGTCTTTCTGTGTTCCGATCGCTCTCTATCTGCTTCTTTCTCTATTTTCCACCAGTTTCGTATCTTTCTCCAACTTTCTTACTTTGGCTTCACTTCCTCTCCGTCTGTCTCTCTTCTCTACCGATCGCTCTCCCTCTCTTTATCCGTCTTTCTATATTTTTCACGGTTTCGCTCTTTACATTTCTCTGCCTCTCTTCTCTACCGGTTTCTCCGTCGTTCTCTTTTCTGCACACTGGTCTGGAAGCATGTTGTGGTCAAAATATCGTCAGAACTTTTCCAAATTGGTAATTAAGGATTCTGACGTCGCTGATAGTTGGACAGTCGATATTTTTGCAAAATGAAAATGTTCTACCTGAATTCCAACAAACTGGAGTGGAATAGAAATTTCTCTTCTGTCTTAATATGTTCAATAATTTAGAAACAATAGAACAGTGTTATTGAAATCTTCCATCGAATGTACCGGAATTGTAATATTTCTACTGGTTGAAATTACAAAGCCGCATTTAACACTTTACCCATCGGAAGCATATTAAAAGGATTTTCAATAATTGCGCTGTACTAAAAGAAAGCATAGAAATGATCTTTCACATTGCAATCTTAAATGAAACTATTAGATGACGTTATACCGAGAGTGATTTGTTAGTTCACAATGAAAATTGCTGTTGCCATTGAAGGTTCCATTAAAAAGTATTTGGCCATGTAGGTTTTTCAAAATTATAACATACAAAAGAAAAGAGAAAAACCATGCCGATAGAATTCCGACCTAGTGTTCACGAGAAATAATACTGATAACAGATAAGCTTCACTGAATGAAAACATCACAGTTGTGATGAGTGCACTGGTTCGCATCTTTCTCTCTTCCCAAGCGTTCACCGTCTGTCTCTCTCCTCCTCCTTTCTTCTTTCTCCGTCTCTCTTCGCCGCCAGGTTCCCTCCCCGTCGCTTGCACTCCCACCACCCTCGTTTTCGCTTTTAGCCAAGCCTGCACCCCTCTAACACCCCCGCCCGTCGAACCACCCCCGACGACCTCTTGAAAACTCGCTACACGCGCAACACTTTACCAAATGAGTTCTAATTCATGCCACGTTCCTTGCCTCGGCCCCCGCTCCTCCTCCGAGTAGTCCACCCTCTACCGCCCCTCTACTACCCTTTGGTACCCCCGGCAGCTCGACTCGAAAGCCACCCTCCACTCGACTTCCCGTTTCTTCCAGCACACCTAGAAGGCGCCGCTGTTGTTCATTTAGCGGCCGAACACCGCCCGAGCGGGTCGCGTCGCGCGACTTTCACTTCTCGAGACACCAGATGATACACGCGTCAGCTGATCTCAATCAGAACCCCCCAGCTACCTACCCTCCGATTTAAATGATTTTTGGACACGTTGAAGACATTGATATTCCAGCGATCCTCCCCTTCTTGGAGCATCTCAAACTCTTCTAAAATCTTCTCGACCATTTCGGGCCTCCTTGGACCTTCCTTGATCGTTTTGGACCACTTTGGGCCTGCTTGGACCTTTTGAACTTGCTAGAATTGCTGGGAACTTTTTAGATCTCTTTGGAACTTGCTTGTTTCCATTTCTTAACAGATAGTACAAATCGGTTCTGTACCTTCGCGTGGTTCGTCGCCTAGCACCCCAATGGTACTCCAACCCTCGTGCATTCGGGGATAGGGGTTGATCCGTGGCGATGATGGACTAATGGGATTGTATTCTGATTGTTGCGTGCCGTTTAGAGGGTGGCAAGCTCTTCTTGCGATCTAGAGTGATTCGTGATAGTTGCTTCGGGATTTGCTCGAGGATTTAGTCAAGTTACTTGATGTCTTTCGGCATCTTCTTTCTCGGATCTCAGCTGTCTTTTGTCGCGATACATTTTGGTAGACTAATTCAAGAATATTGTTAGATTATTTTAAACTTCTCAGTATATTTACATTTAATTGCATTGAATTTTTATTTTGCGTGAAGACCCGTAGCCTATTTTATTTTCCATGTCGCACTGTGGTCTGGAAGTCAGTTCTGGTACGAATTAATTATTGTGCCAGGAAAAAATTGTCATTAAAGGGGAATACTATGGTCGATTCTAACCAAGTCTTATTTTTTGACAGAAATCTATCTTTACTATTATTGCCTATTTTCTAACGTTTCTCAATATTTTTGATAAAGTTCTCTAAAATTCCTTCAATATTGTGTCCGCTCACGTTTGTTCCTGTAAAAATAGCCTCTAGTAATCCACTAACGCAATCCTTTCGTTTCAAATTCTTCAATTTGAACCATTCTTCGAACAACGTTAAGCGGGGGATCGTAGATGCGTTTACGGTGCAAATGCGTGGAAATTTTGTAAAACTTACGACATTCTAATAATTTTTCTTAAAAAGTATCAGTTCATAAAATATATCATAAAGTGTAAGAAGGAACCATAAACCTACCATTTTCCAATTACAGCCGTACTGATAATATAATATATAACAAAATACTAATTTTAAGGTTACAATTTGTAACAATTCACTAACGCAGAAAAACAAAATGTGGTTACTGGAATGTCGACAGTCTTGCCAACAATAATACGCTGATCTGATTTACTAATTTTGCTTTTGTTACTGTAGTATACATATCAAACTATCATACAAGTATAAATGTTAACAGATTTACGTTAGTTGGTATTTTTAATTTATTCACCCTAGAATAAATGTGTGTCGTAGCGATTAACAGCATTCTGAACAAACTAAGACAAAATTCTCCTTTTGTGATAACCCTATAGCCTCTCCAGTTAGCTCGATCTACTCCGCAAACGAGCCTAATGTCCTCAATAATCTTGTTCGTCGGATCGTTGATACCGTTTATAGCTAGCTCGAAAGAACCAGAATGAAATTCTCCCTTTGTGTCAGGACTACAGCTTCGCCATTCAGCTGGGTCTCCTCAGCAAACTGCCCTAATGTCTTCTAGTATCTTCTTCTCCAGCCTGTAACTGTCGTTTATCTCTTCTTGAACGAACCAGAACGACATTCTCTCTTTGTGCCACGACTATAGATTCACCATTTAGCAGGGTCTTTCCCGCAAACTGCCCTAATGTCTAGCATCATCTCTGTAGGCTTCGGAGAAGTCGTTTTCCCTTGGCCCCCTCTGTGCTAGCCCAGCTCGATTTTTCCCGGAACCTAACTTAATGTCCTCTTAATATCCTCTCTTTCAGATTCTCAATGCTTATTTATCGGTGGTAGCATGCGAGGTAAACGAACCAGAATGAAATCTTCCCTTTGTGCGAGATCTCGTCTCGATCTACTTCTAGCTTAATGTCCTCTCTCACTCGGATATCCCGTAGCTGTCGTTTATCGCTATCTGAACTAGAAAATCCTCCCTTTATGCTAGACCTGTAGCCTCACTTACTCCGATCTTCTCCGCAATCTGTGTAAACCTGGAAATGTCTTCTTCCTTTTCTTCTTCTACCGAACCACTTCTCCTGATCCCTAACTAATGTAACGTCATCTATTTTACTTGGTCGCTAACCGATCTCCGAAGATCTTAGGGGCACAGAAGGAGTATCCTCGGAGGAAAATTGTTCAGACACTCGTCTTGCTATCTTCTTCTTCCGACTATTTCCAAACCAATCCTTCAGGCTCCTCCTGCCCCACTCATCTGGACGATCTTATCACTAGACAGCGGACTTTAGGCATTCACGACAAAACTGAGTAGATGAAATTTAAAATCTTAACCGCTTCGTTCTCATGGACATGTTATGAATCTAGGCGAATCTTTTCGGAGCATTGTGCGACTGTGATGGCTATAAACTGAGAAATATTGTGAAATGATTTTCTGTGAGGTTCTTCGTATCCAGTCCCTTGGTATGGGATTTGGAAAATCGGGACCGAAATATTGCTTAAATCGTGTACAGCACTCTCCGGTCTGACGATGTTCGGAACGTATGTAGAAAAACTGTTACAAATTTTCTGTTGATAATGATGTTTCAAGCATCGTTAGGTTTTTTATTGTTTTTTAAGTTAATTAACCCTCATACGCTCTTGAAAAATAATTGCATAGAAGAGACTAGGACAACAATTCACCCATTTTTATTTGACACGTTAACTCAACACATTATGTTTCATTTATAGTTTAATTATAGTCTAATTATTTATATAAAATTATGAATATTTTTACAGTATGTGGAAACATCGAATGGGTGAATATTCACCCTGAGGAACGTATGAGAGTTAAAAGATACAATACTTCTTCATTGTTTATGAGCAGAGTCTACCCATTCGTTGTGTGAGCACACACCGCTAGACCACGTGCACGAGGATTGAAAGGGTCCGGGATTTCACTTCTGATACCTTTATAATGCAAAGACTGGATTTCTTAGTAGTCAAAATCGCTGGATGAAAGATCAATCTAGGGTGCTATCTGGCCCAAAAGTCCTACTTTTTACGTTTACAACACGTAATTCTAATTACTTCACAGTATCTGTGTATCACTTGACAGCCACGATAGGCGGCAGCATTGTCGCCTATTTTTGAATTTTTCTTTTGCGAAGAACTTATAGATTTAATTGTAGAGAAGAGTAACAAATCCATACGAAAACCAGGTGTTTCGAGATTCTGTTTTCATATTACCAATCAAGATTTGTGTCGTTTTTTGCCAATATTGTACATACGAGTGTAGTTCGGTTACCGAAACTGTACTGGAATACAAATCCAATGTATAATTCTGTGTTTACAAGACGAAAACAAAGTTTTTCAATATTAAAAAATAACACATCCGTGGCACCGCTGAAGCGTCGCGTGTTAAGTCGTCAGTAACCTTATAGGAACAGTTTCGACGTCGCGACATAACACGCCCGCGAGAACGAAGCGGTTAAATTCACATTAGAAGAACTTTCAAATATTGTTACATAATTCTGAATCTATCGAACATGCTTCGAAAGAAAATAAACGTCTGTTTGATGGAAAATTTTGATGTCTCATAACGATCCGCTGTCTACTTATCACTGTTCACCGCCGATCCAGTAGATCCAGTTGGTCCAATCCAGGTGATCCAACCGATCCTCTCGAGCCGAACCAAGTCCCATTCTCAGAGATCTTGATCCCTGAATCTGCAGGTTAACCGAAGCTGTCGCGATTTCGCTATCGCGTGGCGGTTCCTTAATACGCGAGTGGCCAAGCGAGTCCGAGCAGAGCAGAATCGGAACAGGTGCCCGAAGAAACAGGGCCAGCTTTGACCGTGCGAGAACGGAAATAACGAACGCGAAAACGGCTCTAATTGGCGACGTCTCAGCGGGCGGGCTGCGCAATGTCAACCTCTCGATCGACTGAACGCGATTCTATAATCTCTCCTCTCTGGCCGATCGATAGCTCGCGATTCCGTTTCGCTACCGCCTGGTTATTTCAATCCCGTGATGTCTAGCAGAAGCTAGAAAGAGCAGCGCATCGAGAATAAGAGAGAGAGACAGAGACAGAAAAGAGGAATTTCTTTTTTCGAGCGACACTCGACTTCGAAATATTCTCGTCGCGGATCAGAAGCTCTTCATTTTCACAAATAACCTTCCGGGACGACGTCGGAGCACCGGTTTTAGCGCCGTTCCGCTTTGACAAACGACAGCCCAGAGCCGATGTTTTAAATAGACTTTCACTCTCCGACGCGAAAACGCCGCCGTCGAGACGCTCGAGAGCGTCCTCGAACACGTAATTTTGCGAATCGTTTACCTTCGCCTCGCAGCTTTTCACAGCTCGCTCACTCTCCCCTCCTTCTTTATCCCTTCTTTCTCGGCAAACTATCCTCGTCCGAGCCAAGAAACACTGTGTTTTTCAGGAAACTGCAGGGACGCGAGGGACGGTTCGAGATCAAACAACGGGTCTTTTAAACGATCCTCGAACTCACAATTTTGAGAGACCGTTCACCGTCCTCCGATTTTAGTGGCATTTTTCGACTTTCCGGCTGTTATATCTGAAAATAGTGTTATGTAGGCTTCACCGCTGTCTTGCCGGCGAAGACATTATTGTTACCAATAAGAAATATTTATTAAATATACGACAGTCAACAGCGGATAAATGTGTAATTGTAGATACGTGTTCCGTATTCGTATCTTCAGAATATCACGGGGAGGGCAACTTCATCTCGTGCAGTCGCAACACTAGCCTGCCCAGCGAAGAAGCATGTGTTTGGAATTGCAGACATCCTTTTTCTTGTTTAAGAGGGTAGAATACCCACGTGACATTACTAGAATCTAACTAGAATCTAACTAGATTTTGGGCCAAAACAGGGGTTTACGGGAACACACCTCACGTCCTCATACGATTATATTTTGAGCTGAGTGAGGGCTCATTCTAAAGGGGAAGGTTAAATGAAGCGCGCGTGGGTCCAACTTCAGTTACATTATGTTTATATCCAGTAATGTGACTGTCCAAAATAGGGAAAACAAATGAAGAAAAATTCCGGAGATTCTAATGTATTTTACGATCACAAAAAGATTTTTCTTGCTAATTTAGGGACCCACGCGCGCTTCATTTAACCTTCCTCTTTCAAATGAGCCCTCACTCAGCTCAATATATAATCGTATGAGGATGTGAGGTGTGTTCCCGTGATCGCATTCAATTGTTTCCCAGATTCCCTTCATGAAGGGTGAGTAGAAGCAATTTTAGTTCAGCTACTTGGACGAGATGGCGCTTAGTCAGGAGAATTATCAGCGTAGTTTCTTAACAACAAAAGTGTAAAGGGCATGAAGCCACTCGGATCCATTAATAGCAATAAAGATAATGATTAAAAGAAAAAAACCTGTAATAATAGCGAAATTGAAGCGTTAGATTCATACAGATGTATGTTCATCACTGTTGCCAAATTGGTTTTTCGCGCGGGGGTTGGTCACACTGAAAAATACCATGGTCACGTGGGGCCTCTACCCCCTTAAGGGCGGTGGGGAAATGCTCTTACGCACACCCCCTCCTCAGACGACGTCTGGAGGGGGTAGTAAGGGACTTGCCCCCCCCCCCCAGAGAGAATGCGGGGAAAATGGGACTACAAGACTGCTTGTGTAGTTCGTTTATACTCTCATATTAGTTTTTTTTTTTTTATACAGGTTATACCTGGGCTGATTCTCATGTGAGCTTTAAAGTTACCTGGAGCTTATGCTCCCTACACTTTAATCATAAGGAGTACCTTGTTTTGCAACTATAAGCTATAAGATGTATCATGTTGGAGTTGAGGAGCAAGAAAATTTTCAAAAAACTTGCTAAAAGAAAATGGCTTGTTAGCCAACTTGAATACTCTCATATTAGTTTTATACTCTCTTATGTAGTTGCGGACACCCTTTTTTTAACGTGAGGAAGAATCCTTTTACGGACTTCCCATGCCCCCTGGGAGGGACATGGGGGTATGTGGGACTTACGAGAGCCAGGAGGACTCACAGTACCGCACTAAAAAACCTCACGATAACCTACCCTAAGCTATTCGGGGGTGACTGGGATCTCCGAAGAACACAACCAGCCATCCCCCTCGCCCTTGGCCCCTTGTGGGGCCCCGGCCCGGGGGAGGTTAGTTGCGGACACCCTGGAATCGATCCAGTAGGTTTGAGATCGAACCTATTCGATTCGTGGCAATCAACGTGTAAACCAATCTCTTCGAAGACTTAATCCAACGTTTAAGTAATAAGTTTTCTTTGCTATTGATCGTAAATTGGTTTAACGAAGAATAACAATGTTAACGGCACAATGCAGTGGTTCGATGAAATTGTTACTCAAAAGCAATTTCGTAATTTATAAAAATTCGAATTTCGACGTTTCGGTCTACGTTTACACCATTTTCAAGAAAATTAATAATTGCGTCTGTGAAATGTTAATTTAATTGATAAGGTTGAGCGAGTACCCCAACATTTCGTGTACCTGAGCTTCGAGTCGAGTACTCTCCCACCCCTATTAACACATTACCGACCGGTGATTATTGCATAATTTTAAAAAATCTATGGTACATAGCTATACACTTTTCAATAAAGCCTTCAATGGCAACAGCAATTTTCATTGTGAACTAACAAACCACTCTCAATATAACGCCATCTAATAGTTTCATTTAAGATTGCAATGTGAAAATCCTAGTAATAGGCTTCCGGTAGGTAAAGTGTTAATTAACTTCGCAACTTTCACCATTTCTCCTCTGGCTCACAAGTCAGAAACAAATATCTGGCGAATTCGAGCAGCCTCGAAGATGGTTGAAGAAGATTCAAGATCAGTCATTACCGATGTCCCCGATGGCCGATCTCTGCGACCGCACCGCCACTAAGGAACTGCTGCTGCGGTCTGTCAACGGTTTCGACCAACCACAAAGCGGTCACAAATGAATCGTCCTTTAAACCGAAGCGTCCCCAGGAAGCTGGGACAAGTAAGTCAGGCTAGGATCAAGCTGATTTACCAGTCTCTCTCTCTCTCTTTGCGAGACGTTAATCCACTCGGATCGAGATCGAAAGGCTGCCAGGAGGCGGCTACCGCATCCCTCCGGTTAAGTCTATCTCCGTCGTGCGAATGCGCCGACCCTCTGGCCCCGTTCTCATTATATCCGGCCGAGCCCCCTGGTCTCGCAATAATTGTCCGTGGCTGCTGTTTTTCCACCAACCAACCCCCGCCTGATATCTATTCCTATCTCTCTCTTCTATCTCTGTTTCTCTCTGTTTTCTCTCTCTTTCTCGCTTGGTCCCTTTGGGTCTCAAGCCGAGCCTCGGGGAAATTTCGTCCGTCGTCTGCCACCTGACACACATTCCCCGCTATCACGAGCAACAAAAACAAATCAATATCCTCTCCCGAAGTCCGCCCGCGGACACTTATCCGCCCGCTAACCACCAACCACCCCCGCAGACCCCCTCCGCCGAGATTATTTTCCCTGACGACTTTCCAACCCCCGGAAACCACCCCCTTATGTCGCTCGTTTCTCGGTTCGCAGACCTGGCCACACTGGCCCGCAATCGGCAATTGCTGGACAAAATTCCTGCCTCTGTTCATTGACGAAATAACGTCGATGAATTGACTTGGTTTTTACGGAATTGGCTAGTGGAAATTTCATATATCAAAGTTAAACGAATTGACTGTTGTCGATACATTGTTTCGATTATACATTACCCTTTGCAAAAATTGCGTCCGCGAGTTTGTGTAGAAGTTATTAATGAAAAACACGGACCAATCAGAGCTCGGCTACAGCGAACGCAGTCCGACACGGCAAACAGGTCCCGCTTAGCGATTGGTCCGTTTTTTCCGTTATTAAATCCTTAACGAAGCCGCGGATGTAATTTTTGCAAAGGAAAATGTCGCTTCGATTGATCCGAGGAACTTCCTATTTCTGGATGTTGAATTTTGAGACACCCTTTATATCAAACTTACCGGATGGAGAAGAAACTTTCCGTTTCGTTTCGATTTCTCACAATTAATATTATTATATATATTATATATAATATTGTATACAATATTATATTATATTATATATAATATTGTATACAATATTATATTATATTATATATAATATTGACATTGTACAACTTTTTCCCCAAGGGGTTGTAACTGCTCGAACGCGTGCAAATTTCCATATTGGGGTTGAAGCGAATTAAAGTACGTGGCCCTTTTTTAATTAAGAATCAAAGATGAAATTAAAATCAATTTTATTTAATGAAGCTACGGATTATTATTTTAATATCTAGATTTTATCTTTACCGTTGGTTGTCGATCTTGTACGTTATTGAACAATTGAATATCTTGAACAATTCTTGTTCATGGAAAATTGTAATAATCGTGTGAATAATATTCAGGGAAGACTCAGGATCATGTCCGAATATTTACGACCGCTATTGTGCCATTTTATATTATCGTGTAGCCTATCAGTGGTTTTTTTCCGGTAGATAAAGTGTCGACACAGCGCGGCAACGGACACGACGTGCGTCACAGGGACGGTTTTTGTTTCCCTTTTCCAACGGGCCGTTCCACGTCGTCGGAACCCTCCCTCCCTCCCCACGACGACGTCGACGACGTTCTCTCTCTCCAGCTTCTTTTTCTCTATTATTTCGCGCATCGACGACCACTTCGCCGGCTTTGATTCCTCTTATTGTCCCCGGCTGGCGGCTCGTTAGCCCGATCGATCAACGAACGTTAACGAGAACCACGGGACACGCGGATCCGTCATCCACCGTGTCCTCGGACCAACAGTTCACGAAGAGTTTCGATTATCGAGCTCTGCGGAAAGGAAACGGCCCGAGCTCCTGTCCACTTCCGGTCCCGGGGTCGCCAGGCACGAAGAATCTAGGCGAATCTTTTCGAAGCATTGTGCGACTGTGATGGCTATAAACTGAGAAATATTGTGAAATGATTTTCTGTGAGGTTCTTCGTATCCAGTCCCTTGGTATGGGATTTGGAAAATCGGGACCGAAATATTGCTTAAATCGTGTACAGCACTCTTCGGTCTGTCGATATGCGGAACGTATGTAGAAAAACTATTACAAATTTTCTGTTGATAATGATGTTTCAAGCATCGTTAGGTTTTTTAATTGTTTTTTAAGTTAATTAACCCTCGTACGCTCCTGAAAAATAATTGCATAGAAGAGACTAGGACAACAATTCACCCATTTTTATTTGACACGTTAACTCAACACATTATGTTTCATTTATAGTTTAATTTATAGTAATAAATACGTAATATCGATCGCAATTAGTTTCTAACTAAAGTATAATGATTTCAGCGCACAGGTTCGATCTGATTTTACATAAAACACTATTTGCAAAATATCACAAAATCATTTTTCAACGTTTCGATCTAGATATAGATCATTTTCCAGTATAATTTTCAAGTATTAAGTTATAGTACAATTATTTGTATAAAATTATGAATATTTTTACAATATGTGGAAATATCGAATGGGTGAATTTTCACCCTGAGAAACGTATGACAGTTAAAAGAGACAATACTTCTTCATTGTTCGTTGAAAGAAAGGTCTGTAGTGGCCCCTGTGATTCGACGCAGACAATTTTGATTTTGCATAAAGATCCTCATAATCATTATAAATGCAGAAAATCAGTCTTGTACTACTGACCATAGATAAACTGCAGATTTTCATTCAAATTACAAAATTATCCAAGTCGACCCGAAGTGATGGGAGTTCAATTGAAATGTGTTTCTTGCTGCGATAAATTCAACGAGTCGGAAACAATGTAGCGTGTTCTTGTAATGTTTTTGCGGTTTCGTTTTTCACTGCTCGATTTCTGCTGTAAACGCACAAAAATCCGCAGTCTAACGATCGCGAATTTATAGTGGGGCTACAGAGGGGACTCGCTCGGGGGGTTAAACAAAATTTCGCAGACCCTATGCGGATACGATATCCAGGTGAAAGGGAGGTCCAGTTTTTTTGCCTCGGCGTGGGCTGTTGAAAAGAATCGAGGTATACGATCCGAACGGGAGGCTCACTTCGAGCGTAATTAACGAGAGCCAGTCGTTCAAAGTGCATCGAACGCTCTCTCGCCAGGGTCCCGAAAAGTTATCCGACTTTCGAGCTTCCGAATTAATTAGAGCACGAATAGTAATTGCGTTCCATAGAGTTTTCGCCGGGGGAACGATCTTCGGGTTTCTACTGTGAAACCGGAATGCCTGTGCTCTCTCTCTCTCTGTCTCCATCTCCCGTTTCCTTCGAATCAGGTGCAGAATAAGGAAATCAACCAAATTTCACTCGAGAACGTTTTCTGTCACAGCGCGTCGCGCCTAATAATTATTACGCGCTTATTACAGACCTGACAGTGGCCTCTGTTCAAATTATTTCCGCTTTTAGACAAGCGTTTAGGGGAATGGATTCTGGAGCTGTTTGAGACTCTTGTACAGAATGTTCTATCCAAAGATTTTGTTAAGACGCTCTTCTTTACGATGTGATTTAAAACAGTAAAAACATTACAAGAATTTAAAACTATTTTCAACCTACAGTGGGACAAAAAAAGTATTGGCACACTCTTAAAAAAGGCGATAAGTTTTTAAATATCGTATTATACGATTTGATTTTTTTGGGAAGCTAGAGCTAGTTTGCCACAGGATGCGAACAAAAATTTTGTCCAAAATTGCAATTCATCGGAATTGTAGCAAAAATACTAAAAGTTGCATTTTACAACATTTTATGTGGGCCAATATTGAAAATTTTCAAAATGCGTTTTGTAGACCTGTGTCAATTAAACATATTCAGAAAATTTCGTCAAAATCAGTCGACGTTGCAATGAGCTATAAACGTTTAAATATGTTAAAAATTGCAGATTTTCACGATTTTCGACCTGTAACTGCAGATTCTTACATCTTTCAATGCTGGTGTTTTTTTCGCATCAACCAATTTCGATGAAACTTTATCAGTGCATGACACAGATCTACAAAACGCATTTTTAAAATTTCCAATACTGGCCCACATAAAAAATCCTATGGCAAACTAATTGCTCTAGCTTCCCAAAAAATTAAAATCGTATAATACGATATTTAAAACGTTATCGCCTTTTTAAGAGTGTGCCAATACTTTTTTTACCCACTGTATTAACACGGAACCTACCACCACCAGTCAAACTGCCATTTCCAGGTTGTTTATTATACAATTATAGAAATGATAAAAATAAACTTCTAAAGATGAAAGATCACGACGATGTCAACGAACAAGTTAAAGTAAAGCATTTTCCACCATTCGTTCCCAAAAATGCAGAAAGACTCGGAAAAAATTGCCCAATCAGTCGCGTCGGCCGAAAAAGCTGAAAAGCGATCGGTACGATCCACGGCGGCGTTTCTCAAGAAGTTTCCGTGATTCCTCTCGGAATAAGACTTTCGACCGGTTGGGTCTCGAGTCGAGGGGCAATCACCGTTTACACCTATCCGGGAAAAGGACCTCTCGAGTCCTGATGTCGGGAGCGAGGAGGATCGGGAGAACGTCGCTTTTTAAGCGACTGGTTATCGTCGCCCGTTTCTTCTTTCGCCGATCTCTCGCTCTCTCCCTCTTTCTCTCTCTTTCTCTCGCGTCTGAAAACCCTTTAGAGGACGGACGCTTAAAAGCCTCGGGTACGAAAATTCCCGGCTGACCTAAATAACGATCACCACTTCATTCATCGCGCCGCGGTAAAATGCCTGCCAACACACGCAGCCACCGAAGCCGGCTTTCCCTCTCTGTCGGCGAAATAATTAGCCCAGGAACGCTATCGGCCACAAATATCCTGCGTATCGAATCGATAACCCAGACCGCCGGCTACAGACTTGTTTACCACGGCCACCGAATCATCGACGCCAATCCTGAGAGATCCTTGCGCTTCGATCTATCCCGGAGACGGACCCGTCTGACTCTTGGCCGAGTTGTTTTACTGCGAGACTACTTCGACTATACGGTGGATATGCATTCGACCGTGTTTTGAGAACGAGTTAAACGATGGATCGAGACGATTTATCTTCAGCTTATATTCTACTGGATCAACTCTGATCGATCGAGATTCTAAATGCAGAATCGTTGTTTACTTCACTACTCGTTCCGTGAAGACTGTCATCCTAGATTTTCGTTTCATATTAGGTTGAAATGAAAATTCGTTTCTCAAGCTTTCACGGTTCATTTTAACCGCCAAATATCGATCGGTCAATGGGTCGATCGATGTTTTCCAATTCGTTGTCTCTTGCTTTTCAAATCCTAACGTTTACCTCGGTCTGTATATTACTGGCATGTAGTGGTTACAAAATGATTAAGACTCGAAACTAATTTTTCACTTAGCAAGTAGGTTTGTTCTTAGAACTTTTGGTTTTTTGTTATAGAATTTAATTTGAATTACATAGTTTACGTTAATTTAATTTTTACAGACGCAATTATTTAAAAAATAGTTTTTCTTGAAAATGGTCTATGAACGTTGAAAATTTTATAGTAATTTGCAAAATTGCTTAGTTAGTAACATCAGATCGAATCAGTGTACTGAAAACATCAATATACGTTGTACTTAAAGTATAATTAATTTAACTGAAAGATAAAATTAACACTAAACCTACTACCACCGGTCTAATGACCGATTCCAGCTTTTTGATTTCACAATTATAATTATAATAACTTATTAAATTATAATAACGATTTCGTGGTAAATGATTACGTAAATGTATTTAATAGTGTAGATATTATGACTACATCTATCGACTATTTTTAAAACTCGGTAGGTGTAGCGTTAAATCTTTCTATATATTATTTATGCCTGAGGATCTATTAATCTTTAAAAAAAAGGTATTCTATACACGGTCCCTGTGACTTGCTAAAGAAATTTTTTATTTTGAACCAAGATCCCACGGTGTAATCGTAACATATTGATTTGCAATTCTAATAATTGGAATATGTTGATTACAGCGCTGCGTTCTTCGGTCAATAACTTTTACCAAAGAGTTGCCTGTTTGTTTATTTATTTATTCCAAATTAGACGTTTCGCGTGCAGCAACCTGATGCAAAACAAACTCTCCCGAACAACAAAACAAATTCGAACAATCGAACGCGCATGTTAGGATCCCCACACCTCGCGTGATAAAGTCGCTTCGAAACTCTCCTGGAGAGAAAGCTCGGAAGAGAAAGGGGAGAGAGAGCGCGATAGCAAAAGAGGCACCGTTAATTATTCGCTCGCGATAGTTCGTGTCTGACCTAGAGATTTCAGATCAACCAAGGTTATCTCGTTCCGGCAGCAAGGATCAGCCGCATGCACAGCTGTGAAATCGACCAACGTCTTGTCCTTGACGGACCTTAGAAAATGCTTCATCACCGAGACACATTCCTCTTTCACTTACCGTCAGCCGAACGATCCTCCCAACAGGGAACGACGGACAATCATCATCGAACGATCATCTGGCACCACTTGCGACGATTCTCTCACGTATCCCCAAATCCTGACGAAAGATCTGGCTGATCTCACCAGCTAACGGGATCAATGGATCTTTCGTTCAGGAGGTATTCTCACTTTTCAAACAATCGATTTCTTCTGCATTTTCAAAATGCATTTTGTCAACAATCAAGATTTTTCGTTTCTTTTCGTTTCAACAATAACTATGTCAGTCTCAAAACGTACTTTATAGAAAAATATACTGGGTGTCTCACCCGAAGCAGGCCACCTAAATATTTTTTTTATTAAGCATTTCACCTTGAAAAAACTATGAAATAATCGGATAATAAAAATGGTTCTTCTATGATATTGCTCCTTCGATACCATTTAAATTATGCCATAAATATTTTTCGTGTAATTAAAAATAACGGAGATGTTTAGGTGGCCTGCTTTGGCTTAGACACCCTGTACAACTCGTGTAATTTTGATTATTTTTACTTGAATAAAATCACGCGTGTAGTTCAAACGTCGATCCACTTGTGTGCAAAGTCTCACTACGAAAGGTGCAGTAGTTTTTCTGAAAAAAATTCCAAAAGCTAGAATTTTCCCCCTACATCGAGAACCCTTTGGTAGATCCCCTAAGGGCGCGTTTATATTCGAGATAACGCGTCATACCAGCGAGGCGTGGAAATTATACTTTACTGACACATTGTACGCGAGATTGCGATGATCTCGATGGTAGGATTCCGAAAGATCGCTATAATTAATTATACACTCGATATTTTCTAGTTAATTGATTGCTGCTGATCAGAAGCCATTGATCTAGGTCAGAATCCATTCGTCTACGTCTAAAGCAATGGCAAAAGATGGAACCGCAACATGAATCGGTCCTATTCGTTATTTCTTTTAATTTATGAACGAGGTGCAGAATTATATTCGATCAATTGAATCCTTAGAATTTGAACGTTCTCATACTTGGAACAGAACGAACTCGTGTTGCAATCTAATTCAACAATCGAATGCAAGCAAGGATCGTTTATCAATTAACAGAATACTACGAATTAATAAGCGTGACGCGTACAAATGAAATGTTGATGCGAATATTGTTTCACGATAGAAGTGTTTACAAGATGAACGAGTGATAAGAGAATAGCGTGTCCCGTCTTTAATTTCTTGTACTAGAACTAGGTTAATAGTCTTTTTATTAAGGCAGCGTGAGAGTTGTTAATTGGGAAAGAGTGGGTACCGTGACGTGCTAGATTTTATCAATAAATAAATATAAATTGATATTAGCTTAATGGGTTTCCTGTATATTGGAGCGGAAACGTTTATACCGGACGATCAAGGATCATCGAGAGCAAAGCGCTAATTTTTCGTAGCTTCTGTCGCTGTTTTAGTATTTGATTCGTATCGATGAATATAGAAAAATTAACGCGTAGAACGTCGAAGCCCTGAAACTCCCACAAAGTCCTACTAATTTAATTAATCAAACCGAAACTAGAAAATTAAAGTTTGCCGTAATGGATGTTGCTTTAATGCTACTTTCGCGTTCGAAATCTCCCAATAAATATCAACCCTTTTACGAACGGAATAAACAAAACAAGAAAATCTATTTTTCAGCAGCTTCTACCGACGCTTTTATAATTTCTGCTGTAACTTCAACATAAATGCATATCGAGTACGTTCTGTTACGGCTTTAATAAATAAATCAGAACTATCATAACTGCGATGAACACAATAAACAAAGATTGTTTCGAACAGCACTAATCAACGCTCTCGTAGTTTCCAACACAGCTCCAACATGACCGCACTCTGGGTACGTTTAATGGACGAATGAGAAGTACTATATATTACGACTGCATCGTTATAAACACAATAAACGAACATAGTTTTCAACAGCTTGGATCGACAGCTTCAACGTATAAACGTACGCTGAAGTGTATGCTAAGTATTACTTCGCTATCATCTCGGTCCGAATAATTGATTCAAGACCTCATCGCAGATTGTCACAGAATATGGAAACGTTAAGAATTAGACAATGCCCCTTTATTCGCGTCCGTTATAAGCTCAACGAACAATAACGATACCTTCCATCCTGACATTAATATACCAAAGCAAACCCTTAACCTTCGCACCTTCAACAAACAAATGATCCTCCACTGAAATTCCTGCACCCTCGCAAACACAACAAACAAAGCGCTACTTCGAATCCTCTCTAATCAACCCACCCCCAAGTTCCGTGTCACGAACGCGATCATACCGAAGCCCAAATCGCCTTAACAATTCCGATAGAAAAAGAAGAAGAAATCGTTGATCTATGATAGCGGCGCGCTCGCCAATGTAAACACTTCCCCGACGAGACAATGGAACGCATCTATGAACGTTTCCTTATATCGATCGTGGATTGTTGCTAACAAACTTTTAACGATTTCAGCGCACTGGTTCGATCGATTGTTATTTAAATACCATTTGCAAATTGTCACAATATCTTTTGTCAACGTTTCGATCTTACTTTAGATCATTCTCAAGAAAATTAGAAGAATTGCGTCCGTAAATTAACAATCAATATTAGGTTCGTACTGTGTGAATTTAAAACAAGAACAACTGTTACCTACTTGCTCAGTGCAAAAGAAAAAATTTCTTTTAATAACGCATCTATACCCGGGCTTCTCTCTGATCTCGGATCGCAAGAAATCGCACAGAGCTCGAGCACAACGGACGTACCCTAAGTCAGCCGAGGTTGGCTGGCAGGACTAATTGGTGCGAGGCGTGTGTAGCGGGTGCCAGTCCATCAGGACGATCCCACTGACTCGAACGGGGGATGGATTATGCCAGATATTAGGCGTGGAAGGTGGTCCGAGAGCTAGCTGATCCGAAAACTTGTCGAACGCGTTGTATCAAGGCAACGATCTCCTTTGTTCTAACGGCGGTTTAGGGTACTGGTCCGGGTCCCACCTGATCGAGGGGGTTTGTTCCCGGTTCATCCCTCTTGCGGACCGGTCCTCGAGGCCTCGGACGAATCGAGGGGGTTGTTTGGCAACATCGCGGTGGAACGTGGACCGACTACGCGTCGCGGTTGCCGCCACAGCACGACTGACCGGCCGGCCGAAACCACCCTCTCTCTCTCTCTCTCTCTATCTGCTCTTCCACCCCCTCTCTGTACAGTCTCGCTCCCGCATTCCTCTTTCACTCTTGCGCGCGCTGTACCCCTCTTCACCGCGCGTCCCGTTTCCCCATTTTGCGCGCCCACCCTCGCCTGCTCCCGGCCTCATACCTACCTCCTCCTACCGCCTCCTCCTCCTTCTCATCCTCATCCTCATACTCCTAGTCCTCCTCTTACGTCGCGCTTCATCCTCGGCCTCCTCTTCTTCCGCTTCCTCCTCGTCCTCGGCGTGTAGGTCTTCCGTAGATATAGCTCCACTACCGCCGTGCATGTGCACCGCGAATCTACCACCCTAACGTCACGGTCATCTGGGGTGCTTTTTTGTCTTTGGTTGTGCGTAGTTGTTCGCCATTTTCCGTGCCCAAAGATTGTTTCGGTTTGGCAAGGTCTTCCTTCGAGGGTGCTCAGTTTGATTCCGGGAGCTGTATTGGTTCAGGGACGTGTGACTAGTGTCCCTGATTTCTTAAAATTTTTCATATCGTCGAGAAATGAGAAATGAGACTTTCTTGAGAATTTTCTGGAATTTTTAACAGAATAAAAAGGTATTGAAAAACTTATGATATTTGGAATAATGATATATATTACCAGAAATTATTATTATTATATATTGTATTATTTTTAACAATATTTATCGAAAGTGCAAAAAAACTCAATGTGAAAAATAGACGCTAAATATAACCGATAAATTTATTTATTTAAAAACAAACTCATCAAATGAAACATTACGCGTTTGTTTCAAAATGACTCGAAGGTAGAATCTGAAAATCTACTTCTTGTTCTTTGTAACAAAATCTATAGCCGTAGAAAAATATCTTTCACTTCGTGTGGACGTTGGCTTTATTAAAAATAGCTAATATTTATTAAAAATATTATTAAAAATATATTAATATAAAAATTAGCAATTATAAATGTTCAAGCATAACATGCATAAGAATTTTCCCAGATTTCAATTTCTCGATAGATCCTGTAAATTTCTCGAGAAACGAGAAATGAGACTGTTTCTTGAGAATTTTCTAGAATTTTTAACGGAATAAAAAAGTATTGGAAAAACTTATGATATTTGGAATAATGATATATATTACCAGAAATTATTATTATTATATATTGTATTATTTTTAATAATATTTATCGAAAGTGTAAAAGACTCAATGTGAAAAATAGACGCTAAATATAACCGATAAATTTATTTATTTAAAACCAAACTCATCACATGAAACATTACGCGTTTGTTTCAAAATGACTCGAAGGTAGAATCTGAAAATCTACTTCTTGTTCTTTGTAACAAAATCTATAGCCGTAGAAAAATATCTTTCACTTCGTGTGGACGTTGGCTTTATTAAAAATAGCTAATATTTATTAAAAATATCATTAAAAATATATTAATATAAAAATTAACAATTATAAATGTTCAAGCATAACATGCATAAGAATTTCCCCAGATTTCAATTTCTCGATAGATCCTGTAAATTTCTCGAGAAACGAGAAATAACCAATTATTTAATTTCTCGAGAAATTCTCAAGAGAGAACACTACGTGTGACGGTTGTTCACGGTGGTTTGTTGCTGGTTGTTGGATGTATATCCGTGATTAAAATGTCCGTTTAATTCCGTGATGTTCTGTTGGTACACACATATTTGCTGTCTTGCGCGTGTACCCGGTGATCATCCACAGACATTCGTCACCAGCGAACAGGATCCGGTTCCCCAAGAAGACTGTTCCGAACGTTCTAACGGATCCCCTTCCTCGAAGTGCCAACATTTGCTCGGTTCGCAACTGCATCTACAATGAAGCGAGTTTGACATCGTCTTAGGAATAAAAGGTTGGCAACAGACGCCATGAAAGATCCTCTGTATAAACGATTTACCGTTGTTTAACGGAAACGTTGGGTTAAACGTTTGCACTGGAATCGATTCGCAGGATCCAGAGATCCAACAGGCTCCGGAGAGCCTCGCTAATTTTTTCCGGCGTTTAACAGGGTCGTTTAAATGCAGACATCCGACGGACGTTGAAGTGGCTCGACCGGGATATCCGGTCGAGTCAGGGGCGCGACATCCACGCGTATTGCTCCGCTTCGCTCTGTACCGCCCGGCCCGGGGATTTCGTTTTAATTAATACGCGCCGTCGCAGCGCTTTATGACGGAAACTATACTGCGTTTAAGGATATTATTTCCCTTGGCCGGAGTTTATCCTGGACAGAGTAAATCCTGGGGGGCACGTTTCACCCTGCGAGACGCGCGGAGAGAGACTTTGTTCGCTCTCTCTTTCTCTCTCTCGCTCTTCCTCTCGTCATCGCGCACGTGCAAACGCGAGAGAATCGCCGGGAGGAATCGCAGATAGTAACCTACCCTCTGTGTGTTCCTACTCTTCGAAAAAGAAACGAGAGACAGGAGGTATCAGAGCTAACATGCTACTGTGCTCTCACTGCTTCTGCTGCATTCGCTGCTTTTACTGATGCTTCTCCGAGACATTTACAACATTTGCTAGCTCCCGCCAGAGAAACCCTTCCGCACTGTCAAACGGTTTGCTAGATTTTCGTAGCTCTTGGAACGCAGCTCTACAGGGTGTTCGACTACAGGTGGGAGAAAATTTAAGGGTGGTTCTTGACGACGATATAAGAGAGTAATGAAGAATTAAAAATTGCGATTTCGGCTTCGTTAGTTAGCTATTAACAATTACGCTCATCCATTTTTGGACAATTTTGAATTTTTTGACGTTCGAGGTCTTAAATTGAAGCTGGAAATTCGCGCTTTATGATGGGCGCACTTAAGTTAAAACACAATCGCGAAATCGCATTGGAAAATCGCTGAAACCCGACCGTCGTCTCACTCGATTTTCAGAGACTTCTTCGGGTGAATTTCGAACATATTCCTATAAGAATTTCCGAACTTCCGAGCGTTTAAATTAAAGCTAGAGGTCTGCACTTTGTGATAAATTAATTTAGGTTCGCAGGAAAATTCAAGCCCGTGTCGAGAAGTCGATAGCTCGCGATCAATAGGTTAGCGAATCCTCGGTCTAGTGAATCCTCAATCCTCCTAGCTAGCTACAGCTATAATAAATTAACGCGATAGCTTCCCGACATTATCAACGCATTGTTAAAGTAGTAACTAGTTCTAATTCACTGAAATCTTTTTTGGAAATCATGTCAATTTTGCGTTGAATGAATAGCCTTATGCTCCGTTTCTTTGAAACCAAAATGAGAGACGCGAGGAATCAGAGCAAACATTCTAACTGTTGGTTCTGCTGCTTTTACTAATGCTTTTTTAGACGTTTACAATATTTGGGGGTTCGTGTAAGCGAAACCCTTCCGTAATGTCAAGCAGTTTGCTACCCTTTCAAGCTCCTTGGTCAATAGCTCTTGAATGCGACGCTTGATCTGGATTAGCTCCTTGGTCAGCGATAGTCTGACAGATTTATGGACTGTTCTTCTCCTTTGGGAGAAAGAGAGTGACGGGAATTCCCGAACGAGTGACGCGAACAACAGTCGACTATCGAAATTCGGAAACCGAAAAATACGGTTCGATCTAGATCTTAATACATCCGGTCCAAAACTTCACGATGTTTACTACGATTTCAATTTGATCTTGCTTACTGTATGTTGAAACCTGACCGATGGAGATGACGATTTTGCAAATGATGAACGACCACATTTCTACACAATCAAGAATCTTATTGTCAGGATACGTTGATTGTAATGATACTTCCAAGAAAGAAAAACAGTCCGATCTTAGTTACTATAGATTGAATTCCGACCGATGGAGATGACAATTAATTGCAAATGACGACCACAAAATTTCTACACAATCAAGAATCTTATTGACAGGATACGTTGATTGTAATGATACTTCCAAGAAAGAAAAACAGTCCGATCTTAGTTACTATAGATTGAATTCCGACCGATGGAGATGACAATTAATTGCAAATGACGACCACAAAATTTCTACACAATCAAGAATCTTATTGACAGGATACGTTGATTGTAATGATACTTCCAAAAAAGAAAAACAATCCAATCTTGGTTGCTATAGATTGATCCCGACCGATGGAGATAACAATTAATTGCAAATGATGAACTACCACAAAATTTCTACACAATCAAGAATCTTATTGACAGGATACATTGATTGTAATGATACTTCCAAAAAAGAAAAACAGTCCGATCTTGGTTACTATAGATTGAATCCCGACCGATGGAGATGACAATTAATTGCAAATGACGACCACAAAATTTCTACACAATCAAGAATCTTATTGACAGGATACATTGATTGTAATGATACTTCCAAGAAAGAAAAACAATCCGATCTTGGTTACTATAGATTGAATCCCGAACGATGGAGATAACGATTAATTGCAAATGATGAACAACCACAAAATTTCTACACAATCAAGAATCTTATTGACAGGATACGTTGATTGTAATGATACTTCCAAAAAAGAAACACAATCCAATCTTGGTAGCTATAGATTGAATCCCGACCGATGGAGATGACAATTAATTGCAAATGACGACCACAAAATTTCTACACAATCAAGAATCTTATTGACAGGATACATTGATTGTAATGATACTTCCAAAAAAGAAAAACAATCCAATCTTGGTTGCTATAGATTGAATCCCGAACGATGGAGATGACAATTAATTGCAAATGATGAACAACCACAAAATTTCTACACAATCAAGAATCTTATTGACAGGATACATTGATTGTAATGATACTTCCAAAAAAGAAAAACAATTCAATCTTGGTTGCTATAGATTGAATCCCAACCGATGGAGATGACGATTAATTGCAAATGACGAACTACCACAAAATTTCTACACAATCAAGAATCTTATTGTCAGGATACGTTGATTGTAATGATACTTCCAAAAAAGAAAAACAATCCAATCTTGGTTGCTATAGATTGAATCCCGACCGATGGAGATGACAATTAATTGCAAATGACGACCACAAAATTTCTACACAGTCAAGAATCTTATTGACAGGATACATTGATTGTAATGATACTTCCAAGAAAGAAAAACAATCCGATCTTGGTTACTATAGATTGAATCCCGAACGATGGAGATAACGATTAATTGCAAATGATGAACAACCACAAAATTTCTACACAATCAAGAATCTTATTGACAGGATACGTTGATTGTAATGATACTTCCAAAAAAGAAACACAATCCAATCTTGGTTGCTATAGATTGAATCCCGACCGATGGAGATGACAATTAATTGCAAATGACGACCACAAAATTTCTACACAATCAAGAATCTTATTGACAGGATACATTGATTGTAATGATACTTCCAAAAAAGAAAGACCATTCGATCTTGGTTACTATAGATTGAATCCCGACCGATGGAGATGACAATTAATTGCAAATGATGAACGACCACAAAATTTCTACACAATCAAGAATCTTATTGTCAGAATATATCGATTGTAATGGTGTTTCTAAAAAAGAAAAACAATAGAGAAAGTTCTATTTGATTAACGCTACTGTTGAAAAATTGAACAAGCTAATACCATGGAACAGTGGAAATATGGAACGTAATCAATAGATTTCGGATTTGATCAAAAAAACGTGTAGATGCAATTTAAACCAGTAAAAGAATAAAATTAATACGAGAATGTTTATAAATTATTTTTACCTCGTTGAGATTATTAAAAGATGTCTATTTTATTTTACTTTTATTCCATACAATCGATGCGAACAGTTTTTATTTTACATAAAACTCCACAGTAATCAAATATGACAGATTCGGATAATCGAGGTTCTGCCGTGCAATTTTCCTAGAATTTTCAGCTTCACGAGTACATCTCTGCAAAGCAAAGCAAAGCATTAACGACGACCGCGTTTCGAGGTCCGTCGCGTCTCGAGTTCCCGCAAACAAAATCGACGAACGTTTCCTCGGAAGAAACCAAGCGGAAGAGAAAGAGAGAGAGAGAGAGAGAGAGAGAGAGAGAGAGAGAGAGAGAGTCGATAAGAGACCGTGTAAAAGCGCTAATTGCTCTCGGCAGGCCAAGACGACGAATCGATCCGTCTGTTTGCTCGTGATCGAGCCACCAAACGTGTTCCGCCGCGCTCCGTGAATTATGACGGTGCCATAATTCACAGGTGGCCGTTACACGTGACTCGATCGTGTCGCTGGCAATGTCTGTAATATTGTTACAGCGGTAAGTTAACGGGCTGGCCAAACACGCGGCGCAGACGACAACGACGACGCCGGCCGATTAATTTGCGGATTTAATTATGATCGACGGCACGCGCACTCATTCGCGGCAAGGTGTTCCCAAGGTAAACTCTACCGGGCTCTCTTCCTTTCGTTGAGTCTCCTCCAACTTCCGATTAACAGGCGCTCCCCCGCCGAGACTTAAATCGCCGAGGGACTATGGCTGAACACTGGCTAATTTTCCGGTTAGTTTGCGTCAGGGAAGTACATATTGCGAGAATCGAAATGCAATTTTCACTGTTCTCGTTCGACGCTTCGGCCTCTCTGCAATTTCTTTCGACTCGCCGATGCAACATGCTTATCCGTCAGATGTCGGCTTGGCAAAGAATATCGTCTCACTGAAATTTAAATCTGCTAGTGGTCCAGTATACATACACTTTGGGAGTAATCAAGTGCACTTAGCGCTAGATCCTCCGATAAACACGTAAAGCTGAAGTTCGTTATTTTAAATTTACTTAGAACTATTGCGAGACCCTCAATTCTTAGACCCTTCTTCCTTGAAAGCAAACTATTGATTAAACATTTTCTATTTTGTTAAAGACAAAATAACAACGTTCGAAATATTTTTAAATATATCTGAATGTTCATATTGGTGAGTATCTTAACATAGGTGTAGCCAGAGTCGCTAGAACGCTATTATTTCCGTAACTGTTGCGGAGGTCTGTACTATAATTGTCAAAATTGATTGATTTTTAATTTCTTTATGAGACTCGACGCTATCGTCTCGTTTTTCTAATTAAAACGATACCAAACACGATACAGTAGTTCTGGCTTTGAAGAATTTTCCCCAGAAACAGCGGCACGTGTGCTCTCCCCCCCCCCCCATTATTTTTCAAAGGAATTTCTGTGCACTTTTCTCCCCAGTTCTATTAGCATTCTCCCCGGTTCGCATTCTCGAGGAAAAGCCAAGCGGAGTTTCGTTTTCCGCGAAGTTCGCCAATTTTTCCTCGATTCCATCGGTGGCAGCAGTTTTTCAGCGGCGCGGCAGCTGCGCTCGATATTAATCAATCGCCTCCCTCCACTCCCCCAGGTTCCGCAGTTTCGCGAGTTTGTTTTAACTTAGCCGTACTTATTCATACACGGCTCTCCACCTTCCCCTCCCCGCTTGTTTTACCCCGCGGAAAATCCTTGGTCCGCGCGTGCTTTGCGAACGATTTATCTTCCTTCCGAATACTTTGTCGGTGCTCGTGCGAACGAGGGAATCAAAGAGGGCTCTCCTCTCGAAACGATGAGATTCATCTCCGAGGACGCTGAAAAGAAAGTCATCGATTATACTTTGCTCGCAGATTCTATGGTTCTTGAGCGTGAATGGAGCCGTCGAATGAACGTTTAATTAAGTCCTCGTATGTTTCGGATCGCGGCGAGCGTTCCGCCACGGCAGGTTGATAATGAGCCTTGGAAGTGATGAACTGAATTTTAGTGCTGTTCAATTTTGTTCGTGAATGGTTCCAGTGAAGGGAAGAAAACAATTTCAAAATCAAATTAATGGATTCGGCAAATGAGTTACTTCGTTATCGTAAAACGATCTAATAAACTAGCGTGCAAAATGAAAGGGTCGCGAAATTCTTCAAAAATTGCCCACGTCCGAACACTTTTACTTCGACACTATCTTTGACATCGCTAAAAGCTCTAGTTCCGTATACCCAATAATTTTAAGAGAGATTCTTAAAAATCACTTGTTTCCGGAATAGTAGCGCGAGAAGCTGAACGGGGCGAGGGTAAAAATGGAAAATTGAGAAGCGATCGAAGAGTAGCCGGTTCGTAACGAAAGCGAAACCGAGCAGAATAGTTGGCGGCCGAATCGAAAACGATCGAGATAGAGTTTTAATTCGCGGCAGGGTTGTTCCGCAGGCGGAAGCAGGGTCGATTTATCGATCCCGCTCGGCTAATATTGCGCAAAGCCGGCCGCGTTTCCGCGTTTCACGAGCCGTGCATATTGGCACGCTTCGCTCCCCTCCATGGAAGTATAGCATCGTTAATGAGTCCTCTCTCTGATGGGAATTATCAGTCGTGTAACGGCGCTGCTCGCTCCAGCTCGCACGCCCACGCTTCGGCTTGGAGGGTTGGTCGAGCACAGAGGGAGCGAGGGAGAAAAAGAGAGAGGGTGAGGGTGCAAGAGGATGTTATGTAGTTTCTGAAAGAACTTTCGGAAGAAAGCAGTAGCTGCGGGACTCGGGGGAGCAGTTTGTTCTGCGTCGTGCACCCCCTCGGCGCTTCCATTAGGGTGCTCTTCAAGTTTCCAACACCCAAGGACGAAATCCAAGGATCAAATCCTCCGAATAAAAACTATAGGGCATTGCCTAATTCTCGCAACGCAGAAGCTCCAGCCTTCATTTTCTCCTGCTACCCTTAAAATACATCCTCTGTCGTACGAAACCCTTCAATTTGAATAATCTGATCCTCGAGGAAAAATGATCCGTTTTAATCGTAAGACACGAAAAAGAAATGACAACGTTACGCGTACCATCACTCCGGGAACAATCCGTGAAAATTGTTAGATTCATCAACGTTCACAGTAGAATGCTCTCTGAAGCTATTAAGAAGCTATTAATCACAGCTGTGCACACGTTTATACTTAAGTAAGCACTCAAAGGGTAAATACTGTATGAAGAACAGAGATATGAGCTTCGCCGAGCGTTTCATGAACAGATATTCACCCCTGGAGTCTCGTAGCGGAGCCCCCATTTTCTTGTCCACGCTCCGGGCCAAGATTTAACCGCTCAAAGTCTCGGAGGATTCGTCCAGCTCCAGAGCTCCCAGCTCGCCTAACTCGACGATTCAAGCGTATCTCGGTCAATTGTCCGAGCATTAACTCAAAGAACCCCTCCGGGTTAGATGACGGCGATCTTGCCAGGGCGCGAGGACACCCTGGGTAAAAAGAGCGTGACTCGGTGATGTCCTTAGCCCCATCGTGCACCGTGATTACGTCGGTCCGTCGATATTCTTGCATGACCTAATTTCCGATCTCTCTACCCTCGCCCTCCTCCCACGATCCAACCCCTTCCAGTCGGCATCGAGACAACGGTGGATACTACTTATTGCAGAAATAATTATCCCCGGCTTTCTCTCTCTCTCTCTCTCTCTCTCTCTCTCTCTGTGCCCGCCTCTCCAGGCTCTCCCGGCTCCGTCGATCTTCTATTAGCGCCCGCAGACCCGTGCAACGTTTGCCCCCAACTTCCCAGTCGCTGGGGCGTTTTGGAATCGTTGCAGGAATTGGTCAAGGTAAATAAAGAGCAGAGATGTTTGCTCCGAAGACCTTTTTCTCGTTTTAATTGCCGAGATTTTTCAACGAGTCTTCCCCGGAGCGTATCGTGCGATTTTTGCCCCGTGGAGCACTGATCTGGCTCCGCCGAGAGCAAGGAGCCACGAGACCACGCCTTTTTAACAGAATTTTCATACAATTCATTGTAGCAGTACAACTGCGCCGATACAACCTAGTCCATTACACACAATATAGAATACGCACAAATACAATAAAACACCTATCCTAAAAATCCTAAAAGAAAACGAATACCTATCCTAACCTACTTCTCCCAAGCTAGTGCATTGAATTGGCGAGACCACGCCTAGTCAGGGTCTAATAAAATTTCTTTCTTTCATCTTCTTTTTTCTTAAACAAAACGTTACTATAAATAGACACACACACAAATTGCTCCAAGGGGCATTCCCGTAGCTCCGCCCACGATCGTGAGCCCCGAAGCCACGCCCAGCCAGGGCACTTCACACACAGAGGGAATAATTTTCTAACGCTAGTATTCCAACCTCTCGCTCCAAAACCATTCCACTCCTATGATAACCCCGAGGTCAATCCGGATGGCCCCAAAGGCATATTACCACAGCCATTACGTACAATGACTACATTTACCCCAGAACATCTAAACCATATGATCAAATGCAAATCGTGCCCGATTTCATATTAAAAATACACCTGAATGCTCTAACTAAAAGTTTCCAAAAAAAGACAGCCGGTCTATTCTCAAGAAACTGACAAAAATCTCAAGTGCCATCTTAGCCTGAAAAAACATCTTTCGCCAGTCTCCGGTATCTTTACCGACAAAACACGTCCCTCTTATGCCCCTCGTCAACCACAAGACGCCACTTACATCGAAGACCCTTGATTGTTATTATTACAGCAGTTGTCCATCAAAACAGTGTCGCCCAAGTGGGCAGTACCCTAGCGACGACACGTGTCGCGGTGGAGGATCTATCGGACTCCCTGGCAACGAGGAACCGATTCCGAGAACACCCGGTATACGTAATACCTTTCGGTGAGACGCGCACCCCTGCCCCCAGGAGATATTCGCCCGGCTCTTTTCAATACACCTGCCCCAAGAGGTCTATTGTTAATGCAGCGCGAGCAGGGGCGGGAGATTATTGTCCTGACGACCGGGGCCGTTCTATTTCCCTCCATCAATCTTCCTCCACGGGGTGCCATGGTCGGTTGGTCACCGGCGACGGATCGCGACCGATTCATATTTCGCGACGACGACGTCGACGGGAACGACGACGGCGGGCACAATGCGAAATTTAGAACGAGCACGAACCCGGTAATCAATGAGGTAAGCCGGGATACGCGTACCTCATTGGTTATTCCGCGACAAGACGCGCATGACAGTCCCTCCGCGCCGCCGGCTGTCTCTATTACACGCCGGGACTTATACATCCTCCGTTTCGCTCTCCGTCGCTTCCTGCGAGAGCCATTCCACTCCTCCCGTCATTCCATTTTCCCTTTCAGATCGACCTTCCAGTTCATCCCTCCCCGGCCGTCCTACCCCTGATAAAAGTGCATTATTGCGCCACGACGAAAGGGGATAATGTACCCCGATCGGGCTCTGTTGTTTCTCCATTAATCTTGTCCCCGGCCGCAGGCCAGCATCTCGTTCTGTTTCACTGTCCAACTGTAATTCTCCGTCTCGATAACCACCGATAAAAATGTCCCCACTATCATCCTGAATCCCACTGCTTTACAATTATCTGTGCAGTCTGGTTGCCTACGGACACGGGCCTACCCTTGTGCATGTTTTCTATAACAACACAGTCCAACAAAATCTGTTCATGAATTTCGTTAATTACCAGAGGGCAGCCCTCGTGTAGACAACAGTGTATACAGCTGAGTCTCAACTGTATTATCTTTAATCATTTTTTGTATTCTAAAAACACAGACTCGTCTGGAATATATTCGCTTCGCAAACGTTACTGTATTAATTTACGCGATTAAAATGAAAATTTGTTCAACGAGTTCTTGAATATTGAAGCTTTTCATGTGTTCATACATTTGGTTGCGTACCTCAGGAGCAACCCTTGCGTAGCAACAATATATTCGCTGGAATTACTTGAACAATATTTTACATTCTTCTGAACTGTACATTAATTTCCATTTTCGAAATAAAAACGTATACAAAACGATCTGAAATACTATTTAATTAAATACGTGGCTCACGTATACCGGTTGCCTACAGAAGGGCTGACCCTTGAGCATGCAACCGGTGGCATAGCTAACACTTCACGCGATACTACAATTTGTCCCGTGAAATAACGTCACTGGAATTTTATTTACAGCGAAAGTAAACGTGTTAATATTCCACCGGAGGGTGGTTGAGTTGAACCGTTCGTTCCGCGGGTGTAATTATTTCAGAGCGAATCGGCTTGGAAAATATCGTTCTCTTTGGTTCCGGAAACGAGTTTGTGTTTCTTAAATGTCCCGAAAATTCTGGGGTTTAATTAATAGTTAGAAACAGCGCCGATCCAGTTTCCATTGAGTTTGGGCGATTTTTAATTCCGCGTGAAAGCGGTGCCCCGTTTGTTAGCCTCTCGACGGTATTAATTAACGGAATTGCGGTCCAATTTACGGAGTACTTAAGACCCATTCCCAGTGCTATAATACCGGCGATTAGATATATTATCAACTTCAATTAACGCGGATACCTACTATTTCTACGGATTTCGATGCGGATTGTTAAAGAATTCATCATTACTTTTATGTTTTCACCGTCGCGTCGGTCGGAAACAGTTCGATTACGCGCAGATTCGGGCTCAGACTATCTGGCAGATGAGTCAACTAATTTCAGCATTTTTATGAACAACATAAAAATGAATTTAGTAATATTTTAGATTAATTATATGTAAGTTAAAATTGTCTCGTTTTTAAATAATTTGAGAAGCCAATCCGGTCCTCAATTTCCAGTTCCCTTCAAAAGGCAACCCGCTCCTCAATTTTCGGTTGCCCTCCAGAAAGCAACCCGCTCCTCAATTTTCGGTTCCCTTTCATATGGCAACCCGCTCAGCGTTCAATGTATTTCCTTAAATAATTCTTTTATATTGAGAAAGTACTATATATATATACAAATAATAATAATTATTATATAATTATTAATAAATTAATTAATAATATGAATTAATCAAATTAATCAATTAATTATTAATAATTAATAACTATAATATATATAAAATACATAATAAGGAAAATATAATATATATATAAAATCACTTTGAATATTCTGTTATTATTTATATTTCTACAATGAACGTTTATATAAATTTGTCTTAAATATTGAAGCCTTAAAATTACCTATAGATGCTCTTCCAACGGTCAACCCAGTGTACAGCTATCCCTTCAATACAATTTAATAATCCTTTTACATTCGGAAAATGGTGTAAACTCCCTCCGGGCATTCATTTATACGACATCATTACATCGATCTATATTATCGAAGCAGAAGTTCACGGAATATCACATTAAACGTTAAACCTTCTGAAATGACTTGCGCATATCGGCTATCCGCGGAACGCTTAACAAACCAACCTATAATTCCAGAAATATCCATAGTGACGCATCAATTAATCACTTCCATTACTGACGACTCTGAAACGAGAAAGGTACACAATCACGATTACCATAAAGCAAACAAAGGTTTAAAAAATAGAGGGAATGTGTTCGGCACCGTTCAAAGGAGAGCGTGGCATGAACAATAGAATAATCACGCGGCACACAAAGCGAATCGCATTGATTATATATTTTTTTCCGTTGTAATCTTGTTTGCGATGCGATTAAAAGGTTGTTGGGCGCGTGTGCGCCGCGATAAGCTATCGTAACGGTGTCGAAATCAGATCCGTGGAAGCGGAATCCGTATGTTGCGTTGCAGTTCGCGTGCAACGTTCGTTCGGGGCTGTTCGAATTTGCCGCCAGGCGGCGCGGGACTCGCGCACTCGCCAGGCGAACGTTTTCGCACGCGACGCGTCTTCGTAAACACGCGCGTCCCTTTCCCAGCGCATCACAGCGCGGCGCTGTCTCTTTAATCCTATTTTCGAAACGTCGCCAGTTGCCCGGTCTTCTTCGGCAGTCTGGTCACGTCCAACAAAAAAACGCATCTACTCTCCCCTCTGTTTACCGTCGCTTCGCGTTTTGTCGTCTATTTCGAGTGTCTTACGGAGCTGGTATTTCACTGCTTTTTTTCCCCGGGGGAAGGAAAATGCTAAGTCCGGGTTGACAGCGAGTCTCCGCGGTGAACACAAGCCCTGCGCGAGTGCATCGGAGTGCATCAGCCGATGCATAATTGTGATTTCGATCGTCCTGAACGCGGTCGAGGGTCGGAGCGACGACGCGATGCAATGAACGGAGCATCCCTGTCGTCGTCGTCGTCACTGTGAAATCGTGCCAGCCGCGAAAATGTGATTGGCCCCCAGAACACCTTCCTCGTTCGCTTCGTCTCCTTCGTTCTGCGGATCAGTTAGATGTCTCGGGGCGGATGCTTTCCAAAATCTACTTGCTGGGCATGAATGGACAGGTGCAACCCTCCAGGGAGAGGTTAGGTGAGCAACCCTACGCATATTTATACATGAATATACTAGCCACCCTCGTTCCCTTCGAACTCCCCACAATTGAATCGCAGTATTCCATCGACGTCACGAACACAGAATTTTAATTCAACGTTCACCTTTGATCGTTTCAAGCCAGTGTGACATAAGCTATTGTAATTTCTGTTTATTTGTATTGTTGGCTGAAAGAAACGGTTTTTTGTTTTAGTAGCACTTTGACCAGCGAAAGAAAACAAATTAGGATGTTTACAGCTGTCAGAGTTAGCAGTTGAAAGCTTCTAATATTGTTAATTTTTGGTTCTTAACAAGCAATTCAGGTTTGCTTGCGAAACCTTGTTGACTCTACCGTTTATAGCTGTGGAATATGATGATTCACAGCTGATAATTGCGCCTGAAACTTGGTAGTACTAACAGCTGTGGTTTCTCTTTTGTAGTATACAATATTCCATCTGTGTACTTTTCATTCTAATTTTAGCCATAATTTTGATTTACAGGTGGTTTGGCCAACAGCACGGTTGGACTGTTTTCTGGAATGATCGCTACAGACCGTGTCCCGAACATACAGCTTGATATCACGAACAATGGAGTATCCATGGATGATTGCAACGTTGCAACGGAGGTCGACAGTAAAGTCAAGACAAAGCTCATGTCTATGTGGAATAACGTCAAATATGGTGAGCAGCTGTTTGGCTATGCTGGTTTAAAAATAAATGTCTTTCCAACTATTTTTAGCTGCTTCTTCAATCCGTCTTTCGAAATAACCGATACCCTCTCCTGTTTTTCAGGCTGGACCATCAAGATGGTGAAACCAAACTTTTCCAAAGAATCTCCAGTATTTCTCTTAGGGAAAATCTACCGTAAGAAACCTGATGAGTTTCTGGAGAAGGCTTCAGAGGCTGAGAAAACGTTGGACACTGGAAGCGAGATATCCCTGGCGATAGACGCTATCAGTTTCGAGGACAGTATAGAGGAATTCAAGAAAGACTTCGCGTCCAGACTTTGGCTGACGTACAGAAGAGAATTCCCCATTTTGAATGGATCCACATTCACCACTGACTGTGGCTGGGGCTGTATGTTGCGTAGCGGCCAGATGATGTTGGCACAGGCACTGGTTTGCCATTTTCTTGGAAGAGGTATTCGTTTCCTCGTTTTAAAAATGTTTTGGTACAAGGTGTTTTGATAGGTGTACGAACACATTGTACACTGTACATTGCCAAGGAAACAATGACTGAATGGCATGGTTCTTCTTAGAATGGCGGTGGCAGCCAGACCAGCCAATCAAAACAGAACAACAACAGTTGGACGAGTATCATCACAGACTGATTATTAAGTCGTTCGGAGACCTACCTGAACGTATATCTCCGTTCTCGATACACGCGCTTGTATCGTTGGGCGCGCTCTGGGGAAAACGTGCCGGCGACTGGTACGGGCCATCCTCTGTCGCGCACCTGTTGTGCAGGGCAGTAGAACACGCGGCGGAACACCATCCAGTATTTAGTAATTTGGCTGTTTACGTAGCTCAAGACTGTGCAGGTAATTACACATCTGAAATAGTTTGTATACTGTAACAAAAGGAAGCTTGCAAAATTTCTGTTTTCGTTATAATCTGAAACGCAATTCTTAGATGTCGTTACTGGAAGTAGCTTGTTGGTTCACTATCGAAATTGATGTTGCTGTTGAAGAATTCGCTAGAAATTTCGTAGCTATAGGCTTTTAAAAATTATAGAATAATCCCCGGTAGGGTTTTGCTTGAGTTTTCATTAAATTTTTATCCGTGTCATTTTCTTGCAGTTTATCTTGAAGACGTGGAGAGCGTATGTCAAACGGCCGACGACAAATGGAAATCTCTCATACTCTTTGTACCTTTAAGACTCGGTGCTGAAAAATTGAATCCTATTTACGCGTCTTGTTTGACACATCTACTCACATTAGAAACTTGCATCGGAGTGATCGGTGGGCGGCCGAGGCATTCGCTCTACTTCATCGGCTTCCAGGAGGACAAATTGATCAACCTGGACCCGCACTATTGTCAAGAGACCGTCGACGTATTAAAGGATAACTTCCCACTGACGAGCTTTCACTGCACCTCGCCGAGGAAGATGCTGATTTCGAAGATGGATCCCAGCTGTTGCGTGGGATTCTATTTTCACACTAAAGTACAGTTTACAAGTTTTATGGAAGTCGCACCCTCCGTATGTATCGTCTTTTCGAGATTAAATTCGTTTGATGATCCTGCAGAACCAGCTGTCTACGTTCCGATTTCGATAATTATCGACAGAATTCTGTATATGTTGTAAATAGACTGCGAATTTTATGCATTTATGACAAACACGAATAGGAAAAATTTCTGTTTCGCACAATTGATCTGGAAAGTTTTTAGTTTTCATAAAGATACAGTGGGTGTACAATGATGATAAAAATTCAGTTCGTTTGGTACAATCATAAAACAGTTATTCTATTTTAAAAGGTGTACGAACGCTTTGTACACCCACTGTATGTAGTCTAGCCTCGCTTAGTTTCCGAGTTATTATCTATAACGTATCTAAAAGTCAGTGAAATCGGAGGCTGTATAGCTGGTCTGCAGGTTCATTAATATTTTTGTTTGAGGCCTTTCGTTGTATACGTCTATATTGCAGTATTTGGTGCCCGAGGACGAGAAAGTCGACTACCCGATGTTCTTATTCTGCGAAGGAAGCGGAAGGAATCTCCATCACAAGATCGAGATCGCCGAGAACATCCCGTCCGGTACCTCTTTCACAGGTAACGAGTCGTACGACGATGACCTTGACGAGTGCGAAGAATTCATGTTGCTTCAGTGAGACGGTGTCGGCGTGTACTCTTGAGCATTAAGTACTTAAAGACAATTTAATAGTCTCGCGGAGAAAGATGATAACATTAAGATTCATCCTGAGATTCTCCTCTCTCATTCGTCCACACGTGTACAAGGAAGAAAAAGGTTCGAATTGATGACTCCAGTAGGTGCAGCTTTGCATAAAAGGTTAGTCGTTGAATAAATTTAATTTTTGTGAAATGAATTTTTGATGCTGCGAGCATAATAAAAAAAAAGAAGAGCGAGCCGCGCGCGGCTCTTTAGATCTTAAACCGCGACCATAGAGTGCGGATAAGTACATCAAATATTTTCCATTCGCGATAAAAAAAAGAACGCGGTGGTTGTAGAATTAAATGAAAAAGAGCGTTATCGTCGTCAACATGTAATTCTGTGATCATAATTTAATGCGGCTTTTACATCCTATACGTTGTTGCACAACACTTTCTTGTTACGTTATCTCTTACTTTTGATCTCAAAATGAAACGAAGAAGAACGCCACCACACTGATCGTGTTGATCGCGTTGATTTCATGCGTGCTGCTGATGATGATTAAACTATATAGAATCGATCAGTTTTCGGAGAGGACGTTTATTTGACGCGTTCCGACGGCCGCGCACGGACTTACGTAGATCGTAAGTTGACGAATTTTGCTATGAAGAGTAATTTTTATAACATTTCTTAAATCTTTAAGGAAATGTTCCTGATATAACTTATTTTATAACGCAGCAATACAGTAACCCCCTCGCCCCTTGCAAAACATGACCATAATTTCATTCATTTGCCTGTTAGCAAGATGGATACACGACCATGTTCCACTTTCGAAAAAACGTTTACGCTCGACTTACTTTCATTGATGTCTTTTCTTTCATTTTCGTTTGTTTGTTCATTCGTCTCATTCCGAACATCCTCAGTTATTTATTTATTTAATGATACCACTTACTTGCCTCCCCCTGACGACTATACTGACTATACGGAACTTATACTAAGTTCTCGCGCTTCGACGCGCTCTATCATTACATTCGACATAACGTTTTATGTTATGAAATAAAGAAATGTGCGATTAATAACGTATATATAGATAGATACATACTATATTTAAGGCTACTGTTATCGAACCGAGGAACCACTTAATTTTTTCGAGAATTAAACAGAAAAAAAGAGTGAATAAGAATGTGAGCATGATATATATTATATATGTAAATGTATATTATTCTCATATTGTTAATAGGTCTGTACACAGCTCCGAGAAAAATTGTTAAAATTCTTATATCGGTACAGTTACAAAATAAACTTGGAGAGAGTTACAAGAATAAATATTTGTAGGTTTAATTTAACCTATTGGGCTCGTCGCTGAGCTCCGTTGTTTAATCATCTCTCCATTTAACAATACTCGTTTCTCCACAACCATGATAACAGAGTTAACCATTTTTTGATCCCCGTTTTATACTACGCTATACAACGCTTACAAACAATTTTGTGTAAAAAAATAGCGAATCGAACTCATGGTAAACCTATGTAAAAATCGACGTATGTACAGTTGGCAAGATGTCGTTCTAGATTATTATTTAAACATATCGTTTCGCCACCGAATCTGATACGACAATACTTATCATAGAATGTGCGCCTGAATAAAAAATTTTACGGTACCAGTATCAAGTAGAATGTTCGTAAAACAAGTGAAAGTTATTGATCATTTCGTACTGTGCTGATAACGAATGTTCAAAGTATACTGCAACCGTTATATAATATACACATATACGTATATATAATATGTATATTATATATAATGTGTTATATATAATACATATAATATATATATATATCAAAATGAATTACAGAAAAATACGTTAAAAACTTCTCTCGTTTTTCAAACAGTCACTGATATTTGTGCAACCATAACGTACTATTGTTGCTGGAGCATCTCATGTTCAAATACTCAATTACTCACTCAATTTAATCTAAGTTTGATAACTCTAATTTTGGTAACAGCTCTAAGAATGGTACATCTCTTTGGAAGCGTATGATCGCGAATAATTCGAACACCCATCTAATTCGTTGCTTTGCAAAGTAACACGCGCCAACACTTAATAGCTAGGATAAAAACTTTGTGATAGTGTCCTTGACTTGCGGCCATAGCTCGTCTGTAGTGCAACCACGGAAACGTTTCAAAATCCCAACACCTTCGTAAAAAGTCAGAACTGGGTTGTTCTCCCTCGCATAGTTCTCTAATCTTTTCTGTACAATCTCCACTTTGTCGTCGTCCCTTTTGCTCAGAGGCTCTCCGGTTACGTCATCCTTGCCCTTAAAGAGGTAAATGCGGTTGACAAAGTGGTATAACAGAAATACTTACGGTCAGTCTCATAATTGATGGCACACGGACAGTGGGTGCACAAAGTGTCCGTACAATTTTTAAAATGGACTCACTTTTTTAACTGATAAAAAATCGTGTAAAACTACGATTTTTATCATTTAAAATTTTCAAACTAAAACTACAATTTTCAGCATGAGTGTAACAAACATGGATCTACAAAACGTACATTTGAAATTTTCATTAAAGACTCTAATAATAAAATTAAAAGAAATTATTTTTTTTATTTTTGCATGCAACTTTGTAAATTGTAATTTTTAGAAAATCTTTCTTGCCGATCATTTAGTAAACCAATGCTTCTAATTAATGATAAAAAAATTATTCTATTTTAAAAGATGTAAATATACATGCCGAAAATAATCGATTTCATCAATATTGATTAAATGATTTACGAGTTATGAAATGAGAAAAATAGTCAAAAGAATCCTGAAAAACTGCAATTTTCCAAAATTTTTATTACAGGTCATCGTAATGAACCAAACCAGTCAGCCTAGTGGAGAAATCAAAGGCTTTCGATTTATTAATAAAAAAAATGATTTTGGCTTAAAGCGTGTGTCGTCGATTATGAAACGGACTGTATATTACTTAATATATTACTTATATTTTCGTGTGGCGGTCTGCCAGGAATGTTTCTGAATTAGAATGAAAATTTCGTTTGCCGACTTACCGGCACTTTGGGGCTGTTGAATCCGATGTTGTAGACTCTGCCGCTGGGTAGATGAACCCACCTGTTCTCCACGCGTTTCAGGATCTCCGAGACCGGCACGTCCAGGTAGAGTACCAGGTTCACGGGGTCGGATTTCTGCAGCTTTTCCGCCTGCTGCAACGTTCTCGGGAATCCTGTACCAATGCCAACTATTTATTCGAATTTAGTTGCAGCCGCGTGCGGTCATCCATCGTTCACGGTCACCGCGATCATGCTCGCCGATACAATTTTATCCTATCACTCACCGTCCAACAACCAGTTTTGGTCGCCCACCGCCGCGATTTCCTTGTTTATCATCGAGATCATCACGTCGTCCGGCACGTATCTGCCGGAAAGTACGAAACTCGACACCTGCTTACCCAATTCTGTCGACAAAAATATTTTCTGTTAATTTATGCTCGCTGTCCAATTATTTCCTCTTCATTGACATCGCGCTGGACTTTGAAACCGGCGATAATGCTGTCCGAGATAAATTATGAACGCATTAGCCCTCGATTTTGTTGGGTTTCCACGGAAATAATAATTGGATGGAATCGAAATTGTGAAGTGTTCGTACAGTTTTCAAAATGAAATAACTTTTTTATAATTGTACGAAACGATCTGATTTTTTAGAATTAATTGGAAGCATTGGTTTATGAAATGATATGCAACATAGATTTTCCAAAAAATCAAGATCTTCTAAAAAATTTAGTAAACCAATGCTTCTAATTGATGATGAAAAAATCAGGTCGTTTGGTAGAATTATAAAAAAGTTAAAAGGTGTACGAACACTTTGTACACCCCTGTAAATTGAAGTACTCGAGTATTGGTATGTAAATTGAATGAGTACTCGAGTATGTACTCCAATCCAATTTAATGTTAGTTACAATCCGCAGTACCCTAAAAAATTCAGTTGTCCCTACAATCTCGAAGCATTCTAAAACCCGTTATCCATCCGAGGAATGTTTGTAAATAGAACGCGTATAAACTGATAAAGACATCCCACAAAACAACGCATAGCAGGGGCAATCTAATCATGTCCAATTTAACTCTGTTCCCTATCGCGAATATCCAAGGGAAGCTTTAATTTGTAACAAATTAAACGAAATCCGTTCACATCTTCTCAATCGATCGATACCGATCTCGATTCCCGTAACAATTCGTTTGTGCCTGCTATTTTTCATTCAACAAAAATCTGAAATCATCATCCTCAGTTTAGCCACGTTATACACTGAACTCTTGCAATAAGAAGGGAAAGGACGCTCGCGTCGCGACGTCCTTTTGCATATTTCTTTCGCAAACGACTCGATCCAATCGAGCATATGTTATTAACGATATCTTCGGCTTGCGATTTAATATTATAAAATTGCCGGAATCCGTGTTCCGCAAAAAGATCAACGGAAAATCGGTAAAGTGAGATAGCAGTTAACCTAATCGGGCAAGATAAGAGAAAGTGTAGAGATTATTCGAACGTTACACGATAATGAAATTTGTCTTCAACGGTCGCATTCGAAGAAGATCTAAAATAAAGAAATGTTCTGAATAGCCGCGTTCAGATGTGTTGCAACGAAGGATGCAACGTGAGTCTGGTACCACGTTTCGAGCCGTGACGGTACGGAGGAATGCGAGCAACGATTAGATCAACGATTAAAAACGGTTTCTTCTACGTACCGGTGCCACTGGCCATGTGAAGTCGCAGCTTGTCGCCGCTGGATATATGAGCCACTTTGAAATGTTTAACAATTCTGGACGACATGGTGCCCTTACCGGACGCTGGCGCGCCCAGTATCACGGCCCTGAAGGCCGCAGCCTTGAAACACCACGTGGATAGCGCTACCATTAAACCGTTATTTTTTTCCGGTGAGAGAAAAAAGAATGGTCACGCGAAAAGGAAAACTAGCGGAACACGGAGCTCGGTGTTTCTTTACCGGTGCGAAACGTTTACGCGACAATGGCAACTATCGTGTCGAGGGAAAATATATCTGCCGATCTATAGTGGTTGACCTGTGAACCGCGATTGAACGGCCAGTTATCGAACAGAGTGACAAGGGATCAGCCAATGAACGGACTTGTCTAGTCCTTTCACCACTGGCACTGGCATGTTGGCTGGTTCGCGTCACGCGCCTCTGAAATTACACCTTTTCCCCCCGTAGCGTTGCGTCTCTATTCCCAACGCTCCGTAACGCAACTAACTGCGAGCTCACAGAAAAACTATAATGAGTTTTCACTCAATGAGAGCCAAGAGAAAATGATTTCTATCACTCTCGAACGTCCCTAGAGGCGGCGCAACGTTACGAAGGAAAGACCGTGCGCACGCATGACGCAACAGACGAGAGTGTTTCGTAATTTCCGAATTGGCGCCAAACGTTTCATACATCCTCTGGAGGGGCCGAGATTGTAACAACTAAAGATCCATATTTCACGTGCACGTACTTCAGTACGTGAAATTTTAAGTACACGGTTAGACGTATATTAACGTATCCGCATTTGTTTGTATTTTCACTTGTAAATCATGCTCCTACAATCTTGCCGGAAAAGTAGGAAACACCCTGTATATAGCTATTTTAATTAGTTTTCATTTTTAGGATACAGTTACTAATTTTCGAATGCAAAATATGGGTACATGAAATTGATAAAATTTGAAAATTACTCCCATTACAAAAAATGTTGTCGTACCAACAACCGCAAAATTTGTGAAACCATAATCTCGATACATAAATCAATATCAATGTTCTAAAAATTATACGAATTAAAATGAGGATCCATTAATACACGTGTATTCAAATATACATGCGTGAAATAGTACACGTATATTTTAAAAGGCACGTACTGAGATAAGTATAATACGTTTTAGATACGGGTATTTAAATACATGTTAACTACACGATCTCTAATAACAACGCTAGATCGGTTTTTATTGACAAAGTAGCACTTTATTCATATGAAAAAGTAATACAACATTAGGGCCTGTGCATTGTTTTTGTATTCATCTTTCTTTTTTTTAATAATTATTTTCAAAAGCGCATGTGTAACGAGAGAACTAGAGAAGGCCTTATTTTTCATTTGGACATCTTGTACGCGTTCCGTATCGACAATCGATTCAGTATTACAAATCGTGGGAATGTCATTGCCGTTGAATTCCTCTCACCGGGTATTACGTGGGGCTAGTAATGTTTTACGAATTTCTCGAAACGCGTTGTCGATTTCAATTCACAGATTCTCGAGTATAATGTACATTGATTAGCTTGCTTTTACTTTTTAAAATCTTTTGCTGCTGTGTACACCTTTAAAATATATTTATAGATCTTCTGTAACCGCCTATCGTTCGTTCGTGCCTCAATCGACCGTTGTTCGTCGACGCTAGTACGTAACGTGTATCGCCAGCTCGATCAAATGCAATTGGAAAGACTACACCTAGCTCTAAAACGTTTCCTCTTCAATTGTTTCCCCATTGTTCCTCCGACATCGAGTTCCTCGACGATCGTTCATCCTCGGAAGACCACCAAGAACATTTTGTTTTATTACGAACGCTTTCTCGAACTTTTGACAAATATTATAAAAAAAAGATAGAGAATCATATCCCCATTCAACTTCGATAAAGATAACGCATAATTAGGAGAGTCGTTAATATTATATATAATATATATATCACGTCTTGGAACCCATAGAACGAAACATGTAATTGACACTGCTACGAAATGTGTTTCTCTGTGTTTTTTGTTATCAGTACTTTTTTCCCTTGCATCTAGAGAAAGAGGAGACTTTTTGTAAAATAGTGTGCACCAACTTCAGTGCTCTGAATCTGTGATGAGTGTGTTTTCTCGTGTGTAAATGCGCGTTTGACCGTGGTATTTTCTAAATACATGTCGGTGACGAAAGGGGACGAAGACCGTCGACCCTTTTACCAGAGCTCGCCGTCTTTCTCTTTAGCTGGAACTTCTATCACTCGGGGCTTGTCAATTATTCTGGCTGTGCGGTTCCCTTTCTCTACGATGCCGATGATCCACGCCTGATATCCTTCTTGCTTTTCAATGTCCTTGCAGTACGCCGCAGCCTAAACATCGTTTGCGAAAATATTATTAAAGGTTTCTTACTCGAGAGTTAGAGTACACGAGTGCCCTTTCCGGTATGATCCGAGTGACTTTGAAATAAAGTTTAGGTACTCGAGTACTCTCGTAGATCCGTTACCCACCTGCTCTCTAGGTAAACAGATGAGCAATCCGCCGCTAGTTTCCGCGGAGTGACCTTGCAACAGTTGGAACATGTTACCGCAGGCCTTCGCTACCGCCGCCATTTTCGCGATAACAGGTAAATTATGAATAACAAAGGAGACTTCGTTCTTCTGGTGTTTGGCCAGATTTTGCGCGTGTCCCAAGAGTCCGAATCCTGTGACGTCCGTAGCCCCGTGTGCGTTATACTTATGCATGAGCCTAGCCGCTGTTACATAGAATGAAATGATTAACTATGTTTTAAGTTATTATTTTAAATGTAATAGGAATGTATACCTATTCTATTCAGCCTGGCCATACTGTCCATTGCCCTCTGATAAGCCTTTCTAACATCATCCTCATTCACCACAAGTTTAATTCTGTTCCAGCGATCCGGTTGGTCCAGCCATTGATGGGCATTAACAGCAACTTGAGTACCGAGAGGCTTTGTCAACACAAGGACATCGCCTACCACCGCATTGTCTGGGCTGAATTTGATCGAGAAGTGATTATCATCGGGAGGTAAGCAGAACACCGAAAATTTAATATGTATAATTAATAGTTATAATTTGCGTACACAATGTATTCATTTGGTTGGCAGACAGTGGAAGCAACACCGCCTATCGTACACCAAGGATTAACAACTGTTTGACCCCCTGTCACTGTTGTGCCAGCTTCCAAGGCAGAATCTTTAAACCCTCGCATGATCAATGGAACAACAACGTCCCGTTCCTTTTCAGTCATCTTTGTACTGACTCCCAGCAACATTAACATATTGTCACACTCCGTAACACCCATGGCGTACAAATCGCTGATAACATTAGCGCATGCAATTTTACCTGGAAAAGTACTCCAATAGCAGTGGTCAAACAGGATGCCATATTACAAATTTTTATCCTTAACAAAGGAAACAAATATTATTCGAATCGCGGAGATTCTACTTGCGGAGAACCAGGGCTGGACAATAAGTGCGGAATTGCCCCTACCATTTAACGTTTTTAAAATCCTTTAGTATACCGTGGGCATACAAAGTGTTCATACACCTTTTAAAATAGAATAACTTTTTTATAATTTTAACAAACGACCTGGTCTTTTTATCATCAATTAGTAGCATTGGTTTACTAAATGATCTGCATAAACGATTTTTCAACAATTATACAGGGTGGTCTATTTATCTTGAGACAGTCAATTATTACGGAAATCAGCAAGAGTATGAAAAAATGTTTTATATAAAATATTCATCATATGAAGGGCCACATTTAATGGTGCTGTTGCATATTTATCTATAATGGCACTTTAAAGGTCAGTTGAAGGGCAACATCATTTTTTTCAAATGGAAGTACTAAGCAGTGACAGCACAATTTCCAACCTTGTAAACAATAATTTTTTGGAAAATCTATGTCGCATATCATTTCATATACCAATGGTTCTAATTAATTATAAAAAGATCAGATCGTTTGGTACAATTATAAATAAGTTATTTCATTTTAAAAAGTGTATAAACACTTTGTAAACCCATCATATATAAGATTTTCATAAAACTTTACAGCAATTCTGCACCTTAGCCCAAGACTGTAATACAAAATCTAGTTTCTCAATCGGGAATCGGTACAATTTGTTATCTTACCCATGATATATGGATCATCCACCAGTGGATAGAAAAAGTCTGTGGTCTGAACCAAACTGAGCCCACCGTGTCTCAGTGGAGTCACGGAGGAATCCATACCAATACCTGAAACACAAAAATTGTTGACTTTTAATCGATGGCACTCTAAAGCATGTATATACGGAACGCGTAATTAGATTGTAAGATTTAACGATTTATTTTTGTTAAATTTTTCAAATATGAACCCTGGTATAGCTATAGTGTTTTAAGACACACTTTTCAAAATTTCAAAATACGATTTTTTCTAACATAGATAAAAAACGTCTCATTTGTTTAAAGTGAAATTATGGATTGAACATTGTTGCTTTTCGGCCATCGTATATTTTGATTGTACAATATAATCTCAAGAGGTTGAGAACACTTGTGTTTCCGGTGGTGTGGGAGAAAACGGGCGGGAGGCGACAATATGGCTGACGGTACAACAGGACCGGTTCTCTAAATATTCGCGCCCTGCGTTTCGCCAACAACAAAACTATTTATCCTCCCAATCGTCTCACTCTCCGGAAAATCCATCGAAACAACAACAAAAAGAGTAATCTAAATAAACATCATCAAACATAAATCATAAAACCCAACCGAGAACCGGCAAAAATTTCCGCAAAATCAACCGAAAAAACTTTTATTCCCTCAGTCTAAAAATGTTCCAGAAATCCCGGAAAGAAATCATCTCGCAAAATATCGTTGTCCGCGATGGAGAACCAGAAACAATTCATCAAAATCGCGGAAAGAAACAAAGAAACTGGACGCGGCAGCAAAATCAAACATGTCCGCCGGTCGAGGGTATATCGTGGCTGGCGGGTTCCAGGGTTGTGTTACTTACCGATGCGTGGAATGGCCATGTGCATGAAGTGGGCATGCTCATGATCTTGTGCGCTACCATCGACATTCTGCAGTCCCTCGAGGAGTTTCCCGAGAACCTCCTGAGGGACCTTACACCCTCATCCTTTCAGGTCGGCGAACCGCGTAAGGCGGAAGGTCGCGTCCAGATCATGTGCCACGGGTTCGAATGGCCTATTCAACGCCAGGGCGTTTGGATTACCACCGAGTTCCAGCTGAGCGACGGCCAGGGCGTCCTGACTGACCTGGGTTCCCTGTAGCTCCGCCATGTTACCCTGCGAGAAAAATCGAGACACTCGGGAAACGAGAACCGGGTACGCGACGCGTTTCGCGGCCCCTGCGAGCAACGATTCTCTTGCGACGGCTTCTACCGGCCGATGTCTGCGAGCAGAAGGTTCTCACGCGCGCTATCTACGAGACTGGTCCCCCGAGAAACGCCGCCGACAGACAGCCACTGTCCCGATGATACGAACTCGTCACGAACGGGAATTACAGTCTCCACCGGCGTCGACTGCCCGGGATCGTACGTGCTGGCAAAATGGACGGCCAGAAAGCCGACACGGAATCGGGAGAACGCGCAAGGCCACCAAGAGTCCCCCCGATGTCCCCTCCGTGGCGTTGCTCGTTCGCCATTGGCCCTTTCGAATTGGCGCATGTGCACCGCAACGTTTTACGTCAGGAACGTCATTACGATCATCGCGAACCCGCGTCCCGCAGCGGCGTCGCTGCACAGCCCCTCGGCGAGAAACGACGCGACAAGTGTGCCTTTGTCGCGCGTATACGCTTTGCTCCCAATAAGTTCGAGCGTCGCATGGTTTTCCTTTTCCTTTGGCGGGAGAATGGACGGCTAATTGATGGGCTCGATGCGCCGTTCAACCGGCCCTCCCTTTTATCAAATTCTTCGCCCGTGATGGAGGGCCTATCGAACCATTTTTTTTAAAGATTCGACACGGTATTTCGAACTTCTGTTGATTATACGATCCAACGTAATTGTCGAATGAAAAGGGAATATCAATTTTTGTGGGATATTACTAGCAGGATAATTTTAAAGGTAAGAATTCACTGTTTAGCCGAGATAACGGGGATCACTGGTCGTTCAGCAGTCAGGTTTTTGAATTACACGTTGAGGAATTTGTACAGTTGCTCGCGAAAGTTTTTTTTCTATGTTTTGGAGAACAGCTGTATCGGTGTTGTTCTTAGTGGCAATCCGAGTAGTTTTTACTGTCCGACTGAGCTATGTTTACCCTAGATTATCGATTAGCGTAGATGGGTAAAAATTGTGGGGAAAAATGTGCGTAGTGAAATATTAAACGTACGCCTATGGAGGTACAATCTGACTGGAAATTATTGTATCGCTCAGGTGCACCGGTTTGTGATGCTGTTTCCGTGTTAAAGTATGTAATAAGACAATTTTATCAGGAGCTTCTTCAATGTGGAATATTTATTTTTTTTGGATTTTTATGTTTTTAAATAGATGCCTTGTTCTCGTCTCCGTATTAACTGTGTCGACCGAACTATTTCTACAAGGGGTGGTAGGAAATGCCATCAAGCGTGCATGTTTGTGTAAAAAGTGAGCATTCATATTTTATTTCCATTGATCCTAGCCCTCTGCCAGACAATTTTCTCGCTTGCACTAGACAAAGATGGACAGAATATATCATTACGATAATTCATCCTCGTATTTATCCAATGAAACCATTACTTGACCCACACACGTTCCTCAGGGTAAATAATTCTACCATTTTCCATCTCTGAATGTTGCAAAATTTCCACGAAGTTCTAAAAAAATATAATTTGTTGATTTAAAGTGTAAATGAATATTGCACGACGCATTACCAGAAGATTTCTTCTATATAGTCGTTTCTGAGAAGCGCAAAATTGTCAAGTCCAGTCGATAAACCGAGCAACAGGTTACTCGAAACTTTTTGTTCGGATGATCAGTTTCCGTACCACCTGATAATCCATAACGTTCAGATATACATGGTGTGCAGATAAGCCTGTAGAATTCTCGGGTACGCGATTCGCTTGTTTCCGTTTCATTGACCGGAAACAGTTGAATCTTTTGGCGCAAATTATCCTCGATTTTCATTAGCTTCTTCCGCTGACTCGAACGTACCGCCAAGTCTTTGCCAGCCAATCAGCTGCGATCAGCGGTTCTCAACCAACGTCTGAAGAATGTTTGGTATGCTGATTTTTTGCGCAACCTTTTTTTTCCGTTTCTTTCGCGAATCTACGCGCGAAGATAAAGCTCGCCGGTAGAGGGAGTATAGTGAAACGTTGCGTTTCTGTTCTCTGAGCATGAAATTGCGTGCGTGTGTCCCCACATCAACGTGACCTATACTTTTTGTACAATATATATATTGTGTTTATATGTATCAATTTTTTGTAAAAACCGTAGACATAAGAGTGTGTAAATATGATAAGTAAGTTTCGACCGTGTTAATGCGTTTCATTTTCCGATGAAATTGATGTTTTATTGAACAAAACAATTCGCGATATTAATTGTACCTAACCCGCCGGGTCATCCGACGCATCTTCAAATCTGCGGTATAACCGACTCTCGTGCTCTCGATTGACCAAGACACAATCATAGCCGAGCATCTGCGCGTTAACTGTCTACTAGTCTGATCGTGGGACTGTCTGATATAGTCTGATCCTCATGATGATTATACGACCTAGACTAAATTTATTTAAACAAGTACCGACGGAACAAGGCTACATATGTCTTATGCAAAATATTTTTATCGATGGTGCTATAATAACGTACACGTGTAATAGCATTCCGCTGTAGAAATTTCATATATTTAAATGTACATGTGTATTTTTGTCGAGACGTGTAATCTATATGCTAAATAGACTCTTAATTGTTTCATAGAAACAATTGATTCTTGCCAATTTTCCCATAAACAACATTAACAATTATTTGCCCCGGAAAATGTGAAAATAGCGCCACCGCATGTAAGCGCCATTGTAGTTTTGGTCGATACGGTAGGATGTGATACGAAATGATAAGAGGGCTATAGAGCCCTACGAGCGTGAGACAGAAAAATACATTGTGTGATTGGCCTAGTGTTGCATTTTGATACTACGCCAATTGGTGCTGTTTTGACTTTTCAGAAGAAATGATTTAAACAATCTTACGGGAAAATCGGTAGGAATCGATTGTTTGTGGATGCAATGATCATTACAACAGCTCGAATTCGTAGCAATGAAAAGCGTAACAGGTTTTGCAGCTTTACTGTATAAATACAGAAACATTCTCGCGAATTGTATATCAAAGTATAAACGTTTCTGATCATTCCTAAACGGAAGAATTACGTCACTGCGAGTGTGCCACCAGCCACGATCAGGGCCGCCGCGTGGGTACGAGTCGCCCGTGTGCAAAAGCAATTTAGTGCGCCCTCTTCAAACATGAAAATGATTTGACTGACCTTTTTTTGTTTTTAGCAAATCTGTTTACGGTAGCCAGGGCTGAGCGCTTTTGCCCGTTCATGTTGCGGCACCCCTTTGATGAAGCCCCCGTGTGCGGCGCACAACCTGCAGAACCGCACGCGACGGCCCTGAGTCGCCACGAGTACCAGCGAACACCGCGAGGAATTCCCCACGAGCTCTGTGGCAACTATATCGACTCTCGAACTCTCGAACTTACTCGAATCGAATCATCGAATCGCGTGTGAATGTGTCCTCCCCGGACCACGTAATCCACACTGTTTCGAGTGTGTATGTGTGGCGTGCCCGGAGAAGGACGGAGCGAACAGCAGCGAACAGTGAATAGAGAAGGATCGCTTGCTATCCACTGCGATATTTGTTTTTCCCGTGTGCCGCCGCGGACTCATTTACATATCGGTGTTTCCTCCGTGTCCGTTCGTTCTTCCTCGCGAGCAGCCCAAGCGGATTGAAAGAAGCCGCTGCAAGGGCGCTGTGCGGCCCAAAAGTATTTTTCGCGGATGTGCAGTTTTCTCACGAACAGACCGGCCGTCTCGTCACCGTCACAATGTCAGAGGAGGATCTGCTGAAATCCCCGATCGACGGTATCCTGCCGTTCCTGCAGAGCGTGAGTCCCGATTTCAGCTTTCTCTTTTCCGCCCGTTAATCCGCCCCCGCTGCGTAATATTCTATCTAGCCAGCTTGTGGTAATTAAATCGAACCACGATCGAAACAGGGACAGGTAGATACATAGAGAGCGAGAGAGAGCGAGAGAGAGAGAGAAAGGCGACGCATTGCTTTTACGACACTTTCATTTTCCGCAGAGCCGGTGGAATATTGTCAATGCGGAGACACTAGCGCACATGTCAATCTCCGTTCGATGATCGTTCGCTTATCGCTGATATTTCAACGTCTGACAACAACAGCCGCTGAATTTACGCTGGCCGGTTATATATTGACGCGAAATCTATTTACTACCCTCGCAACACGGTACACCAATTCTTTTGCCGTCCAGGATTTTTACTTTGTTTTTGCGGCTGTTTTAGCCGGGCCGACCGTATTGCCGGATTCGATTGATGACGAATTCTGCGGCACCGAAATAAATCATCATTAGGGAAATTTATGCGTGTGCGCCTCGCTGGCATCTTGGAATTTCATGACTTTTTTTGTTTTTTTTCTCCCTTGAACGAAACCGTTGCTTTCCAGTCGCCTTGATTTTTATTCTTTTTATGCTATTATGTAATGCACCTTTATTGAGCCACGAGCATCACTGAACTGCGAACCGTTACAGATCGAATGGAGGGACCCGTGGCTTGCACTCCTATTGACTTTTCACATTGCTATTACTATGACTGCTGTGATGACACGGAACCATGCCAACTTTCAAATCATGCTGTTCTTGGCTCTGTGTAAGTATCCCTGCCGTATCATTCAAAAGCGGAACACTGTAAGCGTGTCCTTGTTTCAGTACTTTTAGTGTACTTCTCTGAAAGCATCAACGAAATGGCTGCGTCAAATTGGATGTAAGTATGTTCGTGTAGGAATAATCGTTGCAACAATGAAATAATGTACTATTTAATTGTGTAGGTTGTTCTCGAGGCAGCAGTGCTTCGACTCGAATGGGCTCTTCATATCTGTAGTGTTCTCTGTGCCTATTTTGATGAACTGTATGATAATGATCGTAAGTACAACAGATAATAGTTCCTAACAAATTTTAGTTCGTAGATTTTGATGTTCAGAACTCACGGGACAAGTCTGCAGAATCATTCTGTGCAAGAGAAGCGTCTTTGGGACATCAAAATCTATAAGAACCGCCTATGTATCGGACGAAATTATATAATCTCGTGTGTAATTATATTGTTCCATCAGGCGAGTTGGTTATATCAGTCCAGTCAGCTAATGACCAGTTTGAAGAGAGCCCAGTTACGACAACAGGCGAGAAACCGACAGATGGAGGATGAGTCCGCGAACGCAAACGGCACGGTCGCACGGGAGAAGCAGGATTAAAAACGTTTTTCTAGTCACACGACGAGAATTGTGGAAAAAAGCAGGAGTGACGCGAGAATTATGTACATTACCGAGGAACGAGCGACAGCTTGTTCTTTTTCTTTTTACCACCGTCGGTGTGGTATACGAAAAAAAAGAACAGCGTTACGGGATTTGGCGAATGTTATTCCACGTAAATAGCATTTTCTAAAAAACCACTGCCGACTTATAGCGAGTGGCATGCGTTCGTGTCAGGGTCCTTGATAACGAACTGTCGGTGAGCTGTACTTCCAATGCAATACGACGCGTGTTACGGTGTAATTAGTTAGAGCAGAGAGAGAGAGAGAGAAAGAGAGAGAGATGAAATTCGGAGGATTAATTAACTTATTATGTTATTAATTGTCCAACTGAAAACGCGAATTACGCGCACGCGATACGAGGTCCGCGGGGAATTTGTGATCTCTGTGAAGGATATTATCTTATATTAAGGTACATTCCGACGGTTCTACATCTTCGTCTTTTTTTTGGCGTGATGAAACGTTCGTTGCGTCTCAAAGTATTCTTAACGCATCTCACCAGAGTACTTACTACTCTAGTATGTACCGCTTCTGATTAATATTGCTGAGAAAAATGGAAAAAGAGGAAAGAAACACACGGCGTAATTAGGTAACAATGGCTCTAGATACGTGTATGTATGTGTGCGCATGTGATGAGTGAGTGAGTACACGTTTTCCAGATAACGAGAGAAATAAAAGAATACGCAGTCTTATTAGCGAGGTATTGCACTGCACGCGTATTTCGAATCAGTCAAGTAACCCTCTACTGTATATTTGTGTAAATCAAACAGCAATTTTCTTGCCTTCGTCGTTTTTAATGCGTGACTAATCAGATTAAATAATAAATTATTTCTTCCTAACATTGTTTCACTCTATCCCCGTTTACGAGGAGTCTGCACGGCTCCACTACGAATTTTGAGTGCAATATATCATGAAGTTAACATCAACTGTTACTGTAACCTGTGTATTTTTTAATTATTATTTAAATAAAGTAGACACGAAGAAGAAATGTCAGTTCAGTGTTCGTATCAATTTGAAATTACCCATTGGAACAGTTACAATTTCAGAAATCTAAAAACTTCCAGTTTCCACCTCAGAATATTAGAAATGTCTCAGAGAAATCATAAAATCTGCCCTTATGACAGTCTAAATTCAAAATTACACAAATTGTTAAATTAAAATCATTTATTTATGTAAAACCCTAGAATATTGAAAGTCGCGAATTGAATTTGAACGAGGTTATGTAACCAGAGCATTATCTAGTGATATTTGTACGTGACTAGCCACGGTAGGCTAACGTAAATCACTAGCACAATTTACGCGGGTTGTTCAAATGTTTCTGAAAAAAATCTTTTATAAGCCAATACTTACGACTATGAAATGAGGTGGGACATTAAGAACAAACGCCTCAAGCAATCTTCAAAATAATTTATTAAAAATGTCGCATACTCGATATTCGAATCGGTAATCAATAATGGTATAATTAGTAACTATATGCATGTCGTGTGAGCATGTATCCGGAGGTTTTCTTTCAGATTTACGTATGGCGGTGGTCGATCCTTTATTCTCTTATCAATCATCTCGCAAAACTGTTCTCCAGGTCGAGCGACACGGTTCTTACTTAAAATTAATTAACGAACAGTGACTGATTATCTCGGTGCAGTCGTTATTTCCCATTTTACGTCACAGAAACGATACCAAATAAACGTTATGAGCGGTTCAAAAGTAACTATACGTGTCGTTGACCTGACAAACACATAACCGTCCAACGTTTGCGTGTAATACGTGTACTTCGGTGTGTATGTGCAACGTGTGTTATTGTCGAACCCATTCCTTACTATACGTTCACCGCAAAATTTATTCACGTGGAAAGATTTCCTGTTACAGGCATTTTCATTGTTGTTTCTATTAATTAGACTGCAGCTGTTACGTAATCTACGCAATTGCCTTTGAACAAATCTCTAAAATCGATGCATTTAGAAGGCTAGGGTATTTTTCCTAGTAAAAACACAATTGCACGGCCTGCGTAACGACTGCAATCTAGTAATTTATTCAGCGTCAGAACCGAGAGAATTTCAGGGTCTCGATGCATCGAGTGTTTTGTCTCGTTGAAAATAAATATGTTACGCTGTGCGAATGCGAAAAAATATTCGAAAATAATGATTCTCAAGATTCACGAACCCCCTGACCGTGTCTTCGATCGCTTCGAACGCAATGCGATCTGGACGATTCGAGCGGATGAATAATGTTTATTGAATATAAACAATTACTTCGAATCAAAATTTCGCATGGAAAAAAATAACTTCGTTTCGCGTTGCGGATAATGCAGGAATTTCGCTTATCGGCGTGGTTACCTGTCGGTAACGTCGCTGTCAGACGTACCGACGGTAGGCACGTGATGCCCGGTACGCGGCGGCGGTAGATTTAAAATTATTCGAGACAATAAGCGTTTTTGGCAGTCTTCTGGAAGAGTTTCGGACAGATGCGAGATCGGAGATTGAACACGCCTGCTCTCACCTCGATTAGCGTAACTTACAAAGTTAGTTTTAGAATTTAATTTTTCGCTTCAATATAAAAACGTTATAAAAAGTGAAACAATTCAGAAATCAATGGAGTCCGAGCTTCCATTTCGCGAGCAGCGACCAGGATGAACGGCACGCGTGTCAATCGACGACTTCCGAACTCTCTTTCAGCGTTGTCTCCTCCGCTCTTCCGAGTTTCTTCTCACCTTTCGTTCTTCCACCTCGTGAATGATTAACTTAATCGTTTTGTGCAGTTCATCGGTGTTCACGATTCAGCGACTCTCGGTTGAACTGCGGACTCGAACGATTTATGGAACTCACTAGGATGCGTGGAAAAATTGCAAACGGAACGGTGCACTATGGGCCAAACCGACGAAATGAGGTAGAACGATGACATTTTTTCTAAATTGAAGCTGAAATTTTGCAAAATATGGGATAATTGTAGAGATTGTGGTATGAACATTTTTTAACCTTGAGAAAATATGTTAAACTTGCACAATTTGAAGAAAATTCTGGTTTTTCCAGTACCACGCGCGCAACAAATTTTTTTTATTTAAAATGCAAGATTAATGAATTTTTTCAAGGTTAAAAACCGTTCATACAATCTCTATAATTATCCCATATTCTGCAACGTTTTAGCTTGAATTAAAAAAAATTTCATCGTTTTTCTTTGATATTGTCACAGATTTCGTTGATTTGGCACATACTGATATTTGACCGATCTAGCTGGCCAAAATTTTTGATTGCTTAAAACTGATTCAATTTATTATGTTTCATCAAGTTATGCTTACATTAATGAAAAATACAATTTATACTTTATAAACAATGGGGTCGGTTCGAGGGACTACCTGACTCTCCCAATAACAATGTTATTTTTTACCTGGGGGTAGTTCTAGGAATTCGATTTTTGGCTAGCTAGATCGGTCAAATACCAGTCTGTGCGGCGATGGAATCGGAGAAGAAACGTTTTCTTTTCGCGCGGAAGTCCGCAGTGCAACGGGATCGCGATCGAGACGAGATCGTTCGGTCGTTTCGTTCACTGTTCTCCGGCTCTTCCTTAGAATCTGATCGGCGAGACACCAGATTGCCAATCCTCGCGAAACCGTTCGAAAAGTCACCCCGCGAAGAGAAGCGTTTACTCGGCAAACGAATTTTGTTGAACGGCGACGGCGATTGGTCGACGTTCTGAAGGAGAAATCGATCGAAATCAGATATCAAATACCGAACTAGAGACTGAAGGGTCAGAATCGAGTATACTTTCGACATCTCGCGAGAATCACCAGAGCCTCACCGGTGGCGGCGCGGCCATGGATATGGTTTTACATCGTAATTAGTAACGCTCTATAATCGTCTACGGTTTTAGTTATTCGTATAACTTAGATCGTGATCTAGAATTAGTTTAAAATTCATACGTGTACAGTTTTACGTTTTATTTACAATCGGGTCCGGTCCGTGACCCATTTCCAGTTTAATTATGTACATGCACGCTGCACTCGCGGTTGATATCGCGGTCGAGTGATCTTCGGGGATCAGTATGACGACGATGAAGCATCCTGATCCACCGTTTCGTCTCCGGGTCGCAGCGCAGATTCGTTTCGCTCGAGGACTACCCTAATTAGTTCCCGAGTTAGCGGATACAGTAGCTTCTAGTTTCTTCGTTTTCATTTTTACCATTTATAACGTCATTTTTGTTTAATCATTTAGAATCGTATCGCAGGAAATATCGCGTCGGTTCCCACTCACCGAGTTCTGCGAGCGGAAAGACACGCCGGAAGTTCGTGCGGCGGCCATATTGAGAACATGTCGGCAAGTTTGCTCTTTACACGGTCCTCTGGCGAATGGCGGGATTGTTGGCCAAACACGTTTGTCATGCACGATGTCAATAAAGGTTCGCCAATAAATTCCATCGGAGCCAGTACGCCATCGTGTTTGCATACTGGATGCAGCTGGCTGCACACTTGCATCAAACTGTTGCATCGCGAAGCGATTTCTCTGCACTCATTTCAATATTAAATAATACTGTTAATCCTGGAGCACTGTATGCATACAGTCAACTAGATTCAAACTCAAGAACGATTGGTTATTTTTCGTTATGTTTATTAAGGCACCAATTTATATAATGTACAAAAAAAATAAACTAATAAACATTTAAAAAGGAGAATAACGTTCAAGTTGAAGATTGACAGTCTGATTGATCGTGTAAGGTTAATACTGACGGAATTTAATATGAAAAGTGAGGAACTTTTGACTTTTCAATCATGATTGAATTGAATTTTCATTCTTGATTGATCGTGTAGGGCCGGCTTAATATAACGAGACTTCACAATTCTGTTAATTTTCCGACTGTTTCAAATTGCAGCTACTCATTTTTGTTTTAAATACATAACAGCTTCCCGTTTTCATTATCCTACTTGCAGCCAAATTTCACTCGATAAAAGGATGACTTTCCTTCGGCGGAAGATGCAATGTAGTTCACACAAGTGTGAAACCAGCCTAAACAAACTACAGCGAACCCTTGACCCCCATCGTGCACCCGCACACAATCAAACGAACGAATATTTTGACCGCGCATGTTGATTCTCTGCTGTTCGCCCTTCCCCAGTATCGTTGTTGCATCGGGTTGCATCGTGGCACACTGTATACAAAATGGAGACCTTTGTGCAGCTCGGGTTTCAATCAACCCTTCTCGACCCTACGATCCCTCTAATCGACGATAGTTTCTCGTGGATCGGTGGGTAAATGGATCGTTCGAGTTGACCGTATTCGCGGAACGATCTCTCGAATCGTTCGAACCAATTTTCCAAGCTAATTTCGCAAACAATATCAACACGGCGTCCCTGCTGAACCAACTTACATCTTGTTCAACATCAATTTTCATTATCACCGAAAATATTCGAAAAATTTGTCTCGTTGGAATTTTAGTTATCGAGGATAACCATGCTCGCAGCCATCTTGGTGGCAGTAGTGATTTAACCTTCATACGTTCCTCAAAAATAGCTGCATAAAAGCGACTAGGAGAACGATTCACCCATTTTCATTTTACACGTTAAATCAACACATTATGTTTCGTTTTTAGCGTCACATATTATAGAAATACAGTAAAGACCCAAACAGTAAAGACCGTCGTCTGCCCAGAGTACGCCTGTTGGACAGCATTTGAGGAATTACTGTACATCTCGCGACGTAGACATAAAAAGATGAATAATTTTACGGTATGTGAAAATATCGATTGGGTGAATTTTCACCCTGAGGAACGTACGAGGATTAATGGAAATGGCGTCGTATCGAGGCTCAGAAGATGTTGCGAAATTAGCTGAGAAATGTCCGTGGCAAAGTGTTCGTATCGGTAAGAGTATTTGCTCAGGTGTGCACGCGAAATCATCATTGGCAACGAAGCGTGAGGCGGAATTTCGTGCAGCCATTGCTGGGGTGTCTCGTCGAGTGTAAAACCACGAGGATGTTCGTGCGAGTCGATTTGCTTTGATATTAAACGAAATCGTGAATATTGCAAGAAACTTAAAGCCACGAACTCGCACGAACATCGGGGCACGGTTTAACTTTTAAGTAAGCTGGCACTCGAGGAAATGAGAACCACTGTTGGTGACTCGTCCGGCGGAGTATTCGAAAACCCCTCGGATTATTGATTACTCGATTGAACCGAGCGTTGCTCCGTAGAAATAATCCTATACAAATAAATGAATCTTTTGAGATGATTGTTGAGCACCTAGTCCATCGTTTTTTACGTAAACGATCGACAAAAAATGAACTGTATCCCTACCCACTCCCCTCTCGCCATGTTTATGCGTGTGTGGTAGTTTTCATCCCTCGACCCTCGTTGTTCTGCATGAAAAAATGAACGATCGAAACAATTGATCCACGCATATTCACCCTTAGCGTTATAATTGCTTTCGATTATGTCGAGCGATCCTCGAATATAGAACTGATCACGTGACGTTTTTGTACTGGTCGGAAATGAATCGGAAACATACGAACAAACCGAAGTGTGGCAGTGAAATTTGAGTCCCGGTTTCCAAGAAGGATCAGCGTCCTCGTTAGATCGACAAGAAAGCGATTCAGTCTTCGATTCTCTTGGATCGTGCGGCAGTGAGACTTTGATTTGGGTTTCACGCCGGAACGGAATCACGCGGGCGAACCGAACAGTTTTTTTTTTCTCTCTGCGTTTCTTTTCTCCTCTTTTTTTTTGGTTCGTTTTGCTCGATTTTTCTGTGGGAACTCTGCGGAACACTGAGGCCTGAACGATCAGCCGTTGGTCCCCCGGAACGCAACATACATCGCGAAGCGCTTTTATTGTTTCGTTGCATGTCTGAGCAACACCGTTCTCTTCTTTCCTTTTGTACGAAATCAGGACGTCGCGTCAAGCGAATTAACCGCACGAGAATGAACAACGCCGGCGAAAGACAAGTCTTCTCGTAAGGACGAAATCGGTTACGCGTGGAACCGCCCTCCGGCGCCATCTTGTACTCCGCGGGGCTAGTGATAGTTTTGAAGTGAAACTTCTTTGCTCAAGGGGGCTACAATTTTCTAGCGTTACGGAAGTCGCGTTACGGAAGTCAAATGAAACGGAACATTTTTTAACGGAGAAAAAATCTTTCTTACCCGACGGGGATTCGAACTCCGGTCTACCCGCTTGGTAGTGCAACTCCTTAGGGTGCGCTCATACGGGTGCCGCCTCCATGGGACGGTGCCAAAAAACATAAATCTCCTGGTTGCGGCGCGTACCGAAAGAAAAGGTCTCCAGGCCGTCAACGAGCGCTCGAGATTCATGATCTTTGGCACTGTGCCCTGGAGTCGGCACCCGTACGAGCGCACCCTTAACCGCTTGGACAACCGACGATCTTCGAATCAAGGCAAACATTTTGGTATACAGGGTGTTCGACTACAGGTGGGAGAAAATTTAAGGGGTGGTTCTTAACGATTATATAAGACGAAAATGAAGAATAAAAAAATAGCGATTTCGGCTTCGTTATTTAGCTATTAACAATTAAAAATCAACAACGCGTCTAACAAAAGTGTACTTTGTGTACATCAAAGAGTTCAATGTTGTCCAACGATTTGTTAAACATTTTCACCTCGCGGGGGCCCCAAATGAGAACCAAGTTACGCATGCATCTGTCACTCGATACGTGACTTCGCGTTGTTAATAGCTAAATAACGAAGCCGAAATTGCAATTTTTTTATTCTTCATTTTCGTCTTATATCATCGTTAAGAACCAACCCTTAAATTTTCTCCCACCTGTAGTCGAACACCCTGTATATCGCAAAGAATAAAATGCTGCAGCGACAGAATTGTTATTTATTATTATCTCTTGTTACCAATCAAAAATACTAATAATTGATCTGTATCTGCACCTAATAAGCAATAAGTTTCACTTCTGTCGCGCGTGAACTCCACGCACACGATTTTTTAACTGTTCGAGTCCCAGTGATTTTGGGAACTGTTACCATCGAATATTTCGATTAAAACGGTTTCCAGTTGTCTAAAGATAATGGAGGGTGGTTCCCAGCGGTTTTCGCAGCGATCGTTGCACCGTCGGCGCAGTTTCAGCGACGCAATTAACGAATCAAGTGGAAAAGCGAGACAGTTGCCTCGGAAACGATTGTCTTTTGTTGAACGTATAAGAATGGAGGGTCGGTATATCGAATGGATCATCACGGTTCGACTGTGGCTCTCGTTCGCGGACGTTTCCCCGTCTGTTTCCGCGTAAATGTCGTTGCGTGCACGGTGAAAACAGCGAGAAAAACGATGGCGGTGCTTCCGGCTAGCTGACAGCGGCACGTCGCTGCATTGTTTTTGTTTATTTTCAAACGTTTTCTTCTCCCTTCTTTGATTTTCGCGCCTTCGTTCCTGTTATTCGTCGACTTCCTATGCTTATCTAGTAATAAAGCGGTTCTGTACAGGTCTCCGTTCGCGATAACACTGATAGAAACCGATTCGAACGAAATCAAACTGTTTTCGTTTGATCTTCGAAACACAAAACAGCCTGCAAGCTTTGTACCAACAACGAACGTTCAGAAAAATCAATGTTTTCGAACAGATAGTCGCATAGATCATTGAATAACCGCGAAACAAGATGGTGTACGAACGCAAGAAGATGGCACGCGCGAACGGAGACGCGTGCCCAAGGATCGTTGCCCGATACAAATAGATAAATAATTATGTACAAGTATGAACAAGGTGTACAAGTGACGGCGCACGCGGTCTGTCGCCTTGTTGTTGATCCAGGATCGATCGAAACGATCCACGGCTTCGGAATCCTCGTCGATCTTGTGTACGCGTGTGTGTGTGTGTGTGTGTGTGTGTATGCGCCCTCTGGGCCGGGTGTAACAATTCTTAAATGGGAGCACAGCTCCGCGGAAAACATCATTTTTTTTTCTCTTATATATATCACATAATTTCAGGCTACCATAAGTTCTACCATTTTTTTTCTTCTGTTTCTTCCCCCACACACCTTTGTCGCTCTCTCGTTCGTTCGTTTCGATTCGTTTCGTTTCATAACCGCGTTTTACTCCCGGAGTCTTACTTCGCTAGCACAAGTATTTATAAGGTAGTAAGTCGTCTATACGGTAATCACTCGAAACGGCTTTTTGGTCAGTGTCTCTAGCTTCAAGTGCCGTCCGTTTCCTCTCGGAGCGACGCGGTCGGTCGTCCTCAACGTAGAAATTACCTTGAGCGGTAGTAATTAGCTTAAAGTATAGTTGAAACCAGCGCGAGTCGATTCTCCGTGTAAAAATACGTAAAAATGGTAGAATGATATTTCTCCGGCGGAGGCTTGATTTTCGAGTAAATCGAGCTTGAACGTTGCTCCCGCGCTGATTCGAATCTGAACAGGAGTTACGTCACCCGGCTGCGCGCGACGCAACGCCCCGCCTCCAACGTACACTTCAGCGTTATCATTGGACCAATTTAGAAGCTCGACTATCTCGGAAACGAAGCCTCGGAGGAAAAACACCTATTGCACAAATTTTGTTCACGTTTGCATGAGGAATCGATTGACATTCTTTTCTATCATGTTTCACGAGGCTTCGTGGAGTTGTACGTTATAGTTGAACAGATTCCCTGGTTGTGTACGTAAAGAAGACGTTTGCAGTGACTCGGGGACCAATCTCGAACGGTAATAACTGAGGGACGAGTGGAAAAAGGAGAGGAGAACGGTGTCTCTCGCACGGAGAGAATTGCGAAGCGTATCCTTCGCCGGATGATCTCGAGATCCCCCTCGTGGCCGTTTGATCTCGAAGATCTATTATCGCACAAAGGAACAAGGAGACTCGGCCCGCGTCGCTTTCAAAGGAAACGGCCTGGTTCACCTGAACAACGTCGCGCGACTGCTCGGTTCGTCGACCGAGCATCGAGTACAGAGGATCTTTTCGCGCTTAAAAACAGAGGGAGTGGAGAAAGAGAGAGTAAAGAGAGAGTAAAGAGAGAGCGAGGAGAGATAGGGACAGATAGAGAGCGAGAGAGAAAGAAAGATTGAGATGCCAGTAGTCAGTTGGCTCGTGCTAAAAATCGTGTCCCCGTCGAGAAGCTCGACGAACGATTGAATGACTAGTGCGAGTTCCTTGCTCGTCCTCTGCTCGATCACCCGGATCCTCTTTCGACAGCGTCCTCTCCCGATCTAGCACGAGGTCCAACGGAGTTTCAGGCTTCCCGGTTGCCAACGTCGACGATCCAACCCCCATAGATCGCTCCTCTAGACTCCCAACTATATGATCTTCGTCGAAGATCAGAGAAACACGCGATCGATCGAGGCAAGATCGACTGTGATACGGTGTCAGCGCTAAGCTACCACTACCAGCGAAACGATATCACCTAGGATCTATTACTTATTGTCCTCGTTGAAGCAACTCGACACTTTCTCCCGTTGACGAGAGTCGTTCGAACTAGAGCTGTTACTTTCCTTCGAAGGTCAAAGATTTCGAAGCTTCAAATATGCGAACGTCGAAACTTCGATTTTAGAACCTTCGAAGCTTCGAAACTTCGATTTCTGAAAATTCGAAACTTGGAAACTTTGATTTCTGAAAATTCGAAACTTTGAATCTTCGATTTCTGAAAATTTGAATTTTGGAAACTTCGATTTCTGAACATTCGAAACTTGGAAACTTCGATTTCTGATCATTCGAAACTTGGAAACTTCGATTTCTGAAAATTCGAAACTTGGAAACTTCGATTTCTGAAAATTCGAAACTTGGAAATTTCGATTTCTGAACATTCGAAACTTGGAAATTTCGATTTCTGAACATTCGAAACTTGGAAACTTCGATTTCTGATAATTCGAAACTTGGAAATTTCGATTTCTGGAAATCCGAAACTTGGAAATTTCGATTTCTGAACATTCGAAACTTGGAAACTTCCATTTCTGAAAATTCGAAACTTGGAAATTTCGATTTCTGAACATTCGAAACTTGCAAACTTCGATTTCTGATAATTCGAAACTTGGAAATTTCGATTTCTGGAAATCCGAAACTTGGAAATTTCGATTTCTGAAAATTCGAAACTTGGAAACTTCGATTTCTGATAATTCGAAACTTGGAAATTTCGATTTCTGGAAATCCGAAACTTGGAAATTTCGATTTCTGAAAATTCGAAACTTGGAAACTTCGATTTCTGAAAATTCGAAGGCAATGAGAATCAAAGTTGCTAATGTCTAACCTCTGTAGTAAATCATTAGAAGATTGAAAAAAACGGTCATCAGTAGAGTATACAGAGTACTGTCATACTGACAGTTAATATTTTTATTTATCAAAGATCGTGACATGGTATGAAACTCATAAGTTACAACTTCATACGTTTCGAAGACTTTAAAATTTCGAGCGCTTGGAAGACTTCGAAGCTTCGGAAAAGTTACAGCCATCGTTCGAACTGATAGACTATGACCAGCCCAGGCATGTCCAAGATGGCTTCCCACTTGGATCAGCGATTTATGATTAGCGATTATACGGATTGTAAAAATAGCGTCAATTGTAAGAGGCAGCAGTTAAATAATAATTTATTTCTCGTTTCATTGATTTTGATAAGCTGAGACTATCACTTTTGATATTTTTGATTCCTCATCCGCTGCTCAGACGTAGTTGCATAAAAGATCCTAGAATAATATTTCACCCCTTCTTACTTCACGTTTCAAATCTACGAATTATGCTTCAATTATAGTGTGATATTTCAAATAAATACTTCAACGTGTTCAGAGGCGCAAGTTTTGAGGGCTTTTTTCCATTTGACGAGGTCGTGTCCTTGATGAAGGTGTTCGTTGAGAGGAGGAAGCTTGGACATGTCTGGTCTTTGGCATACTTAAAAGCGACGTACTAGTTTGATTATGCAAAGAGAAACGAGATTAACATCGTTTTTCCTTGAACTCAACAGCTCCCTATAAGTCTTCTGCGGAAAGACGTTTTACGAAAAGAATTTTTTGAGCATCCTCAGTCTGCACCCTCTATTAGGTTGTCACACATGAAACGTCCGATGTCCGATTTGCAATGGTACTATTATTGGATACTTTGAATTTGCGAATGTTTGAGTACTTGGCAGTGTTGGAACCTGATCTAGCAAGCCCTTGAGTCACCCTGAAGGGACCAAGGTCTACAGAATAGATCACCAATCAAACATCCACTTATTTTGAACTGAAAACATTTTCTGAACCAAGAGGCTTTAATTTTGTTAATTTTTTTGTATTTGGCAGTGCTGAAACCTGATCTAGCTAGGTCCCCAAGTCAACCTGAAGCATCCCATACCCAGAAAGATATCGACTCCTTTTAAACTAGAAGGCCAAGGTCTACAGAATAGATCAGCAATCGAACATCCACTTATTTCGAACTAAAAACATTTTCTGAACCAAGGGGCTTCCTCTTTGTCAAACTCCGAATACTTAACAGTACTACAACTTCCGCTGACCAAATTCTCAAGTCCTCAAATAATCTTTCACCAAAATCCAGCCCTTTTTCGGTCGAAAACTAACAACACCAATATCCCGATGATCAGTTAGCCCCCGAAGTCAGCTGAAACGAGAGTCCGCCTGAAGAAAATCAGACAGCAGGGAGATTCCTGAAACGATCTGGACCTCTATAGAGGAGACAGGAGGGCTCGGATCTGAGTCATCGAGCAGAGAACCACCGTGCATGATGTCCGGGTCGTGGACCCGGTGTTTCGAAGCAGTTCTGCGCGTTACGCGGAGTAGTCGGCGGTCGCCATGGCATCGTCCCGTTCAGGATGACAGCAGCAACAACAAGAGCAGCATCCTCAGGGTGTACTCGCCATGGCGACCGACAAGCATGACCCATGATCGTCACACGGTGGTCACACGGTCGACCTCCACGTACCGCACAGAACTGTCGCTGTGTCAGCATATCACTTCCTTGCCGTCGATGATCGCCGTCTCCGAGGAGATGCTCTTCAACCGGTGCTGGGATATCGACCTGTTGGTTCGTTGCCGGCAGATCCGCCAGATCACGATGCAGATCACCGCGAGTATCGTCAGGATGCCAAGGAGACCTAGGGCAAGGTGCAGCGGAGGAAGTTGCAGCAGCATCGAGCAGTGCTTCAACGCTTCGTCGTAGCCCGAAGGACAATGGGAGATCCCGTCGCACCATAACGACGCGTTTATGCACGCGTCCAGCTCCGGACAACGCTGCTCGCAGTCCCGAGGCATCTGCAGACCCGCCGACGACGTCACCGATGGCCTGCAAACATCGTTGCACGGTGAATTGTTCTCTTGGCCTGTCTTATGGCGCCGCACAGTCGGTTGTTCGGTCGAAATCGGAGACAAAGTCAAGGAACTTTCGATAGACACGAGATAGAGCGATAAAATTTTTTTTTAATTAAAGCTAAAAATTTTCAGAATAGGGGAAAATAGGGACGTTATGATGCGAACGTTTTTTAACCTTGAAAACATTCATTAAACTTGCATAATTTGAAGAAAATTTTCCAATACCACGGGAAATTATGTACAGGGTGTCCCAAAATTCCTTCAACATCCGGAAATGGGAGGTTCCTGAGATCATTTGAAGCGATATTTTCCTTTGTAAAAATAGTGTACGCAGCCTTGTTCAGGAGTTATTAACGAAAAACCAGAACCAATCACAGTGCGTCTACAGCGGATTGATTCTAGCTCGACCAACGGCAACACCGCGCTCTGATTGGTCCGTATTTTTCGTGAATAACTTCCAAACAAAGCCGCGGACGACATTTTTGCAAAGAGAAATGTTTCTGCAAATGATCTAAGGAACCTCTCGTTTCCGGATGCTGAAGGAATTTTGGGACACCCTGTATATCATGTTAAAAAAATTTTCCGCGCGTGGTATTGGAAAAACTAAAATTTTATTGAAATTGTGCAAGTTTAATAAATTTTTTATAATCTCTATTTTTCCCATATTCTACAAAGTTTGAGCTTTTTTTAAGCGTAAGCTAATCTTATTTCTATCGAAAGTTTCTTGATCTTGTCTCAGATTTCGACCTAATTGCCTACTGTGCGCCGCCTGCAATTATTTTGTTGCTCGTTTTCTATTATACTAAATACATTTCTTTCAACAATTTGTTAATTGTAATTTCTATAAAAATATTCCAAAATTGCTCTGAATGTTTATTCTTTGCTCGCTGAAATATTCATATGTGGTATTAAAATCAGAATTTCTGCAAATATGTTATACGCAAAAGGTTTTAAATAATCTATATATTTTGGTTGACTACGTAAGGGTTGAACCCGTGTTTCTGGGCGCAAATTCTGGAGACTATGAACAAAAATTGATCCGACAATGATGAGCAGAATTGCGTGGCCCTATCGTGGACTTTTTGAAAGGTTACCTTCTGGTTAGTTCGAGCCAAGTGACAGTGTAAGAATCCGGTTCCTTCATGATGAACTCCACAGCGATGGTTCTAACAGGGTCATGGTCGGGCGTCGGGAAAATGGCGTCGCCGCTGACGGCCCAGCCGTCACTGAACACCTCTACAACATGGTGTTTCATTTCCGACGGTGGTCTTGGACACACTGATTTAGGGGCCGAGTTCCCGACGTGCACCACGATCCGATTTTTCGTCGTGCATTTGTTCGTGGTGTTCGACATTAGGACCCCTTGCATCTTCACATAAAGATACTGGTTGGACCCTGGCTCTATCAGCCATGGATGCTTCTCGCAATTTTTCTAAAAGACAAACATTAATAGCGTTAACACTAGAATGATTAGCTGAATTTCTGGGTTTCAAACACTGCTGGATATGTTAAGGGATAGTAATGACGGTGATTACCTCGTCCTCGTCGACGACAGGCGATTTGTACTTGATCTCTCCAGAGGGTCCGCGTACCCTCCGCTTCTGCAAGCAAGGGATGGTCTTGACGAAGTCCCAGGTGGCCTCGAAGAACAGACGATTGTAATCGTCGAGGGCGTCCATCGACATCACTGTAAAGTGGACCTCGACGATGTTCGACGTCGACTTGACGTTCATCGGCAGCGACCTGTTCGAGCAGAAACAGTCCCTTTGGACTGGTGGAGCGTTTGGCCATGGCTGGTCCATCACCTGTCGACAGATCATCGTTCATTGTCATTGCGAAGATCATCCCTTTGACTGGACATCTTCAATCTCCACTGCCCCTTCCGAGGGTCACAGTTACAACTCCCACTTTCGAATCGAAACGCAATTCACCCTTTGCACTCGGAGGAATTTTAGCTAGAAAATTCAACGTTTCTTCCGACCTAGAATATTTCCATTCTACAGGGAGGGGCGCCAAAAATAGGCCACCTGAATAACCCCCTGTTGACGTTAGGAAGAAATTATTTACGAGGTTACGTGCCTTTAAGGATACCATTAAAGAAATGTTAAAATATGTTTTGCTGATCTGTAGTGATTACACACTTGTTGAAAATTTCATCGTGTCCTTAAGGTTTCATTAAGGGCCCAAATAAAAGAGTTTTAAAAAATGCCTTTTTCATTTTGGCATGTGGTCTTGTAAATTGTAATTTTTGGAAAATCTGTTTTGCAGATTATTTGGTAAACCAATGCTTCCAATTGTTGATAAAAAAATCAGGTCATTTGGTACGATTATAAAAAAGTTATTCTATTTTAAAAGTTGTATATGTGAACACTTTGTACACCCAGTGTATATTAATGTCTTTCTTTGTACGATATGATACAATACCTTACACGATACTTAAATATTTAATAACTGATTACACACCGACGTATTAATCACGAAACCAATATTTATAACAGTGGTACAGCCATTTTTATTTGTGCATCTCGCAGTCTTCATTCGAGTGCTAAGGGTTAACAGGAATATACGCCAAAGGGGACCGAATGTATTTGCATTATTTCCAATGCTCAACAATTTCATGCAAAAAAGATCGCTTTACTAACTATTAATATATATTTCGCGAATTAAATGGGCAGCGGTTGCCGGTGGCTGATCTGAGAAAGGTTCTCGGGAGTGTAAAGGGCTAATTAACCCAGCGGATGATCATTACAATGACCACGAGGTGAAAAAGGGGTAGCGGAGCGCAAACGAACGTGACACGGCGGCGCCTGGCTATCGCGGATTGTTGTAATTACGCATGAAATTCCGCGGCCCTCATAAATTCCGCGAATCGATAACGAACTTCGTCGACCTCGGACACAGGGGTAGCCAGATTTGTTCGGCCGTGTTCGCCCCAGAAAGCCTCATTAACCTGTTATACATACACGCGGAACGGGGCTGTTTCGTGCCCTCACACGATCGCAATTAGCCCTCGGACAGGCTCCGAACACGATTAGAGTCACCGTTAAAAGTTTCTTGCCGGTTCTCACCCCCCATTACTCTGCGGTGTAATAATACCGAGCGCTGCGGACCAGGGAATTAATTTTTGTTAACTTACACTTCAGAATTTTCTACGGAGAATTCGATCTCGGCCTCTGTAATATTTATGAACGATGTTTAGTAACGTTCATCAGGTTTATTTATCGTTCTTCTATTTTTCAGTGTTCTTGTTTGTAATTATACTGGGACTGATTGTTTATGTAGTTACATATTTTTAAGAACTTGCTAGACTGGAGTTATTTGATATATTTTATAGATGAATGGTAATGTTTATGCTAATTTATAATATATAATTGTTTTTTATCAATCAACTATATCCAGTAAATGCGAACCTCCTTAATTTGTAAAGTTTGCACGATTTACTTAGAGTTTGGTTCAGTTCTATGGATTCAATTAAAATATATCCTTTAAACGAATGGATTTTTTGAAATTTTTCCAATGCTAATAAATTGCCGATGTGAAAACGTACAATTGCTCTACAATCGCTCTACACCCTCTAGTTTCCGAGATATTATCCCGGAACACGTTTTCAACACCCAACATCAACCGCTGTTTCCACCCCGTTAATGTGAACCATGATCGATAAAAATAAAATATGTCGACTATCATTCTGAGAACCAACTTGCTACTATTTCTTATGAAATAATTGTTAAAGTAATTATTGTTAAGTAAAATAAAAAATCTGGAACCGGTTATTTTGACCGGCGATGGTAGGTTTAGTGTTAATTTAGTAAAAATGACCGATGCAGTCTTTTTAGAGAAATTTTTTTTAGTGAACTTCTCTGTAGAAGTACATATTTAAATAAAACTTGCACGAACTCGAAATAGATGCAATATTATTAACAGTATAAATATGTTCTCCTGCGAAATTGTTTTAGTGAACTTCTCTATAGAAGTACGTACTTAAATAAACCTTGTACGAAATCTAAATGAATGCAGTATTGTCATTATCATTGCCAACTGCGTTTAGTGCTCGGTAGTTTTACAGTTAAGAATTCTGAAACGTTTTGCTAAATCCTTCGCTTTTCAAAGGAAGAAGCGAGAAATGAGGATGGAGGGGTGGGAAAATACGTTGTTTCGCAGAGATTGTAGGGCATGGTGTACAGATTGCATGATCGATAGAAGGGGCTGTGTACCTTTACGGAGAAGTTGTCGGAGCCAACGCAAAGCAGGCGGCTGAAGTCCGGACTCGAGACGCTGCGGCATGTCCGATTCCCGTTCAGCAGCTTGTTGAACCTCAGCTTGACGATCTCGTCGTGTTCGCCCTCGAACCGGTACACGCAGCTGGAAAATCCGTTCTCGGCTGCACTTTCCACACTTAATCGAATTTACATGGCCGGTCGGCCACGTAAAGGAGTCGCTTTACCGATCGATACACCGCCGCGGCTAGTATCGAATACTATCCGCAACTCGTTGATCGCCGACAAAATCGTGAATCGTGTATATTTTCAGGAAGTAATAGCGAAATAAAGATGGACTCCTAGAAGCTTTGAGAACCTCAACTTGTATTTATTCCACAAAGTCCGGTGCGCGGGGAGTTGACGTCTCCTGGACAATTTGTAACCAACAGCCTCAACCCCTAGAAAACTCTCCCGAGAAAAGTAGAAACGAAGGAGAGGAAAGTGAAGAAGGACACGCGGAAGGGACCCATTGCGGAAGGTAGTTATAAATATATAATAAAAAAACTTTTTAAAAACCACGCTTATATTAAACTGCACTAAAAAGGAGAAAATAATTCTTTTTAAATATTAGTGTCGACCCCCCGCCCGATTTGGGAGATAACATATCGTTGAAATACCCAATTATTTTATTTCTTAGAAATTGTGTGACGATTTCGGCGCACTGATCAACTAAACGGAATATCTATTTTATTTCTATTAGGATTTACTTGATTAGAAATTATTTAATTTTACCAACCAAATTATAATTCTTATTCAGATCATTTCATTATTTCGAATTTATTTGAATAATTTTGCCTTTTTCTTACTTAACCAAATAGTTTGTTTTAAATAAAATCCCATATAGGGTAACTGCACCAGTGCATGAACATTTAAGAAATTGTTCAAGAAGATATTTTATGTAAAAAAACATGTGTGAATTAAAGGAATCTCATATATGCCAAATGGCTCCCTATACTTCATTTGTCAAAAATGAATGAATCACAAACAAATTGAAATTATTATTATTTTTCTTCATTAAACGTTAAATAAAAAATATAAAAAATACCAGTCAATGAACACTACATTCTAGTAATTGAATGATGATAGTCCAATGAATGAACAAAATTACTAAACAATATTCTCCTATTTATTTAACTCTTTAATCACAATTTTATCGCTGTTTAACAATTAAAATTTGTTGAAATATACAAAAGCGTTCATTTACTGGTGCCCGTTTATTCACTGGTGCAGTTACCCTACTCTGATTTTGTCTAAGATCGTTGTGCATCTAGCTTCTGTAATCGGGGACCGAAGAACGCCACGCGCCATCGAGGAGTTGCTACACAACTGTAGCATTTAGAAAATCATTTGTCCATACAATGTTGGTGGATCGCTACACTTAAAAGTCGCTTTTGTTCGTCGCGCCAGGTGAATAGGTCCGCAGTAAAATGGCCGTTCGGAAGACAAATCCCCTAGCCCTAGGGCTAGGGTTCGCGAGGAAAGTTTTCGCACTTCAATCCAGAGAAGCGAAGAGGGATAGCGGGCTCGGAGGGGAAACATTGATTCTGAGTTTCTTTTTTCCGGATTCTCTGTTTCGTCCCCGAAGGAGGTCGAAGAACGGGGCTAAAAAGCGTGAAAAATAAAAGACGCACGCTTTCGTCGCGCGACCCACAAAGGGACTATTTACGAGGGCGTTATCGCTTTGCCGGTTTGGACAAAGGGACGCTGCTGACGCGCGTCTCATTCGAAATCGTGGAATCGCTTGCGCATAAAGGGCCACCGTTAAAGCACCGGTAGACGACGGCGACGACGACGTCGACGACGCCGAGGACAGAGAATGAGTTTGTCCCCGTTGAATCTTTTATTTTTCTCAGGAACGTCCTCTACGTAGTTTTTGGACTCCGCTGTCCCTCTGCTAACACGCGCGGCGCATTATCTGCGGTGGACCCGACTCTTTTTGCGTGACAATCGAAAAACACAAAGGGTCTGGCAGGATAAGCTTGAACAATTGGCCCGCCTACCATTTTTCATTTTTTTTTTGGTTGCTAAACAATGCTCTTTGTCTAACACTACTTTGTAAAATTGCTAATCTCTGCCCTTTCGATTAAGAGTAATGTGATAATCGTAACCTTTACTTTTTATTTTCTCAATGATAAAAAATAACTGATTTCTATTTTATTTTGTTTTAATAACGTGGAGAGCGGGCGAGTAGAAAAATTTTCACAGAGAAATTTCACGACCGAGAGATTTCTATTTGAAGATGAAACGTTGATAGAAAAGATATTTGTGACCCGAGAAGATATCTCACCTGATGTTCTTCGAACCGCCCCGGCCGTAAAGGAAGATATCGCGCGGAGCTTGGAATCTACGATCAGGATAGTGATCTCGATTACGGCTGTAGAAGATCCTCGAGCATGGCCCATTCCCGTAAGGATCTCCATCTTGATGGATATCGACGAACTCGTACAGGGCACGGAAATTCACTGGCCTGTGGAACAAACGGTGACAAACATTACTGGGGGAGTCTGAACGCATCAATCATTTTCCTAAGGCTAACTGGACTTTCAATGTTTCCGTAGAATTGCCTCGAACACATATCACCGTTGTAAACGTGTTTAATTCTGTTTTTATTATTTATTTCAATGTTTTTGAAAGTGATCAATTTTAATGCTGTCTACACTGTTCAAATATTTTATCGAATATAGTGCACCTCCTTGACGAAATACTGAAGACAGCCGTGAATTCTTCGAGTACTGTACCGTGTACTACGGCTGGGACAGGTAAAGTAGTTAAAAAATAAATTAATTAAAAATTTAGTTGATGTTATCGGCGCACAGGTTCGATCAATTTTAAACCAAGCAATGGATATGGACCATTTTCAAGAGAAAAGTTGCGTCTGTAAAATAATATAAACTGTAATAAATGTTCAAAAAGAATGAGATACTAGCTAACAAAATTATGTCATACTTACTATGTATAAAAGAAGAGAATGTAAATTAAATAATAAACGTGGTTGACTAATTGCTGGTAGGTAATGTACTGAATCACCAAAACACAATATTTTTCAAATATATCAAGTATATATCAAGTATATCTCAAATCAATACTTGGCGGTAAATTTGAACTATGTCAAACGTCTATTACCCCAATATTACACTCGCTTATCTATCATATGATATGTTTGGTACGTTAATAATTGACAATCAAAATGTTTGAACCAGAACATACTTACAATTGAAATTGTATGTTAAAAGCCGATAACATCAACTAAATTTTTAATTAAATATCTACGATCGACAAATATGTAACATTTAAAAATAAACTATGTACGATGTTAAAGTTGAATCTACTCCACGTAGAACAATCGAATTATCTCTCGGCTATAGTTACGCGCGGAAGGCTGATATCCAATATGGCGGCCATTACGGACGCCACTGCCAATAATTCGATGCCCGGAAGAACGAAGTTTCCCGGTTCTCAGTGAAACAAGGAATTTCGAGGATTTTTCGGGGATGAATAGTGTGGGACTGGGTTCGGACGAAAATTAACTGTGAATTCCGGTCGAGGGAACCTCTTGGGAACTTCCTCGGCTGATATTTCCCGTTTTAAGCGCGTCGGGCGCCGCGGAATTTCCGTGACTTCCGCTTTCCCTGTTCGGTGTACAGGAAAAATCGCTTCTTATAAATAACTGATATATCAGACGGCAAGTAGATGAGGGGGAATCGGGGAAACAGGCGATGGAGGAAACGAAAACGTGCAAGTGCGGCAGATATTGCTTTCCGCGTCGTCGTAAAACCGTTCGCATTCTTCGCTTGTAACGTTCTGTATCGATTCCACGTGAGACGGTCTCGCGAGCAAATTTTTCCTGAATTTATATTCAATCCGTTCCCCCACCCTCGGGTCGCTCGATCCCGGGAAAAAATCCTTGGCTCGACGTCTTCGACGGAGAACGAGGAATTAGCTATCTCGCAGTTAAAAAGTTGCTGATGGACTGCGGAAATATGAGGTGAAATAAAAATTGTTTCTGCTAATCACCATTGTACTTCGAATGGCAATGTATTGCTTCCTAAGGATTAAAAAGGCTTCGGTGAAACGAACCACAATGAGGAAAACACGATTGTGCTTTAAAGGGGAGAACAGGTTGCATAAAAAGTAATGGTCATTCTACGGTTGAATCTGCACACCTGGAAACTTGCCGAAAAATTGTTTATATAAAAAAGAATTGATAAAGTTTGTTTTACATCATTGTTTTTACATCAACAATGTTTCAATTGTTTTTACATCAATAATTGTTCAATTGTTTTTACATCAATAATTTTTCAATTGTTTTTACATCAACTATTTTTCAATTGTCTTTACATCAACAATTTTTCAAATGTTTTTACATCAACAATTTTTCAAATGTTTTTACATCAACAATTTTTCAATTGTTTTTATATCAACAATTTTTCAAATGTTTTTACATCAACAATTTTTGAATTGCTTTTACATCAACAATTTTTCAATTGTCTTTACATCAACAATTGTTCAAATGTTTTTACATCAACAATTTTTCAATTGTTTTTATATCAACAATTTTTCAAATGTTTTTACATCAACAATTTTTCAATTGCTTTTACATCAACAATTTTTCAATTGTTTTTATATCAACAATTTTTCAATTGTTTTTATATCAACAATTTTTCAATTGTTTTTATATCAACAATTTTTCAAATGTTTTTACATCAACAATTTTTCAATTGTCTTTACATCAACAATTTTTCAAATGTTTTTACATCAACAATTTTTAAATTGTTTTTATATCAACAATTTTTCAAATGTTTTTACATCAACAATTTTTCAATTGCTTTTACATCAACAATTTTTCAATTGTTTTTACATCAACAATTTTTCAATTGTTTTTACATCAACAATTTTTCAAATGTTTTTACATCAACACCTACTACTCTGTAATCGAGAAGAGAAAAAGTTTGAAAGGAACCACATAAGTCGCAAACAAATAATTATTGAGATGCAACCTGTTAAAGTTCTAATAAATGATTGTATGTGCAGAATCTAAATAAATGTATCAGTTACGTTTAAGACTCGATACGTTTAGCGTTAAAATCTTCCTGCCGTGTCAAATGATGATTTTGGACGACGAGGTTTCACCACGTGAAACGTCCTGTAGGAATGTGCCAATTTCCCGAGCGTTGCACAAGGGTGAAACCGAAATAAGACGGGAAGCATTTGATCCTTTGACGGCGTGCATCGCCTCCGATGCTTCCGTAATTATCCCACGATCGGGTTGCCCGCGTTCCTTCACCTCTTGGGGCTGGCTAGGAGAGGTTATTTACACCGTATACCTTTTTTCTGATTATTATTTACCAGGTGGCGGGTGTTGAAGCGTGGCATCTCGGCACACAGGAGCACACGGAACGCGGATGCGTCGCACGGTCTACTTAATCCTTTCCACCTGACACGGCCGTCCTGCCCCTGCCTTTATCAACCCCCATCACCATCCGGTAATAATTTCTTGATCGGCCGAGTTTCCCCTTCGCGTCGAATTAAATAAAACCGAACCCTCTCGAGCGATTAAAGTGCTCGGGGAAAATGGAATTCCGCGAGAAGATCAAAACAAAGCTCGACAAAGGATCCTAGCGACAATCCGCGCATTTATTAGCAGATTGCTCTACAAAAGAATACCAAAAGAAGAACACAGAAGAGGCAGAAATTCTTCAAAGATTTTTCATAATATCGTGCACAATGTTCAAACGTGATTTTCCTTATGCTAAATAGAAATTCGTGGTCGTTACGAACGACGTCGAATGCGTTAAAGGTTCCTGAATCGGTACTACAAGTTCTCGAACAGTTTTGCTGTTTGCTTAGTCAAGTTATCGAACAATACTCGCCTGAGAGCCGTCGACTCGACCATCCTCATCTCGATGGTCAAAGTGTTCCCACTGGAAACGAAGCTCTCTCCTAGTGAACATGGCCGACTGGTGTTTTGAAGGATTGCGTGGTCGCAGGTCCTCGGCACCTTGTCCTTGCAGTATCGGGCCAGAAGGGTCGTGTTACCCGCGGGACGACCCACCAGGGGTCGCGAGGGCTCGTTCGACTTGTCCGCTCGCCTCTGCTGCTCCTTTTCGCTGTTCGAACACAGATTTCAACTTGAAAATTATCCTCCCCCCCCTAACGAAACTATTCTCCGTTTAACCAACCTCGTGTCAATTTTTCAAACTTTCGGGGTTATCGTTTTATAGTGTAGAACAAAGCCGCGGACACCATTTTTATAAAGGAAAATGTCGCTTCAAATGACCCAAGGAACCTCCCATTTCCGGGAGTTACACTTATTTTGGGACACCCTGTATATATAAATATATGTACATATTTATAAATAAAGCTCCTTTAAAAGTTCCTATGAATCTCAGGAGTGGGATACGAAAGATTTTATGATAGTGCGTGAAATTTCGTATTTTTTGTTTTGAAGAATAATTTCCTTAAAATCTGAAACTCGAGAAATTGACTTTCGTTCAGTTATCAAGGGTCTGAGTCCACTGCGGCGGTTGTGGTCGGCTAAACAGAGAGTTCTGGTTGGGAAGCAATTAATCAAAGGCGGTTTAACGGACCAGGCGAGGTCGTTACACTCGGATAGCGGCATCATCTCGCCGTCCCACACCATCAAGGTAGTCGAGCAGTCCTCGTCGCCGGTGGACAGACTGGTGCCTACGTGAAACTTCAGGATGGACAGCCAGACGCGGAACTGCGGCTGCGGTTGCCGAGGCGCCGGTCTCCTCCAAACGGTTCCCGGCCTCTGTTCCGGAAACTTCGGCAAAGGACGAGGCGGCGTCGGGCTTGGCATAGCTGGACCCGCGCCTCGAAGATGGTACAGACAAGTGCTATTCCGCGGGAGAGAGTGGCGAGGCGAGGCAAGTACTCCTCCGCCGTTTCCTTGCAGCCAGAACTCGCAGTGCTTGTTCTTGGCATACGTGGGGGAGTCCACGTCGACGAACTTCACCTGAAATGTGAGGTTATACTCGAGGACGTGAAAAATTTGGCTCCGAGGCCAACCGGAGCAGAGATGGCCCCGTGGGGCAACGCCCCTGCTCCACCCAGAGCGACATAGTCACGCCTACTTTGAGAAGAGGGTTTCGGAGGACTCGGGTTGATGCTGTTTGCCCTGGAGACATGTTCTGAACGAGATGAGAGCGGTGTTTGACGTGGGAGTGGTTTAGCAGCTTCGTCGAGAGCTATTAAACCACGCCCATTCTAAGAAAATTGTCCATACTGGATAATTTAGATTTTCAGGTGATCGTGTAACGTTGTCTACTTTCTACGACGTCCTAGAAGAAATGGAACAGTCGTTTCAAGAACCACGCCCACTTTGAAATAAACTACCTTGTATCCTTCTGGTCTAATACTTTTGTTTTGAAACATTGCCCCAGAGAGCATTCTGGAGCGCTGGAGCAAACAGCACGCGCCGCCCTTGTCTGATAGATTCCGCTTCACTCGTAAGGGAACAATTCTCCGTGTAACGTCCTCCCGTTACATTTCTAACTCGAAATCAATCGGCGAAGCAAGAAATTGAAAAGAGTAACGATCCTTAAACATTGTAATGGCTCGGATGTTAAAGAGAAGCTCTCAACGCGGCGGGAGGTATTACAGTCGCTAGGATGTTCCCGGTTCGCCCTGAAAAATGGCCACGGAGCTCTCGAGCTATCCATTTAAATGCGATCCGTGAACAGGCCGTACTTTACCCCGGTAAGGTGTAAAGCACACTGTTCCACGGCTCTCACTCTCCCTTCCGTCTTCTCATTCTCGCACACTCTCTCTCTCTCTTGCCCCTCTGAATGTTTGAAGAGAATTACCACGTACTTGCACTTCTAATTGAAAGCCGTGGAGCGAGTGCGGAGGCGTGGGGTGCAGGAACGTGCCGTAAGGAGATGTAGTGAACTCGACGAGGATCTCCGTGCCGCTGCTGGTCGCCTCTGGCACCGGTTCTCCTCCCCCGCAGAATTTCAGGATCACCGGATCCCGGGTCGTGTAGCCGTCGTACACGGTCACGTAGTCCTGCGGGCCACGGAATTTCCCTTTCTCAGTTTCACGCTTCGAGACCCGGATTCGTTTCAGACGTTACGGTTCGGACCTTTCGGTCCGTAATTTCCCACCGTCTAACGCGAACCGGGCATTTCGAGCTTAAAACTCGTGCTTCCCGCTACCATGATGGCAGCTGTGTCAATACCAGTTGCCAACCGATGTTACCTCTGTTTAATTCTCTAACACGAGAAACGCTTCCAAACGTTAAATGTATAACGAATGGGAACGTTCAGTCGAGCTGGTCAAATCAATAACATCTATTCCCACGATTTATTAATATTAACATGCGATTGATAACGTTAAAAACTCGAGGTGAAGGCCTTCCAATATGGCGGCTCGATGAACAGGGGTCCACACGCCTCGCCGCAAGGTGGCACCGTATAGGAAACGCCTGTCGTTCCCGTTTGTCGACGCCGTCTGTTAATTTCCAACGATCGGGCCGACACCGGTAGTTTTTCCCTTCTGTTTTATGAAGCCGCGACGCGTTATCCGCGGTAACCAGCGACACCGCAGCCTGCCAATAAATCGGTCTTATCGCCGCAAGCCACACGGCGCCGGGTTTCATCCGAATTTAGCCCGACCGCGGCTACGGTAAATATGCGACGGGGTCGCGGATTTCTGATTTAAGAAGCTGGCTGAATTATCATGTAAAGTGACGTAAAGGGGGCCTCGGTTCTATCGGTATGTTGGTCACGCCCGACCGTTCTCCCCGCTGCAATTTATACCGGTTAATCCAATTCTCGCGGGACTTCCACGTACCTGTACTACGTCGCAGTCCTTCCAGAGGCGAAGCTCGCGGGGCGACGACTCCACCTGGGTGGCTGGCAGTGCCCTTATGGCCACCAATTGGCCCCGGGGCTGTTTCACCGAAATTAAGGCGTGTTTCCCCGCCGGTATATCGTGCTGCCTCACCTGGAACGCACGCGAGACCAAAATGAAACCGAGTCGCATCGTCCGAAATTGCTACAAACTCCCTCCTTATCCTTCCCCACCTCCGTCGTTCGATAATGCGCTCGCCATTTTGCATAACAGTCCGAGAAAATTATAGATCAGCCCACAATGGGTGTACAAAGTGTTCGTGCACCTTTTAAAATAGAACAACTTTTTTATAATCGTACCGAACAACCTGATTTCTTATCAACAATCAGAAGCATTGGTTTACAAAATGATCTGCAAAAACGATTTTTCAACAATTACAATTATTTAAAATAAAAAATTTCAAATATACAGGGTGGTCTATTTATCTTGAGACAGTCAATTATTACGGAAATCAGCAAGAGTATGAAAAAATGTTTTATATAAAATATTCTTCATATTTTTCCATAATGGCCCTTTAAAGGTCAGATAAAGGGCAACATCATTTTTTTCAAATGGAAGTACTAAGCAGTGACAGCACAACTTCCAACCTTGTAAACAATAATTTTTTGGAAAATCTATGTTGCATATCATTTCATAAACCAATGGTTCTAATTAATTATAAAAAGATCAGATCGTTTGGTACAATTATAAAGAAGTTATTCCATTTTAAAAAGTGTACAAACACTTTGTAAACCCATCATATATAAGATTTTCATAAAACTTTTTTATAATTGTACCGAACAACCTGATTTTTTATCAACAATCAGAAGCATTGGTTTACAAAATGATCTGCAAAAAAGATTTTCCAAAATTTACAATTTACAAGGTTGCATGCCAAACTAAAAAAAGCATTTCTTTGAATTTTTTTATTAGGGCCCTTAATGGAAATTTCAAATCTATGTTCGTTACACAGACGATGAAAATTTCACAGAATCGTACACCTATCCGATGCGCGTCGCACATACTGGTATTTCACCGATCTAGCTGGCCAAAAGTCAATTTCCCAAAACTACCCCCAGGTAAAAAAAAACACGTTATTGGGAGAGCCATGTAGTCCCTCGAACCAACCCCATTGTTCATAACGTGTAAATTTTGTTTTTATTAATTATGTAAGCATAATTTAATGAAACATAATAAATTTAATCGGTTCTAAGCAATACAAAATTTTGGCCAGCTAGAGCGGCCAAATACCAGTCTGTGCGTCGTTTATGCGTCAAAAGATTTCGTTGAAATTTTCAGTATTTTCACGACTATCATGGAACCACAGAAGAAAAATTTTCAATTTGCATGTTAGCTTGTAAATAATAATTTTTTGGAAAATCTATTTTTTAATACCATTTCATAACCAATGCTTCTTGTTTATTATTAATTATAAAAAATCCAGGTCGTTTGGTACAATTATAAGAAAGTTATTCCATTTCAAAAAGTGTACGATAACTATTAGAATTTCTTTCAGCACTCAAGCCTGATTATTTCTCGATCCAAGAGGTTCGCGTATGCAGAAAATTTTATTCTGTATAAATTGAAACGAGTTTCATGAGGAGCCTGGTTGTGCAGACGGGTTAAAAATAAAAATGTTCTGCACAACCAGACTGCTCATGGCACTCGTTGTTTCGGGTCCCATGGAAATCACCGACACGAATTTCCCTGACACGGTTTTCGCCGACAACATTTCACCGACTCCAGATTTGGCCGACACCGACTTTGACCGACAACGAATTTGACCGGCGACAAATTTGATCGACAACGAATCTAAAATCGTTGTCGGTCAAAATCGTTATCGATCAAAATTGTTGTCGGTGAAATTCGAATCTAAAATCGTTGTTAGTCAAAATCATTATCGATCAAAATCGTTGTCGGTCAAAATCATTATCGATCAAAATCGTTGTCGGTCAAAATCATTATCGGTCAAAATCATTAGCGATCAAAATCGTTATCGGTGAAATTCGAATCTGAAATCGTTGTCGGTCAAAATCATTGTCGATCAAAATCGTTGTCGGTCAAAATCATTATCGGTCAAAATCATTAGCGATCAAAATCGTTATCGGTGAAATTCGAATCTGAAATCGTTGTCGGTCAAAATCATTGTCGATCAAAATCGTTGTCGGTCAAAATCATTATCGGTCAAAATCATTAGCGATCAAAATCGTTATCGGTGAAATTCGAATCTGAAATCGTTGTCGGTCAAAATCATTGTCGATCAAAATCGTTGTCGGTCAAAATCATTATCGGTCAAAATCATTAGCGATCAAAATCGTTATCGGTGAAATTCGAATCTGAAATCGTTGTCGGTCAAAATCATTGTCGATCAAAATCGTTGTCGGTCAAAATCATTATCGGTCAAAATCATTAGCGATCAAAATCGTTATCGGTGAAATTCGAATCTGAAATCGTTGTCGGTCAAAATCATTGTCGATCAAAATCGTTGTCGGTCAAAGTCGTTGTCGGTCAAAATCGTTGTCGGCCAAATCTGGAGTCGGTGAAATGTTGTCGGTGAAAACCGTGTCGGGGAAATTCGTGTCGGTGATTTCCATGGAACCCGTTGTTTCAATGCCAATCATTTTTGCAAGCTTCTCTGTAACGTTCACGACAGCCGAATATCGTTTCCGGTTCACAGCTCTTAATTATCGTCTCGTTTGACCGATCGCCTCCCGTTCTCACGGACTTCCGAGTCTGCCCAAGTCTCGCAAACAGAACCCACGTGCTACGGCGCGTGGAACCGCCACCGACATCGAAGTGTATTTAGTGGCGTGCCGTCCGGCCACGAGAATAATGGTTCACGCGGGCCGCCGTTGCGTCGCGACGCTGCCTCGTAAATTTCCCACGGAATGCCGACGCTCCATTCGATCCCGTGAAACCCCTGCGAAACCCACAATACAACCGTTCAATTTGCTACAGCCGCGACTCCGCCGAAGACGCATCGTTGCATCCCCTGCGGAAGTTTCACTTTATCAACGGAAATCGACGAATCCTTAATCTTTACGGATGACAGTCTTCGAGTTTTTCGAAGTTTTGGGTTTTTAGATGCTTCGTGGAATTGTTTTTCCGATATCCAGGGTATGTGGGTTACAATATGGCCGCCGAACGCGGAGATGCAATGTTACTTCAGTTTCCCTTGGAAAATTAATTTCATCCATGGAGACAGCCAAGTTTCTGGTCGCCATTTTTTTGAATAATTTGTGGTTCGGGATTTACAGAGAGGATGCATTTTGTTAAATTTCATTGTCCAACAAATTTCAACAGTTTTTTGACCTTTCTCACTATGCGAGTCTTCTAGTGTTTTTCGCGCTGATTCAGAATTTGACCTTAGTTTTTCTCCTAGACGCACAGCTCGGGAAAGTCTATAGAATCTTTTCCTGTAGAGAACAATACAAAATCTTTTATAATAACATCAGAATATTTCTTCGAAACCGAAAAATATGACTTTTTTTCAAACTCTAACTTCTCAAAAACTGTTCATCTGGAAGAAAAATGAAGGAAAAGTTCGGAATCAGAGCGAGAAACCTTTTTTTGGCTGTTGAAGCGTGTTTTCGGAAACTGTGGATTCCAATATGGCCGCTAGAGAATACCTTTCAGAATCAATCGTTTGCCAGCGGTATTTGATAGATTCGTCAAAACTCGGGACCGGAAAGTTCGGAACTGTCCCGCAACTTCCGTTTCGTCTCCCTATTCAAAATCTCGCAAAACTGCGACGAAAGCGTGTGTTGGGGTAGACGAAACTCGCCTTTCGCGGGGTAAAGCTGACGGCTCAGGTATAATCCGGGTCGCCAAAGTGCGAAAGGATCCCTGGGAAAAATTCCGCAGCGTCGCGTCGTCGGTTATCCGTCGTTCCGATATATGTTCCATATTTATGGAGGCCACGAACTTTCGGCCCTCTCCCGTGGGACTTACCGCGTAGTAGCAGGTGAGATTGCGCGGATACAATCCGGGAAAGTTCGGCGACTGTAGCCTGCAGTTCCTCCGGTCGCAGTCGCTGAATATTCTCGAGCAATAGGTCCCGGATATCAGGTCCCCGAGGTATTGCTCGGTGCCAGGCTTCGCGCTCGTCGCTGGCTGCTCCACCATCTCCATCGGCATCGCCATAGAACTGTTAGCGTACTCGATGGTACCCGTCGATGTCGTCACGTCCGTCGGCGACGGTGTGCCCGTCGCGTGCGTTACACCTGAAATTTGATCGAATCATTGCGCCGTTATAATCAATATTCTTTGTTAAACCAACTTACGATCGCTGTAAAAGAAAATTTATCATGGATGACAAAATAAACACAGCAAACAGGTTTTTTTGCGTGAATGTCAAGACAGTTTCGAATCGAAACTGTAATAAGTAATCACAAATTATTCCTGTTAAAATGTAGACCACATAATTTAATTAAAAAAAAAAAATTTGATCGAATCATTGCGCCGTTATAATCAACGTTCTTTGTTAAACCAACTTACGATCGCTGCAAAAGAAAATTTATCATGGATGACAATATAAACACAACAAACACAGGTTTTTTTGTGTGAATGTCAACACCGTTTCGAATCGAAACTGTAATAAGTAATCACAAATTATTCCTGTTAAAATGTAGACCACATAATTTAATTAAAAAAAAAAAATTTGATCGAATCATTGCGCTGTTATAATCAATATTCTTTGTTATACCAACTTACGATCGCTGCAAAAGGAAATTTATCATGGATGACGAAATAAACACAGCAAACACAGGTTTTTTTGCGTGAATGTCAAGACAGTTTCGGATCGAAACTGTAATAAGTAATCACAAATTATTCCTGTTAAAATGTAGACCACATAATTTAATTAAAAAAAAATTTGATCGAATCATTGCGCCGTTATAATCAACGTTCTTTGTTAAACCAACTTACGATCGCTGCAAAAGAAAATTTATCATGGATGACAATATAAACACAACAAACACAGGTTTTTTTGTGTGAATGTCAAGACAGTTTCGGATCGAAACTGTAATAAGTAATCACAAATTATTCCTGTTAAAATGTAGACCACATAATTTAATTAAAAAAAAAAAAATTTTATCGAATCATTGCGCCGTTATAATCAATATTATTTGTTAAACTAACTTACGATCGCTGCAAAAGAAAATTTATCATGGATGACGAAATAAACACAGCAAACACAGGTTTTTTTGCGTGAATGTCAAGACAGTTTCGAATCGAAACTGTAATAAGTAATCACAAATTATTCCTGTTAAAATGTAGACCACATAATTTAATAAAAAAAAAAAAATTTTATCGAACCATTGCGTCGTTAACATCAACGTTCTTTGTTAAACCAACTTACGATCGCTGCAAAAGAAAATTTATCATGGATGACGAAATAAACACAGCAAACACAGGTTTTTTTTGCGTGAATGTCAAGTCAGTTTCGAATCGAAACTGTAAGAATTCAAAAGGACTAGTCGAACGCAAGGAAGTCAATTACTTAGATAAGTAATCACAAATTATTCCTGTTAAAATGTAGACCACATAATTTAATTTAAAAAAAAAAAACAAAAATTTGATCGAACCATTGCGCCGTTATAATCAAATTTAAATATTTAATCACACCTGAGCAAGTGAGTACAAATTGTTTTCCTGTACTTTAAACATTTATTAGTTTTCTTAAACAAATAGTTTCTTTTTGTTCTTTGAAAATTGTATGTCTTATTTAAAATATTTTGATTACAGACGCAATTTCAATTAATTTTCTTGAAAATGGTTCAAATTAGAACCGAAACGTCGAATTAATTTATAATTAGCAAAATTGCTTAAAGTAGTTTAGTGATCGAACCGTAGCGCCGAGATCATTTTGCAATTGTTTTTAACAATAATACGATCGAGAAACACGAGTTTATTTATAATCAATATTCTTTGTTAAACCTGAAACATTTATTCGTCGAGCGACTCGTCAGTGTCGCGAGGAGATCAACGAAGTTCTGTTAATCGTATTCAGTTGTGACTACACAACACCTTACCGTGAATACTAAAGAAGCACCCGGTCATATTGAATAGAAAATCGTAAAAAATCAAATGAGAACAGGAGAAAGAAATTTGAATTTCGTTCTGGTTTGTTGCGATTCAATCCGAAAATAGTGGAAAAAAGAGAGTGGAAAGGTACGAAGTTTAGGAAATTATCATCGGACGCTCACCTCCGAACGGGTTCCCATAACGCACTACGGCGTCCGACTTCCTGATCGTTTTGTACGCCATCCGGAAGTCAAAATTGAATCCCGTCTGATCCTTGCTCAGCCTGAGCAGCTTCAACGATATGGAGACCGTCGGGGTCTCGCTATAGTAGATCGCAGGGCCCCAGGATGTCCCGCACCAGAGGCCGCCGACATCCGGACGTTGCGCCTCGGAAATTTGCAGGGAACCGTCCGGACAACCCTCCGCGGTGAACGACACGAATTTCCCCAGGGTGAAGCTGTCGAACGTCAACTGAAATCAGCAGAAAACGAAGCATGTTCAACCGGTGGTTCTCAATTATGCTGGTCTACCCTCGATAATTAGGCTAGGCCACGCTTCAACCCTCGGAAAGGCGAACGGAGTTGAAATCGAGCAAATATTTATGACACGAAGGCAGTAATTCCGTTCCAAATTTAATTTAATGTTCTTAAAAGTATCCAAAATGCTGCCCAACAAGCTTTGCGAGCTGCCTTTTTTCCTGTTTCCGTTCGAAATCATTTTATTCCCAATAGAGATCAATTCTCCAGGTTATTAACGAAATTAGCAATTAATCATCCTGAATACAAACCATAAAATGCAACGTTCCAAGAAACGATCAGAAACGCTCGATAAATATACAGGGTGTCTCAAAATTCCTTCAACATCCGGGAATGGGAGGTTCCCGAGATCATTTGAAACAACATTTTCCTTTGCAAAAATTATTAACAAAAATATGGACCAATCAGAGCGCGACCTAGACGCGTGTTAGCACAGCAAACCAATTGACAGTTGGCGCGCCGGGCTGGCTGTGTTAACACGCGTCTAGGTTGCTCTCTGATTGGTCCGTGTTTTTCATTAATAACTCCTTAACAAAGCCGCGGACGCAACTTTTGCAAAGGAAATGTTGGTTCAAATGATCTCAGGAACTTCACTGTTTCCGGATGTTGAACGAATTTTGAGACACCCAGTATGTGGAAACCACAGCTCTGTCTTTTCGATGTCAAAGAAATCGGATCCCATCGAGGATCGATTTATCAGATATTAACAGCGAAATTGGTCTTTCGCCCGGCTTCGATTAAGGTATCGACAGCTGTCTCTTTAATAATTAATTAGTCCTAGCCGCATACACGAGAAACGAGCGAGCGTATGCGGTTTACGTTACGAAGAGCGAGCGAGAGAAAGAGGATCGTTTTCATAAAGAAAAAAAGAAAAAGCCGGTTTTCGGTGGTATAAATAATTTGGCAGTGGCCTGGCTCGCGGGAAACCTCTCTTCGCGAAACTTTCCGGGCACGAACCTATTCGCAGATGGCTCTGCGGCACGAGGCCGGCAATATGCGTTATTAAAAAAATTCGTCGTTCATTCTTGTTCGGCTGCCAACGAGCTACCGCCACTCCGGACGGCTCTTTTTATTGCGATAACAGCTATAATTATTCCTGAGCACCATTTAACTCTATCAAATCGCTCTAACTCGGATTAAACTCCGCTTATTTCATCGCAACTTAATTTTTATGCTTTCATCCCCGGCATTTCAAGTGTCAACTAAATCGCTAAATTAGCTTGTTATACTCTAACGAGCCAACGCTTTAACCATCGCAAGTTACTCAGACTGGAAATTTATGAATTAACAGTTTTTACGTTTGTCTTTAGAATGCAGCGTTACAAATCAATTTGTTAATTTAAGATGAAGATGAATCGATAATTGCTCTGGTGCAAAGTGATAATATTGATAATGATAAACGGTTAAATAGAGAATCTTATTCCGAATTTGTATAAATTCAATGAACAACCACTTCGATTCTGAGGAAATGTGCCACTGGCGTGCTTTTCAAGGACTGAAAATATTGGGAAATATTGAGTGGAGGGTGAAAGTGTGTGTCTTTAGAATGCAGCGTTACAAATCAATTTGTTAATTTAAGATGAAGATGAATCGGTGATTGCTCTAGTGCAAAGTGATAATACTGATAATGATAAACGATTAAATAGAGAATCTTATTCCGAATTTGTATAAATTCAATGAACAACCATTTCGATTTCGAGGAAATGTGTTACTGGCGTGCTTTTCAAGGACTGAAAATTTTGGGAAATATTGAGTGGAGGGTGAAAGTGTGTGTCTTTAGAATGCAGCGTTACAAATAAATTTGTTAATTTAAGATGAAGATGAATCGATGATTGCCCTGGTGCAAAGTGATAACATTGATAATGATAAACGGTTAAATAGAGAATCTTATTCCGAATTTGTATAAATTCAACGAACAACCACTTCGATTTTGGGGAAATGTGCCACTGGCGTGCTTTTCAAGGACTGAAAATATTGGGAAATATTGAGTGGAGGGTGAAAGTGTGTCTTTAGAATGCAGCGTTACAAATAAGTTTGTTAATGAATCGATGATTGCCCTGGTGCAAAGTGATAATATTGATAATGATAAACGGTTAAATACAGAATCTTATTCCGAATTTGTATAAATTCAATGAACAACCACTTCGATTTTGAGGAAATGTGTTACTGGCGTGCTTTTTAAGGACTAAAAATATTGAGAAATACTGTGTTGAGGGTAAAAGTCTCTGTCTTTAGAATGCAGCGTTACAAATAAATTTGTTAATTTAGGATGAAGATGAATCGATGATTGCCCTGGTGCAAAGTGATAATATTGGTAATGATAAACGGTTAAATAGAGAATCTTATTCCGAATTTGTATAAATTCAATGAACAACCACTTCGATTTTGAGGAAATGTGTTACTGGCGTGCTTTTCAAGGACTGAAAATTTTGGGAAATATTGAGTGGAGGGTGAAAGTGTGCAGCGGAGCGAAGAGATTTGGCTTTTTACGAGATGTTTCGCGGAGACTCACCTGAACGATGTCGCCCAAGTCGCCGCCCGGCGCGTTGAAGGTGAGCTTGCAAAAGTAAGGCACCTTATCCTGCTTCGGTCGATGAAGCTCCAGGTCGTAGGTTTTCCCCACGTCGCCGTAGTACGTTTTGTTGCAGGCTGCAACAAGAGAGAAAGGGCTCTTTTCAGTTCCAATCTCTTAGGGGTGTGCAGCAGCAGCAGCAGCCTCTCTATCAAGAGTATCACTCTACCCTGAAATCAGAATTCTTCTTCTAAACGCGTGGCCGGATAAAGGCGTCGGAGGGATGTGTTCCAGGGCACTTTCAGTTATTCTTTTTCCGCTGTATTCTTTCGTTTTTTCCTCGAAGAATCTTGGTCTCGTATTAAACACGCTGTTGCGTTATTCGATTCCGTTGAGATTCGTTCGAGAGGAGGCGATACTCATCGCTTTGACATTCCGCGATATAATTCCCCTTGTTATTTTCACGCGCCATTGCCGTCTCTGTGGCTCTTCCGAGCTGAGTGAACGTGCTTTCTCATCGACAGACTGTGAATCCTTATGCCAATTTGTAGTTTTCTCCTCTGGTTCAGATTTTATTAGATTCGTATTGTCGATTTCTGCATTTTTATCGAGGGGAACATTATAATGAAATTACATTCACTAGTATAACTGGAGGTAATATTATTCACAAGATATCGCACAGGATGTTTCCTACTTTTTTGGGAAGATTGTAGGAGTATGATCTACAAGTGAAAATACGATAAAAATATTATATGAAGTTAGTTTATAAACGCTTTATTACAATATTACAGGCAAATATTGAATAGGTCCGGAACAGCAGATTTAAAAATTATTATTATTATTTTGAAACGATGATTTAAAAATTTTTATCGATCCTCGTACGTTCATTAACGTCTCGTAAGTACAGGTAAAGTGAACACAATCACCCTTCCGTATTATTCAGCTTTAAACCTGCTGTTCCGCACCTATTCAGGCTACATTCAATATTTGCCTATAATATTGTAATAAAGCGTTTACAAACAAACTTCATGCAACATTTTTTCGTATTTTCACTTGTAGATCATGTTCCGGAATGTCCGGAATCCGGATCTTACCAGAAAAGTAAAAAACACCCTGTATATCGAGCTAATAACTATCGTTTAACGTGAGTCTTACTAACACGAGTATTCTGCAGGAGATAAATCAAGTATGTTTAATATCCTGAAGCTGTTGGGCTTCAGGAACCCTCTCTTCCGTCTCTACAGGCCAAAACCTCTCTATAAATTTTTAAAAACGCCCTCGACACGTACGTACTGATGTACCATCCCCCGCAAGCGCACGAGGCAAATTTTGAGTGGCCACAACCGCGGTGTTTTCTTTTTTGGACTCGAAAAGCACACAATCTCCTAATGCACTTTTTCCCCAGACGTTCCCCACTGAAAAATTATTTACTCGGCTTCCTGGACTGTCCAGGTGAAAGACGATGAAAACATTTCCGTAACTTACGTGTGTGGGACGTTTTCATTTCGCCTGGATGGCCAGAAATGTACTATAGTGGTCTGCATCGATAATGTAATCAGTGCAATCTATTTTAACGGCGCAAAAGTTGGTTCAAATTGTTACCGAAAAGCAATTTTGCAATTCATAAAAATTCAAATTACGATGTTTCGGTCTACGTTTAGACCAGTTTCAAGAAAATTATTAATCGCGTCTGTGAAATGTTGGAAGAATCAAACAATAAAAATGTGTTAATCAAAGGAACTGTTGAATAAAATAAATTTCTGAAATAAGTTACTCTCTGTGAAATGTTAAAAGAAACGTTAAATGTGAAATGTTAAATATGAAAATAAATTTCTGAGATAAGTTACTCTCAGAAATTTATTTTGTTATTTAACAGTTCCACTGATTAACACATTTGTATTGTTTGATTCTTTCAACATTTCACAGAGAGTAACTTATTTCAGAAATTTATTTTATTTAACAGTTCCATTGATTAACACATTTTTATTGTTTGATTCTTTCAACATTTCACAGACACGATTAATAATTTTCTTGAAAATGGTCTAAACATAGACCGAAACGTCGAAATTTGAATTTTTATAAATTACAAAATTGCTTTCGAGTAACAATTTGATCGAACCTTCGCGTCGTCAATTTACGATCGATAGAAAAGAAAATTTATTTTCCGTGAATTTCGAATTTAGATTCCGAGAACCTGAGGGCAATGTCTTTTCGATCTGAAGTCTAGATCAAGGCTCGAATGTTAGAGCTTCCGAATCGATCTTCGAGAATCTAAGGACGCTATCTTTTGCCCCGGAGCGTAGATCGCCGAGACAATGATCGACAGGGTTCCCAGCAATCTATCGATCCTCCCGTCGTCTGTTTGCACAAGTTTAATGGCGGAGCCGCGAAAAAGGTGGGATCGCTCGGAGGCTTGCTGTCGGGGGTGTATAGAACGGGTTCTCCCCGTTTTGCATTGTATTCAGTCTGGTGTATCGATCACGTGTTTATCGAGGGTAATCATCGGTGCTTGGATACCAGGTGTCTCTCTCTCTCTCTCTCTCTCTCTCTCGCTGGCAAAGCTTGTTAATTCACGGTAAATACCCGTATCGTTTTTGAAACCTGTCCAACTGTCGACGGTTCCCGCGCGGCCCATTTCGAGCCGTTAGATCTCCTTGCGATCGGTTCCGGTCGTCGAACCGATGCTAATTATTCCACTGTCGTCTTCATCACGCGCTAATTGACCGTAAACGTTAATGGCGTCGCGTACACTCGCGAAACTAGCCCGTGATTTCGTTATTCGAACACTTTATTGCCGTGAATTGCCGCGAGATAATGATCGTCGCCCGACGTTCAATCACCACCGGTGTTGTTTCATCATTGTTTGATCGCCGCTGGCCACGGTTATTTGCCGTACCGGCTAATGCGATCGATTTTGTACACTTTTTTTTAACGCGCTGAAGATTTACAAACACGAGATACAAGGTAAATCAAATTCAATTACGCCGCTTTTATTCGTTCCACCGTGAAGAGTATGGACTTTACGACGAATATCCGATCTGACGGCCACCGGGAGGATTGGTCAATATGGCCGACATTCACGCTTCGAAATTTTGATATTGAATGTGTGACCGGTAAGTCATTTCTTCTTAAATTTTCGAGAGAAGACATACTGTTCGATTGAACATAGAGTTATCAAGTCTCATTAATTGTAAAATTACAACGGTAATCCCTTGAAAGTTGTCGGAAAGTCGTACTCTGGACTGACAACTTTGGTAGAGATGGCTCTATTTCTGATTTTTGACTGCGACTAGCGTCTACCTTCAATAAACTTCAATAGAGAGCCGATTATAGAGAAGGACAAAATAACACACGGATTGGGTGGCCGAAGCGTTTCTTTCTTTCCCATACCCTGTCCTTCCTCGAGAGTCAAACTTTTTACGTCGATTATACCACTGAAACTACATTCGTGTTCGGTCTTGTTTTAATCAGAACGATGCCAGAAATACGTGTTTGAAAGTCCCATGAAAAAATAATGAAAATTAAGAAGCTCGGACATTCGATTTGTGGTGTTCACACCGATATACCCGATCCGAGATCAATGAGAAGGCACTTGACAACTTTTACGTAGGCGACCTCCGATAACTTTCAAAGGATTACTGTATTATTGAAAATAGCGTATGCAAAATGCGTTACCAAAAATCAGAATAATAGTAAAAAGTTCAGAGGTAGAACATACGTACCAACGATCAACTGTTAGAACATACGGATGTTGAGAATGACTAACCACGACGAATTGGGATCGACGGATTAAGGGAAAGATCGTCGATTCCGGTTCGAAAGTTGGCCGAAACGTTGCGGGGCGCCGATCGAGTTACTTTGGCTTCGTATCGCATGCTTTCTCCGTGCAGAATCACATTGTACAGGGCGGCTTGATTACAACGCCGGTTCATTGTGGGGCTTCAAGGGCTCATCACGAACGGGCAGGGTAGAGAGGGCACTGGTACGATGCATTGGATCGCAGGGGGTGAATGGATCGACTGCACAATGCACGCTATTTCCAGGCATCGGCTGGGTCTCGCTCCTAATCAGAATCCCAGTTTGCCCGGCTAATAGTCCGCCGAAAATCTGGCTACCTTGCCTTGACCCGCTCCGACCCGACTGGTCGGCTAGTGATGGGTTCGAGTCGAATGTGCATCTCCAATTTCAAGTAAATCTGTTCAACTAGGATGCTATTCTTCATTCGAAATTAATCCAAGTTGCATCACGAAGAAGAATTAACAATAATACCTTTATCAATAATATTTCTAGGAAGAACAATATGTAAGAGATGGCTGGGATCAAAACGGTAAATGCCATAAATCAACTTTATTTGATCTGACGAGACTGTTCGTTGTTCGTTTCGTTTTCGACGTTCGCTTCGTTTTTGACGTTCGCTTGTCGTTGGCAACGAACCGCTTGCAAATAACATTAAGGATATATCGGGTGGCGCAACACGAACAACAGCTTATAAATATGTCCAGGAGAAACTTTACAAGACGCGAATTAACTTGCGCGTCTAGTGCATAGAAAATTTTTATAAAATGTTAGGTACTCACGGAAAGGTCCGATACTATCAAGTAAGATCCGAGTCAACACGTTAGACACGCTCGAACCCATCGCTATTCACGTAATTCGATAGCAGGCAATTTTCGTCGTGGATCGTTCGCGGCTTTCGCGCTTGATCTGCATACAGATTGGGGGCTCCGTTGCTCGAAAAAACATCTCTCCGTCCCGTTATTTCGTTTCCAGGGGAAAAGAAGTCGTTCCCATGCACGCGTGAGGCGTCATCTGCCCGGAGAAGTCGGAAGTTATTCGATTCCCGTGACTTCAAATACTAAACCAACATGCCCGGCTCGTTTTTTATACTTTCTTTCGCCAATTTCTCGTTAATGCGTCACTTTTTTCTTGTTCCCGAGTTCTCGCGAAGTTCGTTTAACTAATAGACTGAGCTCGGAAGGCTTGTTAGCTTCGTTTCGCGTCGGGGCTGCGAAATTGGATCGATTGGGGCGACTCCGATGAACAAATCACTACGCTCAGGACGTTTCCTTCAGTCTTTTATGCGATTCTCGTGTTACGATGGTGTTCCTTTTTTTGTGCGGATTATTGGAGATATTTCACCTGTCGATTCACTTCGTTTCGTGGGAATTGTAAAGATCGGTAGAACATGAATAAATATCAGACAAATTGCTTTAACAATATTACTTAACAAAATAATCGATAACATTCCGGAAGAACATCTTGTTTGGAATAATTATAAAAATGAAATTAACGAATCAATTTTAGAACCTACTTGGTTCCAGGTGGTAAAGTTATGAAATATACGAAATAAATTTTGGGACCTATTTCGTAAAAGATGGAGGAACGAAAAAAGCATGATGTAGTGCTATAGTGCTCCGGGAAGCCTGCCCTAAATGGATGGAGCGTTCCCGGTTCTTCCTCCTTATCGTAATCGTTTTCTTTTATTCAGCAAGAAAGGAAGATAGATCCGTGATTTAAGATTTCCAACACGCGGTCGCGGTAATCGTCCGCGCGATAAACGCCGCGACTGCGGCGAGGAGTCCATATTTTATTGCCTAATAAAATATAAGAACGGTAGGGGAGCTCGTGGGTGGTCGGGTCACCTGTCGACGATTTATTGCCGCGGCTCAGATCGGGTACAGAGCGGCTACGGAGCTGCGGATTCGGCGGATCCGCTACGGCTCGATACTCTCAGTGCTTAACGCCGGATTTATGGTGCACGAAACGTCACAATTTCACGCCATTTTATAAAAATTGTAGTACAGTGGCTGTACGAAGTGTTCGTGCACTTTTCAAAATGTAATAACTTTTTTATAATTATACCATACGACCTGATTTGTTAGAATTAATTAGAAGCATTGGTTTATGAAATGATATGCAAAAAGGATTTTCCAAAATATTATTATTTACAAGGCTACATGCAAAAATAAAAAAGGCATTTTTGAAACTTTTTTATTTGGGATCTTAAAGAAATGTTAAAATATATGTTTTGTATATCTGCAGTAGTTACATTAGTAAGGACGTGTCTGATCATGGCTGGCTGTTTCTACTTAATGTATATAATAGATCGGAAGACGTGTTTAAAAAGTAATTCGCATTATATACAGTGGTTGTACGAAGTGTTCGTGCACTTTTCAAAATGTAATAACTTTTTTATAATTGTACCAAACGACCTGATTTGTTAGAATTAATTAGAAGTATTGGTTTATGAAATGATATGCGAAAAGGATTTTCCAAAAAATTATTATTTACAAGGTTACATGCAAAAATAAAAAAGGCATTTTTAAAACCTTTTTATTTGGGATCTTAAAGAAATGTTAAAATATATGTTTTGTATATCTGTAGTAGTTACATTAGTAAGGAAGATACCGACGTGTCTGATCATGGATGGCTGTTTCTACTGAATGTATATAATAGATGCATATTGGAATGACTGGATGTTACGAAATAATCGCAATGCAAAAATAAATGAAATATTACTGAATTTCTCTACAAATATCTACGGAGAGATGATCGAATATTATTAAATAAATACGCGCGTGCAATCGCACAACACAAGTAAATACACGGATGTCGAAACGATTGAATTTCACTATACAAACATACGTCGCACTGATTGAAGTTTAGTAAATAAATAAATGAAGTAAAAAGAATGATCGAATTTCGAGAGGATAAATACGAGAATCGGAATGATTGAATTTTTATCGACGATATTAAATATAGTCATCTCGGGAACGCATCGGAACGCTGGAAGTTGGTCGATCATGGTCTCCTTTGGCGAGCGAAGGGTTGAAAGAGAAATTTTCGATTCGTTGGAACGGGTCGACGGTTTTTCAAAGCAAATTGATTGCCTCTCGCGAGAGAGGAAGAGGAACAGAGAAAGAGAGGAAGCTCACGGAATCGATGGAAGAGTGTCATACTTCATGAAGGACGTTAAAGAGAGTGCGACACGAAATGATAGTACACGACAGCGATTCCTCGCGCAAAAATGAATGAAAACCGGAGAGGAGAGGGGAACAACCTTTTTCTCGCCGTGGAAAATCGATTCGGGGAAATCTGTCGGATACACTTGCTGTTTAACCCAGATGTGCCTATCATTTTTACGGGAGCATGCTCTCGGCGAAAGATCATTTTGTTTTCACGTATGCTTTATCGTTGCGCTCGATTCACCGGCAACGAGGACGCTCAAATTAAATTAAACCGTAACGTGTGTACGTACAAATTAATTCAGAAGCCCTTTGACGCGAATCTGTTGATTATACACGAACAATTAAAATATCGTCCAGTATTAAAAAATAACTTTCCTTCATTTCTATGAGCCAGAAATTGGTCTCTTCCTCTAATAATTTTTATAAATTCAAAATAATGAGTATACATTTTTGAAACCTCCTTATCGCGTTTTTACATCCACCTAGTCATTCTTAGAAATGTTGATAAAAATTCTTATCCTTCGTTCAGGTATAACAGAGCCATCAGCGAATCTTTTAGCAGTCTCCCAGCAACATTCGAAAAAAGCAACTTGAAATTCATTATACCATGAAAATCCACGGCGACCACAAACAGACGAAGCGAAATTGCGTCACGAATTCGCGAGGCAACTTGGGAATTAATATTAGAGGCAAAAAAGGGTAGGGTGGGGGTGGTTTAAGACAACGTGGCCACGGAAAGAATGGAAGGTGGACGCGGTAGGAATTATTAATCACGACGTACCAAAGAGAGAGAGAGAGAGAGAGAGAGAGAAAGAGTAAAAGGAGAAGGGTTTCTCTGTTTTTTCCGGGAGAGCACGCGTCGGATAATCGCGAGCTCGGTCTGCGGTCGGCTTCGGGCAGTGACAAAGGCCCGCGATTCGTCAGGAATCCTCGGGGGGTCGGTTCCGGACACGTCGGAGGACGCGAAGTGGTTGATGCGGAGTGGTTCGAGGTCGTTAGTCAGAGCTACGGAGAGCAGAACTCGCGGAGGAAACGTTCACCGAAGGCTGAAAGAGGGGTCGACTCTCGTAATTTCGCGTAACAGATGCACCCGGTGAATTCGTAATACCTGGCCAGCTCCGCGTATCGGTTTCCAATACCGAATCCTGTCATTAAACTTAACGACGACGTATATTGAATTACAACCCCTGCCGAGCCTAGCTCAGGGATCCCCGGCGAAGATGGAAGATCGTTTCTTGATCCTCGAGCGCGTTGTTTCGTCACGTTTGGCTCAAATGGACTTGCAAAATGTGCTTTAAAAATTTAACGGCTCAATCGATATGTTCAGCATTCATTCCTGGAGAACAAGCATCGCAATGGACGCTTGCGCCGTATTGTTTCGTCCCGGTCGTATTGCTTTGAAATTCTCGATTCTCTCGTCTCCCGAATCCTAAAAATCCAAAGATCAGTATTCCCACAGCAATTCCAAGCCTCGAACAAATGGTATACCTGCTCTCAGTTGTTGTATGCGTGACATCTTGAAACCAAATTTTTAACCACTTTCCGATGAGCTAGAGACTTGAACCTTTACACGTTGCTCAGAACTGGATGACAACGCAATATTTAAAAAAAAACTGTGCGTTTAGGAGATAAAAAATGTAGGATCTCAGCGGGAATCGAACCCGGGCCTCACTAAATACTTCAAAAACCTCAAAAACACTTCGACTCATCCCTACGATGAAATTTGAGGGTAGCGTGGGACTCGGTTCCTCCTAGTTGGAATTTGAAGTAAACGGAACTAAATCCCTAGCCATACCCCCTAAAAACTCCACCGCCCAAGGGTAAAAACCCTTTTCCCTCGTCTATTTATGCGGGAAAAAGTACAGGGACCCACTGTTTGTATTCGCGCTTGTACTTCCTGTGCATCCACGCGAAATCCACCAATGTTCTTATCAAGAACCCGCTCGCAGACCTAACCGAGTCCACTATCTCGAATCAGCAGAGGCCATGGGGGCAGCTGAAAGAACAATCGCGACCGAGGTTTTATCCGTGAGGGACACGATTCGGCGAAACTAAACGCCGCTTATCCGACCGGAAGCTCGTACATACTCGGCGATTCCAAGCTATAGGGAACAGACAAAGAGAAAGCGGGAAAGAGAGAGAGAGAGAGAAGAGGAGACGGACGAGCAGATAAGTGGAGCTAAAGGAGAGCGTGTAGCGACTGAATAAAACGTGTCGCGTTCGTCGTCGCACGGTTCGTTTCACAGACGCTTGTTCCAAGAAAACGTCGTCCCGGTCCGCCATTTTGAGCGTGGGTTTGCTCGGTCAAAGCAAACCGGAAACTATCCACCGTCTCCTCTGTTTTCTAGTTTTCATGGAAACTGCAGCCCCTGGGGCTAATTTCTCGATCTCTCGCGCGCGGAGATCAAGGATTAAGCAGCGCCGGCCATTTCCGGTGCACGAACCAGGCCGCATTCCCCAGTCGCAGCAGCACGAAACGCGTCGGAAGAAAAACGCGCCGGAAGTCCTCCTCCTCCGGAGCTCGCGATACGAAATCTCTTTACCGCTGGAACGGGATTCTCGGAAAACCACGAGCCCGGTCTTCCAGCAGGTTCTCGACGTTTGGAAAAATCCTGTCGCCTCGATCGCTTTAAATTCCACTGCATTCGGTGTTATTCACATCCCCCAGGTACAGTTTCCACATGGTCGTGGAAACCGCAGGTGATAGGAGAGCGTAACAGGCAAGAACAGACTCGTGACGCCAGACCAGACGGAACACCCCCAGTGAATGCGAACAGCGGGCCACCGGGGGTGTTTCGGCACTGGTGGGCGTAGGGAGAAAGAAAGGACCTTGTTCCTTGGCCCTGGGGGTTTAGTGGGTAGGGGCAGGGATAGTAATCCCGTTTTCTACCGAACATCATCGCAGGGGGTGCAGAGTACCACACTACCCTCTCCGACAACCATCGAAGGAGAAGGTGTGCGTAAGAGACTTTCCCCACCGCCTTTGAACAAATACAAAAAGTCGTGTGCGTGGAGTCCACGCACGACATACAGGGTGTCCCAAAACTACCCTAGGAGCCGAAAATGGGAGGTTCCTTGGGTCATTTGAAGCGACATTTTCCTTTACAAAATGGCGACCGCGGCTTTGTTTAGGAGTTATTAACAAAAAACACGGACCAATGAGAGCGCAGCTATAGCGAACGGTGTCCGACTCTGCGACAGGTCACGCGAGGCGTGGTGTCGCCATTGGTCGACTCAAAATCAATCCGCTGTAGCCACGCTCTGATTGATCCGTGTTTTTCGTTAATAACTCCTAAACAAAGTCACGGACACCATTTTTGTAAAGGAAAATGTCGCTTCAAATGACCCAAGGAACCTCCCATTTTCGGCTCCTAGGGTAGTTTTGGGACACCCTGTATAGTCGACGTTTGAGAGTCGTACGCGGAGTTTGATGCGTTCGATCGACGCAGAGACTGGTATTTGGCCGATCTAGCTGGAAAAAATTTTTGATTGCTTAAAACTGATTCAATTTATTATGTTTCATTAAGTTATGCTTACATTAATGAAACATACAATTTATACTTTATAAACAATGGAGTCGGTTCGAGGGACTACCTGGGTCTCCCAATAACAATGTTATTTTTTACATAATCATAGCATTGAGCAGTGCATGTCCGGACCTCCGAGCCTTTAGTTTATATCGCAAAACTTATATCCCTATTATACTTTTTTTTGCGCGTTTAGTTTATTATATCCTCTGTATATATTTTTTTTTCTTTTGCACAATAAACGCCTTGTTAATAAAAAAAAGGAGTTGGAGTACCAAACGGTAGACCATGGTTCGAATCCCCGTTGAGTAAGAAAGATTTTTTCTCCGTTAAAAAATTTTTCGGTTCATTTGACTTCCGTAACGCTAGAAAATTGTAGCCCCCTCAGCAAAGAAGTTTCACATGAAAAGAGGTGATATAGGAGAGCCGGTGGCTTGTCGCGAGTTTGTGTTCGAGGAGCGCTTCTGGCGGAGTCGTCGACGTCGACGATTTTAAGCGGCGAGACTGGAAGCCAAACGAAACCCAAATGTTTCAAATAAAAGAAGGCCTGACCGCGATCAAACCTTTCACCCCCTTGCACCCTCGCAGACGCTCCATCGAATGATATTTCTTTCCTATTCTAACGGGAAGCCGCAAAAAGCACTCCGCTTGATAGGATCGCACGGCATCCGCCATTGGCTTCCCTCGCGGCGGACATCTCTCTTGCAAATGGATCCTCCGAGGAGCTGGAGGATCCAGGTCGACGGAATTGTGTCGTCGGATCATCGAAACTCTGCTCGATCCTTGATGTTTCATCCGTCCTCAAGGTAGATTTCAAGGACACCATCAAATGCATCATTCTGAACTGTACAAATCTGGATCTAGCACTTTTTTCAGAAACTGGGTCCTCGAAGAAATAATTAGCCACAAACGTTTCCATCTCCAGAGGTTGAGGGGTGATTTCCACCCCTAAAAAGCGTATTTAGCCGAAACAAAACAACAAGTATTTAATATTTTTCGGTGTTTAATAAGAACGTTGAAGTTCATTCAAATCAGGGAGTATCAGTTGGGTAGTGTTACTTGTCAGATTGACCCAGTGACCAAGAGCCACAGCAACGAGGAACAAGGATCTATGTGCACTTGGTATGCGGTAGAAATTCAATAGATTCGACGGTGGAATCGTGGAATCTGGAGGAATTTCGCGACGGATGCACTCCTGGTGTCGGTGGCTGCATCCCGATTGCAGTTCCTGTGTTGGCGGGTCGATGATGCGCGCATAAAAGCATGCGTATCCTTTTGAAAACGAGACCGAGGGCCACAGGTTTGTTTCCACCCCCGTCGTTTATCCAACCGCAGCTCGTGCTTCATTTCCATATGTGACTATGCACACATCCCCGCAACCCTTTTCCTCGATCCTCGCGCACAGGAACAGGCTTTCAAACGAGAGAGACAAATGAAAACATGGGGGAAGAAAAAGCAAGAGAGAGAGAGGGATCCCTGAATTCCCTCGTAGAAGACAGGAGTATGCTTCCACCCTCGCGAACAACACGCACGAATTTCCCTCAGCGGAATGCAATCCGCGTTAAGACGTCGCGAAAACTCAATTTTCTCGGGCACTGATGGAAAAAACGTCCACTGTACGTCCCTGCTGGCGGGACACATCTTGCGGAAACGTGGCACGTGCGAATCTCGCGGACTGCGAAATGACATTCGCAACAGAATTTAATTTCTTGAGAGGGTAATTGTTGTTTGTAAATTAAACAAGTTTTAAAGTGAATTAGTGGTGAACAATTTGGTACAACGTTTTTTACTAATCTACTGTTATCTAAGTCACTTTGTTTGAAAGTGCATCGATAACATAGGGAAAGTGCAAATATGATTCGCAATATTGCAGGAATTATGAAATTAAAATTACTGCTTGGAGATCCTGATTGAAGGAATTGATCTAATTTTAAATAATAAATAATAGTAAATTTGTTGGAGAAGACTTAGAAGTAGGTACCCTGAAGAGATTGAAAAATAAATTTCATTGTTGAAGAACCAGTTGCGACTTCAGCTTCTGCTATACACCCATCTGTCCCCTTTGTATGCATACTTGAATTAATTGTTTTTAGAAATCTCTGCAATTAAATATTAAATATTATTTAAATAATAAATAATAGTAAATTTGTTGAAGAAGACTTAGAAGGAGGTACCCTGAAGAGATTGAAAAATACAATTCATTGTTGAAGAACCAGTTGCGACTTCAGTTCCTGCTATACACCCATCTGTCCCCTTTGTATGCATACTTGAATTAATTGTTTTTAGAAATTTCTGCAATTAAATATTAAATATTATTTAAATAATAAATAATAGTAAATTTGTTGGAGAAGACGTAGAAGGAGGTACCCTGAAGAGTTTGAAAAATAAATTTCAGTGTTGAAGAACCAATTGCGACTTCAGCTTCTGCTATACATCCATCTGTTCCGTTTTGCCTGCATAGTTAATTTGATCGTTTTCAGAAATCTCCGCAATTAGAACAACGGTGGTTTAAAATTGGGCCCTGTTTCGAAACTTCGGAGTAATTATCAGGCTTACAGCGCCGCGGCAAGACCGCTTCACAGACTCCGGAGAAGGGAAGACGAATTTTGGAGGCTATTTTCGGCTGGCGAAGCGGGACGGAGACGCGAAATTAGGGGAGCATAGCTGGAAATCGGCAGTGAACTCTCGAAACAGTGACTCCGGGAGAGAGGCAGTGTCTCGCGTGGCTGGCACGTCGCCAATTTGCGAGCGGGCCAGCTAGTTGCCAGCTGCGACTCGACAGTACACCGTTTCAACAAAACAACTGGTCGTTTTCGAAAACTCGCGAGAGGGAGAACTGAAGTTCGATGCTTTGCATAATTCGAAGGGGAAGCGAAACGCTGCGAAGGAATTCTGGCCGACTGACTCTTATCTTATTAATTCCGTCTCTTTTTCATACGCTGGCTTCGCAAATTAATACATCCCGCGTGGCTGCAACTCTGCCTTTCAATCTTATCCATTAACTGCTGTATTCGTTTCGCAATTAATATGTTTCTTTCGCTATCTTTTGAGAAGGGCAATGTAAACCTATGCTAATATGTCATCTAATCAAAGAGAGCATCCACAATTAATTTCTCAACAGACGAGAATACGAGACAACAATGTTCTATTCAACTACGATCCGAAAGAAGATCGAAACGTGGGAATAAAATGATTGCAATATTTTGCAAATGGCGTGAAATTTAACAACCGATCGAACCAGTGCGCTGAGAACATAGAAACATAGTTAACAACAATCTACGATTACAGAACATTTTACAACATTTTTACCCACTGTCGCAAGGCTTGAACAACATTCTGAGCGTTACACTAATCGCGCCCCAGTCCACAAACCGTTCCACGTTATTTTCTCCGGAATATTGTATTCAGCGGAACTGAATGCGGCGGAGACAGGGCTGGCGTCGCGAAAATTGAAAAGATGCCCAGCCGTCGTAAAAACGACACCGACGATGGAAAAAAGAGGGGTACGAGGGGAGGGGCGGTGGAGGAAAAGATGAAAGGGGGGCGTACGTCTTTGTGATGGGTACACGCGGATTTTCGCGTGCCTGACACTTCGCAACTGCGCGCAATTTGCGACGCGCAATGCGACGACACGACGCGATGGCGTCGACGACGTCGTTGACGAGTGCTCGACGCCTTTCACCAGCCTGTAGACGAGCGGGGGGACGAGCCCCATGCTCGATGGAGAGACGCATCATTTTCAATGGAGAACCCCCATCGTCTCTTCACTCGCCTCCCTCCTCCTCCCAGTACAACCCCTTTTGTTTCCGATCGCGGAAAATTAAATCCGCGACGAACACGGGCCTCAATGATCACCCCCGTGAACCCTCATTTCTAATTATCAAGTGCGTTAATTGCGGAAACCCCCGACGAAGCCAACGTGGTAGAACAGAAGAAACGTTGACGTAACACAAGGGGTCCTATATTTTTTACCATCTCTTTGTTGCATTTCTGATTTTGTTCTAATTTTTCTCTGTCCCCTAGGTGGTTGATATTGTACCGACAAAGACTTTTTCATTTTTAAAAATGATGGACGTTGGCACATGAAGAGACTGTTTTAAAACACCACGGAACTTTGATGTTCTTTACAAAAATTGTTAATTAGATGAAGGAAAATCAGATTATTGATTCCCAGGACTCAGAAATGTCGTCTCACGTTTACACGGACAATAAATTTTCTTTCTGGAGCAACAAATGGAGGACGACTTTGCAGAACTTGGTTACAATTTAGAAATGTATAATTGAAAGAATTATATAGAAAAATTGGCTGGGTGTTGCTGTATTAAGAAACACCTTCGTGGCCTTTACCGAAGATGGCTGCCAAAAAAGACTCCGCTACTATAAAATTCTGTACGCGGTTTAACATCGCCAGCAGATAAATCTTAAATTCAACGAAAAATCGCGGGCGTTTGGTATTCTCGGTATTCCCGGCATAAAATGTAAATGATTTTTTTCCAATTTCCCGTATACCGAATATGAATTCTGTTTCGACTCCGATAAAGCAGTAAATTATTTGCCGTTGCATTCGAAACATTCATTGCTTCTCCGAGCCTTCTTCTCTCTCTCTCTCTTCCACTCTCTCGTACGTGCGCCGTTACCGTTGTCGAGCATTCGGAAAAAACGAGTTTCCCATCAATATTTTATTTACTCTATCGCGTTCTATATTCCTTCGCGGCCCGGGGAAAACGAACAACCAACCCTCGTGTACGCTCCACTTTAACGTGTACCCGTCGTTGTCCGGGTAAACGGATCACGGTCTCCCGCCGCAGGGCAAACTGACACGTATGAATTTAAATACATTTCCATGGAAACGTGTATCACCCGAAACACACCGTGTGCCCACGACCGATCCCGATCCAAAAGGACACTGCTTTAGCGCATCCTTGGCCTTTTCCTTTCGACTCGTCGTGCCCCCTCGCGAGCTTCAACGGGGTATTTCGAATCATTTTTAAGAATTTTTTCCAGAAATACTAGCACTGTAACTTTTCCGAAACTTTGAAGTTTCGAAGTCTTCCAAGTGCTCGCAATCTCAAAAGCGCGAATCAGAATTCAGGTAAACTCTCTACGGACGACCGTTTTTTTCAATCTTCTAATAACTTACTACAAAGATTTGTAATTAGCAACTTTGATTCTCATCGCCTTCAAATTTTCAGAAATCGAAGTTTCGAACATTCAAAGCTTAAATTAATTATTATTAATTAATTCAAAGGTTCTGAAATCGATGCCTCGAAATCTTCGACATTCGAAGAAAAATTACTTTATTCATTGATATTCGAATTACGCGTGTGAGTTTTCCCAAGCAAAAATGATACAAATTCCACGGGTAATACATATTTTTTGTAGAGACAATTTAATTTAGCGAAGTCCTTTAACGTACCGAGCACTGAGAGTGCACTGTCAGATGCTCCATAAACGTGAACAGATTAAATTTATTTAGATTTCATACAGTTTAATAATGAAATAATGAAAATAATGAAAAATAATAAGAACCTACATGCTTGAATAATGAAATGTATTCTACCCTTTTTCGTGCATATATCTCTCCACAATTTGAATAATTGTAAAATGAAAATGCGCCCACTTGATCGTAGTAGGTTCAGTTAAAAATCGTGATTATTTACAAAATGGATGTACCACAACGGAAAGACAAACGCGCGAATTTGACTATTTTGGTTGGCGCGATAACAGCGTATCAAGATCCGCGAAACAATTCAATTTAGTGAAGTTGTTTAACGTACCGAACACTAAAAGTAGAAGATTAAAATTATTTAGATTTTATGCAGCTGAATAATGAAATAATTAAAATTAAGAGGAATTACATACTTGAATAATGAAATGTATTCTACCCTTTCCCGTGTAAATGTCTCTTCACAATTTTAATAATTTTAATAATAAATAATAATTTTAATAATTGTAAAATGAAAATCCGCCCATTTGATCGTAGTAGGTTCAGTTAAAAATCGTGATTATTTACAAAATGGATGTGCCACAACGGAAAGACAAACGCGCGAATTTGACTATTTTGGTTGGCGCGATAACAGCGTATGAAGATCCGCGAAACATAGTTACACAAGCGAAACGTTGTCGACAGGGCTGGTCCTTTGTCCTCAATGGAAACGATGGGAACAACGGGAGGAGCCCCGTGAAACGAGGATTCGCCACGACGACGGACGACGTCGAGGTATTAAATAAACCGCGCCGGGTGCGTTTAAGCAGAGTTTTGTTCGGCGAGACGGTGCTCTTTTGTGCGAGGCACGCACACACACGCCATCGTTTCCTCTGGCTCCCCATCGCGGGGGCGCGACTTATGGGTTCTGCCGGAAGCATCCAGACGTTTCTTCTATTTTTTTTTGTTTTATTCAACGGTGATCATGCGTCGACGACGAAGCGAGACGAGTGGCTTCGTTTCCGCGGCTCGTTAAGCCCGCCGGAACTCACCAGCGCGAGTGATCGAAGCCCGTCGTCGACGATCAACGAAGGATCCATCAACGATCCAATCTTTCAACCGAACAGTCCGATGGCCCGTAGGGATGGATGATGCAAGCTGATCGGCTGCTGAGGACAATTTTACCGAGTTGTGGATGCCGGGTGCGACGTAGTCTGTGTTTTATGTGGATTATTGCGATCATGTTGATGATCTAGAGATCTGACGCGGCTGGCAGATCTGGAGAGCTTCGATGGTCGAGTTTGGTTTGGCTTGACTATGCGCTTTGGTCGCATTGATTTTATTTGGCAGAGCTAGTTCAGCTGGGAGATCATTTTTCTTCTTGGGATTGCTAGTTTTTATGATGTAGAAAATAGTTTTTCAACAGATGTGGAGGTTATGACTAATCCGAAGTTGGTTCGGTTCGACTGGGAAATCAATTTTTCTAGAGGAACTGCAGTCGATTTAGTTGTCAGATTGCACCTGTGTATCAAAATTTGTAGCGGTGCGAATTTTGAAGTGAAACTTCTTTGTTGAGGAGGATACAATTTTCTAACGTTACGGAAGTCGAATGTAACGAAACGTGTTTTAACAAACAAAAATCTTTCTTACCCAACGGGGATTCGAACACCCCGGTCTATTGTTTGGTGGGAGAAGCGACGATCTTCAAATCACAGCGAACATTTTGGCGTATATCGCAAAGCATAAAATGTTGCAGCGACAGAATTGTTATTTACCTCCTGTTTTCAATAAAAAAATACAAATAATTGATCTGTATCTATACCTAATAAGCAATAAGTTTCACTTCTGTCGCGCGTGGACTCCACGCACACGATTTTTGAAGTGAAACTTCTTTGCTGAGGGTAACAATTTTCTGATGTAACGGAAGTCGATGTTACGGAAGTCGAAAGTCGAGTGGCGCGAAAATTTAAACTGAGAATGTACGTAGAAAAATAATTTCTTACCCCGACGGGATCCGAACCCCGGTCTACCGATTGGTAGTCCAACGTTTTAACTACTTTTTTTAACTACCGTGTGTAGAACAGAAAAAAAATCGTGTGTTATTGCTTATTAGGTATAATAATTTATCTATATTGTTACAAAGACTTCGACGCGGTCTTGCCGGAGAATTCATTATTATAGACAATAAGAATAACAACTATTTATTAATTATACAACAGTTAACAAAGACTCAATATAATCGTCGATACGTGTTCTCGCTTTAATCGTTCGAAAGGATCTGACGACTCTCTTCTTTTAATCAACAACCTCGTTGTTCAGATACCGCAATATCGATCTAACGCTCGATCTCTGCGATATATTCACAGGGGAAAGCAACTTCATCTCGTGTCATCGTAACAATATCTATACTTAATAAGTAATAAGTTTCGCTTCTGTCGCGCGTGGACTCCACGCACACGATTTTTTTAAAACAATGGTTGGAGAGTACTCGATTAGGTACATTTGATATTAAATTGATTATTGTAGTTTAAATTGATTAATGCAGTTTGATTGCACCGTACGTTTTCACTGGGATATCGATTTTCATTAGTAAACCCGCAGTCGATCCATCCATTCGATGATATTCGCGATTTCGATTGCCAGACCCAGTACAAATGAATGGAAGATTTCGTTTAATTAGATTTCCTCCCCGACCACAGCCGAGTGAATTTGCATGAAGATCGCAGTGACGGATTAACCGACGTTAATTTTCAGACCGGCGAAAGAGGAGGGGGATTAATTTATTCACGGATGGGAATCGTTATCGGCCGGCCGGTTCGCAGGAGAAAAAGAGCGATAAGGTTTCGATGCCGAGTGTGCAGACACGTAACTGGCTGAAAGCCAACCCGGCCTGGCATTTGGGTCAAACCAACCTGCCATCCCATCCCGGTTGCTCGCGAATTCCTCCGCAACTACCACCCCCGCAGCGGGGGGATGACTGCGACCATCCCTCTTCCTCGACACTTTTCTCTGCCAGCAGATACTAGCCGAATTGCCGATACTTTCTCCTGGCTCCCTTCCTCCTCCCAGAGAAATCCTACCGATAATCATTTTCTGAATATATTCTATGGCACCCCTAAAACCTCTGATATCCAACATTTTCGTTCGCGAGTTGCTCCTTTTTGCGCAATAACGATTTTAATAACTCCGTTATATCTATAGAATGTCAATTTTTAAGGCGTCGTTGCCGAGAGATCTCAATCTTTAAATCTGTCGAGGAGTCATTCGCGAGAAAAATTCTTAAACGTTTTAACAGAGGTTTCAATTGGTACATTTTTTCGGAAAAATGGCTCCTCAGTTTCTCATTTCCTGCATGATGTAAAAATATCTAAGAGGAAAAAAATCAGGACATGCGGAAATAGAATCTTCAAGATCTAAAATCGGTTCAAGTTCGATTCTGTTCGATTGTTAAATATCATGTCAATTTTTCAAGGAAAATTATTTTATCAAATTTCTGAAAACTACAATGCGCATATAAGCAAAAGAAAAATAAAAAAAAAGAAGTTAAATATCGTCAATTTTTCAAGGAAAATTATTTTATAAAATTTCCGAAAACTACAGTGCAATGGATAAGTAAAAAAAAATTAAATAAAAAATGTAGCAAAGAATTTATCTCCCGAATTATCACCTGATCATCAAGAACCACTTATCCCTATTTCATAAATTTTTCTACTGTCCTCAACGTCATTTTTTAATAAACTCGTTTGAATTTCCCGCGCGAAGTCCGTCGGGAATGGATCAGCCAATCAAAAAATCTTCTCAAGATGTTATGAATGGTTGTTCAGTTGCGATCGACGAAACAGCCCTCACTTTTTGTCGCCGGAGTATTTAGCTTTGTTTAAACTAATTCTTTGGGTTAATATTCGTCCGACGAAACAAAATGGAGGCCGAAAGCGACCCGCAATGCTTGAAAATGTTGGAGACTCTTCTGAACGTGGAGATTGAAGCGGCGGAGAAGACTTTAAGCTGTAGGAAAACCGTTTTACGTTGCTCTGGATGTTTTTTTTCGAAAATGAATATACTTTTTCAGCCTTGGCAGAACAGGCGAGAACATCGAAAACAACAGCGCAGACGTATTGGAAGCAGCGAAGAGAATTGCAGGAAAAAATTCGAATTTCGAAGGAGAACATCAGGGTTTTGACCATCGGCTTGAATCAGTAATTACATTTTTATTTGAACAATTTTCAGCCATTGCAACGAGTTTCGAATACCGAAGTTCCCGACTGAATTCTTAATTATTTTAACTGTTCATAGACAGAACAAGTATAACACCGAATTAGCCAACAAAATAGAGCTGGTCAAGCTCAACATGGACGACGAGTTTAAGGCCAGACAGGCAGAATCGCAAAAGTACGAGGATATTTTGAAACAGTACGAAACCACACGCGAAATCTATCATGTAAGTTCGTTATGTTAATTATTTAAAAGAAGAAAAAAATGAACGCTGCATAGAAAGACGATTAGGATTCTCAACATCAAATTGTAACATTTTGCAGGCGAAGTATGAAGAATTTCCACTGGCAAAGGTCAGGAGAGATGCCCAAATGGAGCTGAAGAAAATCCAAGTGGAGAAAATGATGATCGACTACAAAATTAAAGAATTGAAAAATATGTCGCGACAGAAGGAAAAAATCGCTTGGATGATATTGCGTGTGAGGATCGTAAATTTTGCCAGTGACATGTTGAAAAACGCGGCGCTCGATCGGCAGTTGGCGGAATTGAACCGATCGGCAGTTGGCGGAATTGGATGAAACCATCAAAAATCGTAGGGAGGAAGTTGAAGCTGTCGATGAAGAGGTCTCGGAAAGATAGAATAATTTTATTTGATTTTATTTTCCGAACGAATTGATTAATATTTCTTGAGGGTGTGTAGATAGCTGTGCAGTTGAAGGCGCAGGAAGAGAAGAAGAGGATCCGGGAGCTGGAGATGCTAAAGATGCCGCCACCGAAGATTAATATGTCTTACATGAAGTCTCGCTTCAGAGCCAGCACGAGGGTGGATTGGAAAATTAATTGCGAGGATTCTCTAGGTGCTCGTTGGATGATTATACAGTTTTTAGTGGCCACCATCGTTTTTGGTTGTTAATTAAATTTTTAGGTCCAAAGTGGGTCGATATTCTGGGTTGATGTTTTCAATGCTATCATTTTGATGCTATATTTAGGGGTTCCTAGTTCAGCTGGTGCTATTTTTAGGGAATGCAATTATTTGAGGCGCTATATCTAGGGGATTTTAATTTTAGCAGGTGCTATTTTTAGGGGATTCTTATTTCATCGGGTGCTCCTATTAGTGGGTCGATATTCTGGGTTGATGTTTTCAATGCTATATTTAGGGGTTCCTAGTTCAGCTGGTGCTATTTTTAGGGAACGCAATTATTTGAGGCGCTATATCTAGGGGATTTTAATTTTAGCAGGTGCTATTTTTAGGGGATTCTTATCTCATCAGGTGCTCCTATTAGGGGATGCTATTATTATAGGGGACGTTATCTTCAGAGGACGCTATTGCTAGGGAATGTTATACTTAAATGATGCCATTTTTAGGGAATGCCATTTTTGATAAACTAGTGCGTCCTCTAATGAGCATCAAATTTTCTAAATTAATTAACAATATAGCATACCGTTCAACATCTACCCCTTCCTCTCTCACGGCATTGAAACGGTGTCATAACGTTCCACGATTGTCAACAGTGCAAACCCATCATTTCGATCAACTGGCAAACACAGTTCCCACCCTCCAGCCGCCAAAGCATCTTCAACTTTGCCGAGTTTCCCTCATTCCCCTAATCATCGATCACTCTTCAGACAGAGCTGTAACCTCGTGAACCTTTAGATTCCATATCCGTGGACACGATGCTGGAGGAAATGTGCCTATCGGACGAGACCTTGCTGGAGGAGCCTCGTGGGCGATCCTCGTTCCTCGAGGACGACAAGAACTTCGGGGAAGAGGTGATCGATACCGGAAGTCCTTACCCGGACCAAGACGAAGAAATAGAGCAGGAGGACGCGGGACCGGAAGCGATCGATATGCCAGACGAGGAGCCGGGGAGGCAACCAGATCCGGAGGAACATCCTGCCAGAGATAAGCAAACGTCCGACTTGGAAGAAGACATCCCTCCGAAGAGGATCAAGCTGATGACTGATGAACCAAGAACATGGAACTCGCCAGCGGCTACATTGAAAGCCCCCGGACAGCTTCCGCGAAAAAGCCAGCAGCTTGATTTATCTCGTGGACCCAGGATCACCAAGATCGAGACTGTCCGGTGCAACTTGTCCCAGAAACTGCACAGGGACGAGCTTAATCGGTCAACAATGACTCAGTCGGGATACCCTATCAAGGCCGCAGAGAGTTTTTCCTCGAACATCACTGTTCGATTGAAAGAAGCTCGACTGGATCTATCACCGGCATCCAGGATCTCCAAAACAGAGGCTTACGAAATGTCTCCGATGTCGAGGTGCGATCAGGTCAACCCTGCCAGCATGTTCAGTCCTGGCTACTCGGAGAACAGCCTCAGCTTCTGCGCGGATAAAAATTTTGACGATTTGAAAGGTACGATCTTCTCCTGGGTGATGCTTACAAGGGAACATATTCGGCTGATACAAACCGATTTTGATGAAACTTATGCGAGGTATGGTTCTTCGAAAAATATTTGACGCGTGTTTTCTTTTATCGGCAAGCATCCACTTTGAAGGGGTGAAAAGAGCCCTCGAAGTTGGCAATGGGAACCATATTTTCTGAGATATCTCGGAAACCAGACGTCGAGAAGAATTGAATTTTCTTTTAAATCGTGTGATTTTTAATGGGAAATGTGGTCGTGCCAGAAAATTTTCAAGTTTTTTATTTAAACAATATCAATTCTTTTGCAGTTTCTTTTATTTAGAGTGTTGATACAGGTCCTGCGAAGCAGAGAATATTTTTTCGTTGACAGGACCTCGATAAAAATTCAATAAAAATAATATCACGATTTTTGTCCACAGTTGATCAGATATCACTGTTCGAGGGATCCACCCATGGATTCAACCCTTGCTCATCCAGCCCTGCCAGCTCAAAGCAGCAGCCTCCTGTGGCGAAAACCAGAGACTTTTCCCGTAATTATTTTCTTCGTGATTGTGCGATTGCATGATGCTAGATAATTACGTGTGTTTTGTGTTTATTGCAGAGATCAGCTTCAGTAATATACTGAAAGGGTCCGGCAACAAACCGATGAACAAACTCTTCTGAATAATCGCTTTGATCACGTTTCTGATACTCGCTCGAGACAATCTGATTTTTCTAACACCGGACTACTTCGAAAAATTAATCGTTTAGTTTTAGGGGCATATGCGAAAGACAATGTTCTGTTTAAAAATTCTATTTCGTACGACAAAGAAAATTCCACGTATGGAATATGGTCGGATCGATGTAACAGATGACAAGCTCTAATAAAATGGCGAACCAAACAGTTCGGTAAAACGTAATTTCGTTTTTGTACGTTTGTGTATCCGTTTCTGCACGAAGAAATTCGCATGATCGCTGATGGGACGCGTTTCAGAGGGAGAGGGAGACGATCCGAGACGCACCGTAACTAATATTCGAGGGAAATTACGCGTGCTCAGAGCAGGCAGGGGTAATTTCCACCCTGAACTACATTGAAAAGCGTCTCGGCTCGCTTCCGTGCTAAGAAACCGGGGAAAGGAAGCGGAGAAGTCGCGGGAAAGAGGAGAAACCGTGGCTGGATCGTCGACCAAAGCGAAAGAGAGACCAAAAGAGCAATAGAAAAAAGAGCGAGAGAGAAATCGAGGGAGGAAAAAAGACGAATACCCGCTCTGGCGACAGAAAGTAGGTCCTTTAAAGCATCCCTTTGTGAGGCCACTCTTTAAAAACCGTTCCAGTCGACGTTTAATCCTCCTGCTGGATGTTTATGAACCATTTAGGAACGAATGCCCGGCTGATTAGCCGCATTGATAAACGGCCAGCTCGCCGGTTCTATGTAAAGATCGCGATTAGGTGAAATTCAGGCTTTGTCTCGAAGAGTTTCCGCTGTTCGAGGACCAACTGGTCGAATGGAACTCGAGAGTGGTCTTATAATTGGGAGAAAGTTGAGAGCCCTTCCTCGAGAACACTTCCGCCATCTTGAATCGTACTCTCGACCACCACTTCCGCGGCCATATTGGCTTGTATCGAAGCTTAAATGCGCGGCTGTTTCTCCTCCAGCTCACTATTTACAGATTTACCAAGTGCGGCGAGGGTCGAAGGGGAATTTTTTATTATTTTTAATCTCCTAAACGCACAATTAAAAAAAAAATTTTTTTTAAATATTGCATTCTCATCCAGTTCTTAGCTATGTGTAAAGTTTCAAGTATGTAGCTATCACTATTTACAGATTTACCAAATTGCGGCGAGGGTCGAAGGGGAATTTTTTAATATTTTTAATCTCCTAAACGCACAATTAAAAACAAATTTTTGTAATATTGCATTGTCATCCAGTTCTGAGCTATGTGTAAAGTTTCAAGTATGTAGCTATCACATAAAGAGGTTCAAAATTCGATTACAAGATTTGACGCATACTGCAAAATAATATAAGCGTGGTAATAATAATAATAAAAGAGCTTCGCGGTACCGCTTCCGCAGAACTTCCGATCGCAGTTTTTATTTATTATTCAAGGAGGAAGGACAATGACGAATTTTACCACGAGTTATCCTGTAATCTTGTTTGCCTCGTGGACAGAGTGTGCTCACCTAAACAGTATACTAACCTCCCTCGGGTCGAGCCAACCGTCCGATATAGAGGCTCATTAATTTTTCCGTCTGCTTTACCTCCCGTTGTACGAGCAAATAAGCTAATATTTTTCCGCACGCGAATTTTTCCTGCAGTGTGCGCGTCTCGGATAACAAATTTGCAAGGAGTTTCGCGAGCGTGGTAATTGTTGCCGGAAAAAGTTCGTTGAAGGTTCGTCGAATGATCGACGCGATAAATCCTGCGCGATTTAAGGGATCGACGCCGATGGACCCCAGATAAATCACACGAAAATTAGAGGATTCGCGGAGGATCCGGCCAAGGGATCGACAACCCTCGTTTCTGCGCAAGCAGCCCTGCTGGCCGCGCGTTTTATCACCGTGTGTCGATAACAGCCTCGTCTGACCTAGCCGGTTGGCCGAATATTCTCTCGATCGCAGTTTGTCATAATTAGACGTATGGTTTTTTCACGTACTCTTGAACCTACTCCTTCGGAATCGACGTTGATCTTCTTATTCAGCCCAACGCGAATAATTACGATAATAGGAACCTTTGTATTTTTTAATTTCTGCCCTAAATCAATGATTCCCAAAGGGGTTTATATCGACCCCTAGGGGTCGATTCCGAACTGCAAGGGGTTCATGACAGCGAAAACAAAAATTGGGGGGGCATGAGATGTAAATTGTCATTAACAACCATTTATTTTCTTTGTTTAGTTATTTTATGTTATAATTTTACTAGATTTGTATTTTGCATCGCTTTAATTAATAAATGTATAAAACTTAACATGTATTTTTTTTACTTCTTCACTGTAGAGTTAAACTTATCAAAGTGAGTAGCATTGTTTCAACTGTAAAAACAGATTTGAAGAGGGAAAGTAACAATTCAATATTAGAAAGGTGGAGGGTCTACGCAAAACAGAAAAAATTGGCAAGTGGTCTACGAGACAAAAAAGTTTGGGGACCTCTACTCTAGATGGTTAGTACAGGGTGTAACAAAATTTAGTGTCATGGTTTTGGTAGATGGTTGTACACCTTTGGATTGGTGGAGATTCGTTAAAAGAAATTGCCGCAAAACTGACTTTGATCTTGAAATTCAAGGTCAAATTTTTTAATGCTTGTATCGCATTCTACTCACCATGGGGGCCAAATTTGTGAGAAACAAAAAAAAACTTTTGGCCTCATGGTGAGTAGAATGCGATACAAGTATAAAAAAATTTAACCTTGAATTTCAAGGTCAAAGTCAATTCTGCGGCAATTTCTTTTAACGAATCTCCACCGATCCGAAGGTGTAGAACCAAGTTATACTCTGTACAATAAATTCTCATAACGTGGTACCGGTTAAGCAAAAATTTATCTGTAAAACTGTAATTGATCAATAGACTGCGGATTTTATGCATTTATGACAAAAATGGGTGCGCGCAATTTAAAACAGTGGAAGTATTAAGAAGATTTCATGCCACCAGTATATTAGTTTTACCTTAATTAGATAATTAAAAGAAGAATTAAATTTTCATTTGGCTTCTGCGTCTTGCAAACAATGCAAACATTTTTTATTTTGCACAATTTGATATAAGTTATAAGAAAATAGTACAATTTTGGAACGAATTGAGTGAAAATTTTAAGCGATTAGGAAAGAAACGTTTTGCCCGAACCGATAATGTTCGGAGAGCGTCTGGAGGACTTGAAGACGGGGGGGTTCGACTAATAAATAGTTTACGAACGGTGGTCTAATGAAGATTGTTTATCGAAGCCCTGTGTAAGCTCGTCCCGAAGCTGGAGGACCGTCGAGAGAGTCAATATCCTCGGGAAAACGGTTAACAAGATTAGAAGTCCTTTGCGATTGGATCGATATTGCCGAACTCGGACGCGTGTGTAACTAGTTCTTAATAATATTGGCTCTCGCCGGTACCAATTATATAATAATTAACGCCACACTTCTAACACACCGTTGACTCCAACATCTCCCAAAGAAACTGCGTTGAAAATTTCTACAAAATATTTCAGGGATGATTCTACGTGTGAAAATAAATCGAAAAAAGGAAGTTTTTTCATTTGACATTTCGTTTTCGAGAAAATCGATCCGTATTCAATTTTCTAGAAAACGAAGGTTCGGATGAAAAGAAGTTACGCCAAATTTACTTCTAACACACCGTTGACTGCAACATATCGCAAAGAAACTGCGTTGAAAATTTCTACAAAATATTTCACGTATTTTATACGGGGAGAAACAAATCGAGGGGTGACTCTACGTGTGAAAATAAATCGAAAGAAGGAATTTTTTTTTCATTTGACGTCTCGTTTTCGAGAAAATCGATCCGTATCCAATTTTCTAAAAAACGAAGGTTCGGATGAAAAGAAGTTATACCAAATTTACTTCTAACACACCGTTGACTCCAACATCTCCCAAAAAAACTGCGTTGAAAATTTCTACAAAATATTTCACGTATTTTATACGGGGAGAAACAAATCGAAGGGTGACTCTACGTGTGAAAATAAATAGAAAGAAGGAATTTTTTTCATTTGACGTCTCGTTTTCTGGAAAATCGATCCGTATCCAATTTTCTAGAAAACGATGGTTCGGATGAAAAGAAGTTACACCAAATTTACTTCTAACACACCGTTGACTCCAACATGTCCCAAAGAAACTGCGTTGAAAATTTCTACAAAATATTTCACGTATTTTATACGGGGAGAAACAAATCGAAGGGTGACTCTACGTGTGAAAATAAATAGAAAGAAGGAATTTTTTTCATTTGACGTCTCGTTTTCTGGAAAATCGATCCGTATCCAATTTTCTAGAAAACGATGGTTCGGATGAAAAGAAGTTACACCAAATTTACTTCTAACACACCGTTGACTCCAACATCTACCAAAGAAACTGCGTTGAAAATTTCTACAAAATATTTCATGTATTTTATACGGGGAGAAACAAATCGAGGAGTGACTCTACGTGTGAAAATAAATCGAAAGAAGGAATTTTTTTCGTTTGACGTCTCGTTTTCGAGAAAATCGATCCGTATCCAATTTTCTAGAAAACGAAGGTTCGGATGAAAAGAAGTTATACCAAATTTAGTTCTAACACACCGTTGACTCCAACATCTCCCAAAGAAACTTCGTTGAAAATTTCTACAAAATATTTCACGTATTTTATACGGGGAGAAACAAATCGAGGGGTGATTCTACGTGTGAAAATAAATCGAAAGAAGGAATTTTTTCATTTGACGTCTCGTTTTCGAGAAAATCGATCCGTATTCAATTTTCTAGAAAACGATGGTTCGGATGAAAAGAAGTTATACCAAATTTTTTCTCATTTTTTAAATGCAGAATCACCCCCGGGCCCAGTGACGCTCAATTTATCTTTGGAAGTTTCGTGAATTCGAAGCTTCGATTCGCTGGTGTTTTTCTCGTTTTTTCCTGGAACGGCGATCGTGGCTCTGAAAGAATACGGGGGCTGCTGAACCGAATGCTCCATCATAAATCATCGTTATCGCAAAGAAATATACAAGGGAACGAGCGCAGTCACGACCGCAAATAAATCTGCACGGCGTTTAGCCGCGGTGCGCCGCGTACACGCACAAACGAGGCTCGTAAGTTAGGTTAATTACGGGCGTACACGGGCACGTCCCGCGATTATGCTACACCGGGAAACCGGAAACGGATCAAGGTCTTGCCTGGAAAATACCCCGGTGGGAACTTCCAACAATCTTCGACGGAAATTTATTCGCGTAGTTCCCTGGTCTTCTTAATTCGGTGGCTCGCGATTCATGCATCTAGACCAATTAATTATTTTATCCATGCTTTTTAACGTCACGGCCGTGTTGTTCCACTAATTCAGTGTGGTTCCAAGACTTTAAACATTTTTTAACACCCTGCATATAATTTTTATTATCATTCTTTTAGACTGTGTTCGTCAATCATTGAATTCTGATGATTTGACGCATTCATGTCAATAACCAATGCAACTTAAAATAGAAGAATATTATTTTTAGTTCAGAAAATCGTTGAAGCAAAAAATAAATTTCTGCGTGTCTTCTGGTTCTTGCAATTGATCCGAGACGATTTTTATTTTGCCTGAATAATGAAAAATTGCTAATACTTCAATGTTACCACACAGAGCTGTATCAACCTGTTCAGTTAATTGATAAATGTTACGTTTTTCCGAGTAACCCAACAGCAACAATTCAGAAACAACAAAACAGAAAATTTCTCATTGTCTGATCAGCTTGGGAAATGGTTAGGTCCGTTCAGGGAATGCCCGAATGATAACAGGCTGATCATTTACCGATAAAAGCACAGGACACCTAATTACGGGCACAAGAAAAAAATCTCGAGAATCTCCTGTTCCAGTGGGACTCGGATAAATTTAATAGGAGTCTAAAAAATTGAGAGGTTCGGGAAATAGAGTTTGGATCGTCTCCCTCGCGACTGTTCGCGAATCCATTAGCCTAATCCGCTCGCATCGTCGATTGACGAGGCCCGAGGTAGTTACAGGTCGAATAGATCCTCCGGAGGAAAATCTCCCTAGGCCGTATAACCAGATCGAGCACCGTCGTCGTCGGCGGAGATCGTTTTATCGGTGCGGGGTAGAGCTCGCGGAGCGCTGACTCGGTTTCCCATTTTTATGCGCCGATCGTAACTCAACCGAGGACCGAGATCGTAAAACGGACTCCATGCTGCCTGATTCGAATGTTGCGCGGTTTTTATCGCTTAATGCCCTCTGGGAGGGGAAGAAGCTGCCATCGAAGCTGATAAAACAGCTGGAGATAGAGAGAGAGAGAGAGAACGTTGCTTGGCTCGGCGTTTGCCTTGGAGAACGCCAACTTCCGGTCTACTCTGGTTCGGGACAGGCCGATTCCGGTCACGTATCCGTAAAACCAGCGACAAGTCTCGCGAGAACGAGATAGAAATCTAGAGGCTGAGGGTCAGCGGAATTCCAAGGAGGAATTGTCCCTAGGACGAGGCCCTCTTCGGTCAAGATGGCCGACGGCGCCGGAAGTCCGTCTTTCAGATGCGAGATTTCGATAGGCACCTTTCGGTAGATTACTTTTATTCGGTTAAAAATTTTCCCAATTCATACGAGAATTCGTTTGATCTTGTATTACGTAGTGCTTCCTTTTTTGAGGTTAAGGTAGAGTATCATTCGACCATTCATTCAGCCATCTTCTTTTGGTACCTAGAAATTGATCTTCGATCGTCTTCAATCAATGCATAAATATTTACATGATTTCTTGAAGAATACTTCTAAATAGTTTTTTTCTCAAGCATTATTTTCCTTATCGAGCGAACTAGTTCAATACTTCCAACTTTTTCGAGGTTAAGGTGGAGTATCATTCGACCACTCATTCAGCCATCTTCTTTCGATAGCAAGAAATTGATCTTCGATCGTCTTCAATCAATGCAGAAATATTTACGTAATGTCTTGAAGAATACGTCTAAATTGTTTTTTTCTCAAACATTATTTTCCTTATCGAGCAAACTAGTTCAATACTTTCAACTTTTTCGAGGTTAAGGTGGAGTATCGTTCGACCATTCATTCAGCCATCTTGTTTCGATACCAAGAAATTGATCTTTGATCGTCTTCAATCAATGCATAAATATTTACGTCATTTCTTGAAGAATACGTCTAAATTGTTTTATTCTCAAACATTATTTTTCTTATCGAGCAAACTAGTTCAATACTTCCAACTTTTTCGAGGTTAAGGTGGAGTATCATTCGACCATTCATTCAGCCATCTTGTTTCGATAGCTAGAAATTGATCTTCGATCGCCTACAATCAATGCATAAATATTTACGTGATTTCTTGAAGAATATGTCTAAACTGTTTTATTCTCAAACATTATTTTTCTTATCGAGCAAACTAGTTCAATACTTCCAACTTTTTCGAGGTTAAGGTACAGTATCATTCGACCATACATTCAGCCATCTTCTTTTGGTACCTAGAAATTGATCTTCGATCGTCTTCAATCAATGCATAAATATTTACATGATTTCTTGAAGAATACGTCTAAACTGTTTTATTCTCAAACATTATTTTTCTTATTGAGCAAACTAGTTCAATACTTCCAACTTTTTCGAGGTTAAGGTGGAGTATCATTCGACCATTCAGTCAGCCATATTTTTTCGATAGCAAGAAATTGATCTTCAATCGTCTACAATCTATGCATAAATATTTACATGATTTCTTGAAGAATAAGTCTAAATTGTTTTTTTCTCAAGCATTATTTTCCTTATCGAGCAAACTAGTTCAATACTTTCAACTTTTTCGAGGTTAAGGTGGAGTATCATTCGACCATTCAGTCAGCCATCTTGTTTCGATACCAAGAAAGTGATCTTCGATCGTCTACAATCAATGCATAAATATTTACATGATTTCTTGAAGAATACGTCTAAATTGTTTTATTCTTAAACGCAATTTTCCTGATCGAGCAAACTAGTTCAGTACTCCCAACTTTTTCGAGAGGTCGGAAACAGCTCGTTCGGATTCTTGGGCACTCTTGCCGTCGTATCGGGTCGTTCCATAATTAAGAGAAATCGTGGATTGCTCTCGGGGCACGCCTAATGCACGCGCGTCCGAGCGATATTAACGAGCCTGGGAAGTTCGAAGATTAAAGCGATGGCGGTGGTCGGGAATCTAGTTTTAAAGTCTACGCTCTTCGATCGTGGAATTATGAATTTCCGTCTTTTATTAAAACCATCCGATTTATTTTGTGTCCGGGCGAAGTCCTTCGAACTTCCAAATCGAGCGCCGAGCCTCGATATACATATACAATCGAGAGACTCGCGCTCGAGTTGAACGAAGAGAGAGAGAGAGAGAGAGAAAGAGATGGGCGACCACTTTCATAAACTGCATTCATAACGAGAAGTGGCCTTACTCGAGGGAAAGTTACGATAGGCAATAACAAACTTTCGTATTCTTACCGCGGCTCGAATGAATTCTCCCCGCGAGCCCTACCCCGAGTTCATTTATATCAATTATACCGGTTAAAGTAATTAAACGCGAGAAAAGAGACGATGGGAGAGGGGATGGAGAAAGACAGAGAGAGAGGCGTCAACTTTTGTTAAGAAGTTACCTATCGCAGTATTCCTCGCACGTCCCCGTCCACCGGAAAACTTTCTCCTCAAAGGGACCAGATACGAAGCGGAAAAAATTTGTTTCGAGCTTTCCCACGGAATTATCTTCTCTTCTCCTTTCGCCCGTCTTCAGCTAGATTAATGGATTCGCGGTTCCTTCGGTTATCTCGTTTAATATGTTCCTCACGGTTGTCCCTGGCACTACCATTTTCGATGTACACGAACTAGATCTGATTCGAAATACCGAATGCCTTTGTAAAAATTGTTTTATAACTTTTTTGTGTTTAACGATCTTTTGGCGAAACATTGCTGATTAATACGATACCAAGCACGATACACTTTGGATATTCTGTACCCGTTTAATGCACGATACAGTGGCACCTCGACTATCCGAATGATTGTAAGAATATCAGTTTCGATTGGATCGTCAATGAAACGCGTATGCTCCGAATGGTGGCATGCTTGGGCTCGTTTCAGTCAGAAAAATGTCACGAATATGTCCATAGAAGAAATAAGTAAAAATAATATAATTTGAATGTCAGCAGATATTTTAAATGATTGACGAATAACTTGCAACCACCGAGAGTATCGACTGGAATATAAAAGATGAAAATAATTCTGAATAAGTTAGAGTAAGAAGGCCGTAAGTATCCGGAAACATTGGCAGAAGCCTTCAGCTAAGTATACTAATAAATAATTTATTATTATTCCCAGCCGCCACAGGGCAAGAAACTTTGAATCGAGAATAATCGTTCGGAAGTTCGACCTGGTAAAAATAGTATTGGCTATCGGAAAATTATTATGCGCATAAATTACACGGTATCGATCTTTAATTTCCCCGGAGACGAATATTAATTGAATTATAGAACGATGGGTCACTTCCCGGCACACTTAGTATTTCAAATGGCTCGTAATTCGAGGATCGAGGAAACTGTCCTATTTTTTCACTACCACCTACAACTTCAAACTTACACGTACATCTTTGAAACGAAATGAGGTACCTAAACGATGATTTTTCTGAAGAAAGTACACGATGCAAGCAATCGATTCGTTGCAAACCAAATTAAATACGCACTCGCGTCTTTATCGCACGAAAATTCTCAAAGTCTACCCTCCCTGTTTTTTAAGGTTTGGTCATTTCGTTAGGAAATTAATTTTTTGTTGGGGAAATGGGAGGCACTGTTTGCTAGAAGTTTGACAGGCTTGTACGAAGAGGTGGTAGGTCGATTTAAAAAAAGTCTGACAGATTTATCATACTCGTGGAACCTTCTTCTTCAAGAACAGACGCAGTTATCGTTGTTCTTGCTTATCAGCATAGTTTCTTCTTCAAGTGAAAAAATATAGACACCTATTCCGTCAAAATTGAACATTCTACAAAACGTTGCAAATCAAATTAAACACGCACTCGCGTCTTTATCGCACAAAAATTCTCAAAGTCTACCCTCCCTGTTTTTTAAGGTTTGGTCATTTCGTTAGGAAATTAATTTTTTGTTGGGGAAACGGGAGGCACTGTTGGCTAAAAGTTTGACAGGCCTGTACGGAGAGGTGGTAGGTCGATTTAAAAAAAAGTCTGGCAGGTGCAGTGTGGAAAATGATCGAGTACTCACGCGAACACTGACGAGGCTCGTCGGTTCCGTCGCCGCAGTCGTCGATGACGTTGCACACCTTGTTCAGGGCGACGCAGCGTCCGTTGCCGCACTGGAACTCGCTCTGCCGACAGGAAAGCACCGTCGTCGCCATGAGAACGCAGACGAAGACCGGCCAATGAGTGTCTAGAATCAAACGAAGCTCAATCAAAACTCTGAAAAAATTTCTAACAGGATCTACATAGCCCGGTATACTCTCAGAAAATCGCGAAGTCTGAAGATTATTGGGAAAAACATCCAGTTTGTCGTACAGCGAGTCACAAAATTATTCACATTCTTAAAAATTCGATAACTGTTTAAATATCGTAAAATACGATTTGAACTTTTTTTAAGCTAGAGAAATTAGTTTGCTGCAGGATGTGAAAAAAATTTCAATCAATTGCAATTTTTCACAGAATGTTTCATCGCATCCAGACCAATTGCTCTAGCTTTCCAAACAAAGTTCAAATCGTGTAGTACATGTAGGCATTCTTTTACAAGGGACCGTTTTATTACGTTGCGACTCAGGTCAGCACCGAAGGAAACAATAGATCGAAGACCGTCGACAGGCCCAAAGTTTCAAATGGTCGAAATATACAGGGTGTTCAGGCTATTACTAGCCAGCATTTTTTGTGTAAATAGTAAATATTAGAAAAAAATGATGGAGGAAAAAGTATTACTGTTTTTTATGTGCAACACAATGACATATGCATTTTTGTTTTATTTACATTATTTTGATAGAACTGAAGGTGACCTTCAATTTTTTAAATGGAATGAGGTATTTTTTAATACGTCAATCGATGCAGCTGGACACTCGTAATAAAAAAGTACTAACCTATGTATGTCGAAAAGTTAGTCGTTCAGTAGATATTTCAATGTAAAAAATATAAAAATATCATTACTGCCGTACTAAGACGTTAGCGTTTACTTACTAGTGTAGTACGACAGTAATGGTATTTTATGTTTTTTATATTGAAATATCTTCTGAACGATTAACTTTTCGACATACATAGGTTAGTACTTTTTTATTACGAATGTCCAGCTGCATCGATTGACGTATTAAAAAATACCTCATTCCATTTAAAAAATTGAAGGTCACCTTCAGTTCTATCAAAATAATGTAAATAAAACAAAAATGCATATGTCATTGTGTTGCACATAAAAAACAGTAATACTTTTTCCTCCATCATTTTTTTCTAATATTTACTATTTACACAAAAAATGCTGGCTAGTAATAGCCTGAACACCCTGTATAGTCAAATATAGATAGAAACGTCGAAATTTTGATTTTGTGACATTTTGCAAATAGTGTAGAAGTAGTTTTTGATCGAACCAGTGCGCTGATACCATTAAAAATTTTGTTTCAAACGGTCCTTCGGTGCCTGGCCAAATCATAAAACGGGACACTCGGACACCTGCAACCCAAATGTGGAGAAGTCCGAGCCATTTGGCGAGCAGTGCCCGGAGCCCCGCACTTTCACAAGCCTTGGGGTGTTTCCCAATAAACAACCAATGGGAATACGTCGCCCCTCCATAGCATTTAAGCGGAAAATTGAGGAGAACCTAAGATCCAGCAGATTCCGTGCGACCTTCTTCCTGTACTCTTCGCAGAGTAAAGACTTTTGTTTAAGCAAGCCGCCGCTTACTATTATTTCGCCCAAGTTTGACCGTGACTCCCGTCCTCGACGATCACCAATCCACATACAATAATAAAAAAGTTATCGACTTTTTTGTCAAGAAAGAAAAAAATTTTTGTGAAGAAGTAGCAAGCCTCTGTCGGAGGGCACGATTATTTATTAAAAGTTCCGTCGGTTCTTGCGAGCGCGTCCGCATAAATCTGTAACGAGATATTTTCAGTGGAAGTTCTTGTTTTCCGTCGTATCCCTGGGACAGATTCTGGGGATGTTTGCGCGCAGCAACGCGAGCGCCATTCAAATCTTCGTCGAGCGATCACGGTAGAACGCGCGGAGGCATTATTTACGTAAGCAGGCGAAGTTCTGTCCGTCCCCGGAAGCAAACAACGCATCCGTCTTCATAGTTTCGCGAGAAAACGCGCGAAATTTATCATTCGGCTGCAGTTCCGTTCGAATAACCCCACTCCGGCTTCGAATCGCGGATTGATTTGACCCGTTTCCACTATTTGCTCGGGACTTCCTCCCCCCGCGACTACAGAAGAAGAAGAATAAGATAAACGGTTTCATCCTTTGATTGATGGCTAGATGGATTCCCCCGGTGATTTATTCTTCGACGAATTCAACGCGGTCTACGGAGGAGAATCGTTCTTGGAGTTAACTGCGCCATCGATCGCGAAATAAACAGCTTTTTCCACAATTTGTCAACACTGGCATACCAGGAACAGTAAGAATTGTTCTTTTGAAGTGAAACTTCTTTGCTGAGGGTAACAATTTTCTGATGTAACGGAAGTCCATGTTACGGAAGTCGAAAGTCGAGTGGCGCGAAAATTTAAACTGAGAATGAACGTAGAAAAATAATTTCTTACCCCGATGGGATTCGAACCCCGGTCTACCGATTGGTAGTCCAACTTCTTAACTGCTTGGACAACCAACGATCTCAGAATGATAGCGAATGGTTAGAGCAGCACGTACAACCACGTTTTTTATTTTTATTTGCATAAATTAAAGTAATATAATTAAATATATTATAGACATATTAGAGATATATTTTTTAAACTACCATGTGTGCAACAGAAAAAAAATCGTGTGCGTGGAAACCACCCACTATAAATAGCTAAAGTGTTAAAACAGAATAACATAATTATTGCACAATTATAATGGTGTTGCGAACGAAAAGAGAAATCAATTTTGCTTAGAATCATATCCTGCAGGATACATACTCGTATATCATACTGTCAATTGAGTCACACTCATTGTCAGTGAGTCAGTCAGGTAATGTCAGTCGAATTATTTCAGTTACACTAGCGTTCAGTACACTTTTAGACACAAAAATCTGTGGTATAATCATTTATCTGTATCTGTACCTAATAAGCAATAAGTTTCACTTCTACCGCGCGTGGTTTTTTATTAGGAAAATCTCAGAGGAGATTTATTACAACCGTAGGCTATTACATATGAACATAAACAAAATATAATTTGCGAGTAAGCTTAACAAACAAAACAGAAGGATATGTTGCTTTTTCCTTTTTTGTTTCCCATTAAAGTAAGGATTGTATTAAGGTCACAGTCGAGTCAATCAGTAGGGTTGTCGCTTACTGCGAAAACAACCCAGGTTCGAGTCCCCCACCACCGCACCATTTTTCTTCGAATGCATCACTAGAATTCGTAATTTCTCAACGGTTTTCGCCATTACAGCTAAGAAATTTCAATTTACGAATTTTCCAGAAAAGAGAAAATATCGTTTCCGTCGAACTTCCGTTGGTTTTTCAAGACCAAGAGATAGAGAGGGAGAGAGAGAGAGAGAAAGAGAGCTTGCAATACAGGGTGGTTTTCTCCCGACGAGAAAAGGCTTTATCGAAAAAAGAAACCCATGTTTCTTTAGCAGGAGGTCGGTATTTCCCCGGAAAATTACCAGAAAAAGGAAAGAAAAGGAGAGAGCAGGCGAGGAAAAGTGGGTCGCACGGGGAAAGGGTGTTTCGTAAAATAAGAAAGAGATGGAGAGCGAGTCGGAAGGCCAAGAATCGATAAGGAGCGGATATCGAGGCACGTCCTCTCGATTTCCGGGAACGTCTGAAACCGCCAACGACGTCGTTCGACCGATGAAGTCCAGATGTATATACATCAGGCACAGGGTTATCCGCAGAAGCTCAATTCCCTTCAGCCCTTTCTCCTCTCTCTCTCTCGTCGACTCCTCGGTCACGTATCCGGTGTTTCACGTTCCTCGTCGGTACGATCCCGTCAAATTAATTCCCTAAGCAGCTCGTTACACACCCTTACGATCCGAAATCTAGGTCGCGCATCTGTGCCCTTATATACCGTCCCTTTTCCTCGCGAGGACCCTTGAGGAATGTCTGACATTCCGCGAAATAAATCGCGAATGCGAAATAACCAGATACAGTGGGTGTACAAAGTGTTCGTACACTTTTTAAAAAAATAGAATAACTAAGTGAATAATAAGTGTTGAAGTTAGATACAGTAATCTCACTATCTATGACCAGAAGCCTGGGGTTTTAAATGTCATAGATCGTAAAGGGTATGCTATTTTTTTTCTCGGAATCGATCGCGCCGTGACTTCAAAAAACTGCCGAACATAGAGAAGGACAGAACGATACACGGATCGGATGACCGAGCGTGCCGCCGTCGTCGACGCAGTTTAAATGCCCGCGTGTGCTCACAATGTAACGGCATTTAAAAATGCTTTATTCATTCCATGTTTAATTACATATTTTTCTATGGGAGTTTTACTACCTTATTCCTGGCATTTTTCTGATTACAACAATACCAAACACGATATAATTCCAACTTTATTTAGTGGTTTAATCGACGATGAAAGTTTTACTTACAAGGAAGGACAGCGCGTTGGAAAGAAAGAGACGCGAAGTGTCGCCGTCGCCGGCATAGATCAAACACGCTGTCCTTCCTTGTAAGTAAAACTTTCATCGTCGATTAAACCACTAAATAAAGTTGGAATTATATCGTGTTTGGTGTTGTTGTAATCAGAAAAATGCCAGGAATAAGATAGTGAAAGTCCTATAACAAAATAATGAAAATTAAGGGCCTTGAAAATTCGATTCATTCGAGTCAATGTGTGGTGCTCACACCGATATACCCGAGCCGAGATCAATCATCGCCGCTCTGCTACGCGGCACGGCGTTGGCCGGCAGTGGAATGGGTAACCTCTTGTCATAGATCGTAAAGGCATCCCCGGTCATAGATAGTGAGATTACTGTACATAGATTCACCCCTTCTACTGTTAAAATAATAATAATAATAAATTAGTTTTGTATGCGAAATAAATAAAGATATGTAATGTGAAATTGTAAGAGATTGGTGGAAGATGGCTATTGTTAGTCGGTTGTCGATTGATGTGAAATTATGAATAGTTCGAAGTTTAATCATCCGAATCTCGTGACGCTGGCGACTACACGAAAGTGTTTGTTGCATTCAAGCCTATAGCGTGTAAAGGTGGATACAATGCGTGTCTACCTTAGGCCGCGAAAGAACCCCGATTCGGAGAATTTCTCACATGAAGGTCACTTGCGAGCACGGGGAAACCAAAAGGTGGACCTGGGGCCGCCAGGCTACAAAGAGTCGCGAGGTTCGAAACAAAAGATGATCGTAAAATTAAAAGAAATTAACCGTCTAGCGAAAGTCATTAAGCATGTCGGTGACATGTAAGGACGAGCCCAGGGCTTACACACCTGGGACGGCGGTTAAAGTGAATAATAATAGGCAACTGCTCTAGCCTTTTCCACGAATCTCAGGTAGTTTTTTTTTTTTTATTAAGCTTTGAAACCCCACATGGGATTATTAGCAGCCTGCACTTGTGCATGCTAACATTACAAAATTGACTTACAAACTAGGACGGATTCAATACAAAGAACATTTTCAAGTACAATATCAAAATTACAGAAATAAACAGTGAGATTTCAGAAATCCATGTACAGTGACTCCCATTAATATTCGGACGCTATAAAAAAAACGATAACTGATTTAACATTGAACTATACGACTTGAATTTTTGTTGGAAAGCTAGAGCAAATAGTTTGCTACAGAATATGGAAAAACATTTTTTCAAAAATTGCAATTGATCGGAGTTGTAGAAAAAATACTAAAAGTTGCATTTTACAACTTTTTTATGTGGGCCTATATTGAAAATTAAAAAAAATACGTTTTGTAGATCTGTGTCAATTAAACATATTCTGAAAATTTCGTCAATATTGTTCGACGTTGCAATGAGCTAGAAACGTTTAACGATGGTAAAAATTTCAGATTTTCATGATTTTCGGGCTATAACTGCAGTAAATCTATAGATTCTCACATCTTTCAATGCCTGACGTTTTTTCCCGCATCAACCGATTTCGATGAAACTTCTGCAGTGCATATAATTGACACAGATCTACAAAACGAATTTTTTAAATTTTCAATATAGGTCCACATAAAAAAGTTGTACAATGCAACTTTTAGTATTTTTTCTACAACTCCGATCATTTGCAATTTTTGAAAAAATGTTTGTCCACATTCTGTAGCAAACTATTTGCTCTAGCTTCCCCAAAAAAATTCAAGTAGTGTAATTCAATGTTTAACCAGTTATCGTTTTTTTTTAAAGCGTCCAAATATTAATGGGAGTCACTGTATATAGAATAGTGGGCAAAGAGAAGGTCCACACAAAAAGGAATTTATGGTATAGGGTGGAAAATAGCCCTTGTTACAAAGTTTGCGGGTCAAAATATCCGTATTATTCTCATAAATCGGACATTGCCATAACACATGATCAGGATCCTGTACCAGACAGCCACATGGACAGCTCGTATCATCAGCGAGATTAATCTTAAAAAGGGATGCCCTCAATTGATAGTGTCCAGATCGTAGTCTATTAATCCAGCAAATGAATTCTCTAGAGAGTCCTAGTTTAGCAAACCAAGGCTTAGACCCATAGTGATAAAAGGATCTGAAGAATTCCCTGCCCTTGAACTCGGCTTCCTCAACAATATAATTATTTGTTAGGTTTTTAACTTCTTTTCTAAAATTATTAGAAAAGTCAGAGTAGGGAACGAGGATACTAGAAGAAGAAGTCATAATCTCAGGTAGTTGATAAGGGTAGAAAGACTGTATAAATAGCGGCGGAAAACCATTTTCGGATCTTTTCGTTATCCGACTTGGATAGTGTCGCGTCAGCTAGCCTCAAAATAAAGTTTAACGATTTGTACTGTAACAATAAGAGTTAAAATGGCAATAAGTATTTACAAAAATTGTCCACGTTGCCACAACAGCTGGTCAAAGTAAATTGCACTAGTAGATCTTCCGGGGGTTCGTAGAACACGACCGATAAATTTGATCGCCGGCCAATGCATCGTTTTCAATGGATCTCGAGCGAGCCATAGACCGGTCAGATTTTTGTTTTCACGTTCCGTTTGAAAATCCAGCTGAAATACGAAGACATCGTACTCCGTCGGAACAAATCTGTCGGAAATTTAACTTTCCATTTGGGGGAACGAAATTTTAATGCAAAGTCGCCGTAAGTACCTGAAACGTCGTCGTGCGCCAGCTAGGGGATCTGTTGGAAAGAAAAGGTGGACGGGGCGGCGTTCTCTGGACGTCTCGAGGACGCTTTCACGCTTAAACTTACCCGGAAAGGAAAGTAGAATCGCATTTCCCTTCTCCCGACTTCGTTTTCCCGGCTTTCTAGCCAGTGTCACGTAATTTCGCTGCTTTCAGATGCCGCATCGAAATTTACAATGCTACCGACGCTTTCGAAACCGCCGACACGGTGTTCCGCGATATTGAAAAATTCATAACGCGACTTCGAACGGGGTTCTCCGTCGATTTTACAAAGCCAGCCGTTACCAATTTCGGTTTACTCTCTGCTGCTAATTTCTTTCATGCACGAGTTCGCTCGTTGAGAACGAATCTTAGCATCCTGACGACAATTTCTAAAAGGAATAATTTACTTTCTGCCGGTAGATAATTTAACTGTTTTCAGTACTTTTTAAAAAAGGACAAATAGTTTTCTTATACGACTAAATTCAACACATCTGTGTGAGCTGTAATGATCTCTTCCGATTAATTAACTAAAGTACCTAGCTCCCCTCCTTTCACAACTGGAAAAAATCATCTCCAATCGTGTTTCATT
>OZ020500.1:29760642-29946169 GCA_963971365.1 Lasioglossum villosulum | reverse complement strand
TCAATTCTACTGGCATTCGACTCAATATTTTCTTACTCGAACCGCGTTGAACTTGAAATCTTCCGATTCTAGTTGCGTCAAACTCAACAGTATGAAATTCAATTTGCATTAAACTCAACCTTTTTCAATTCTAGTCATGTACAATTCAATATTTTGCAATTATTGTTGCCTCCAACTCAATATTGTTCAATTCTGCTTGCCTTCGACTCAATATTTTGTTACTCGAATCGCGTCAAACTTAACATTTTTCAATTCTACTCGCATTCGACTCAATATTTTGTTACTCGAACCGCGACGAACTCGAAATCTTCCGATTCTACTCTCGTTGAACTCAACAGTATTAAATTCTATTTGCATTAAAGTCAACATTTTTAAATTCTAATCGCAAAAAATTCAATATTTTGCAATTCTAATTGCATTCAACTCAATATTTTTCAATTCTACTTGCATTCGACTCAATATTTAGTTACTTGATCCGCGTTGAACTCGAAATCTTTCGATCCTACTCTCGTCGAACTCAACAGTATTAAATTCTATTTGCATTAAAGTCAATATTTTTAAATTCTAGTCATAAAAAATTCAATATTTTGCAATTCTAATTGCATTCAAATCATAATTTTTCAATTATACTTGCGTTCGACTCAATATTTTGTTACTCGAACCGCATTGAATTTGAAATCTTCCGATTCTAGTTGCGTCAAACTCAACAGTATGAAATTCAATTTGCATTACACTCAACCTTTTTCAATTCTAGTCACGTACAATTCAATATTTTGCAATTCTAGTTGCCTTCAACTCAATATTGTTCAATTCTGCTTGCCTTCGACTCGATATTTTGTTACTTGATCCGCGTCAAACTTAACATTTTTCAATTCTACTTGCGTTCGACTCAATATTTTGTTACTCGAACCGCGTTGAACTTGAAATCTTCCGATTCTAGTTGCGTCAAACTCAACAGTATGAAATTCAATTTGCATTACACTCAACCTTTTTCAATTCTAGTCACGTACAACTCAATATTTTGCAATTCTAGTTGCCTTCAACTCAATATTGTTCAATTCTGCTTGCCTTCGACTCAATATTTTGTTACTTGATCCGCGTCAAACTTAACATTTTTCAATTCTGCTTGCCTTCGACTCAATATTTTGTTACTTGATCCGCGTCAAACTTAACATTTTTCAATTCTGCTTGCGTTCGACTCAATATTTTGTTACTCGAACCGCGTTGAACTTGAAATCTTCCGATTCTAGTTGCGTCAGACTCAACAGTATCAAATTCAATTTGCATTAAACTCAACCTTTTTCAATTCTAGTCACAATTCAATATTTTGCAATTCCAGTTGCCTTCAACTTAATATTGTTCAATTCTGCTTGCCTTCGACTCAATGTTTTGTTACTCGAACCGCGTCAAACTTAACATTTTTCAATTCTAGTTGTATCGAACTCGATACCTTCCTGTAAATTTCTATCAAAACGATAAAAATATAAAAAAAGAAGTCCCAATGCTGTGCCATTACGAATAAACCGGCGCATCCACAGGTGAACTATATCTGTATCTATAATAAATCTGTCGACGTATGTCTAATATCGCTCATGTACGGCGCAGTTAATATCACGACGGCCTTACTACCTCCATATTCTCAAACTGCGATCGTGCGAAGCTCGACAGGTTCAGAACTTTGATGATTCGATGGGAAGTTGAATGATCCGTCGGTTAATATATCGAGATGAGTCCTCAGCGATCGCGTCTAGTCGATTGCGTGGAGCAACCGTGTTCGAGAATAAGAGATTTCCCATCGGTGTAAGCTTGTCCGGAACAGGGTGAAACGGGAATTGCGGCGAAGACGGCGTGGAGCGTGAAACAAACGGCAACAGAAGTGACGGGAAGAGGTTCCCAGGGGGATTGTTCGTCGGCAGACGTCGCTGATTCGCGTTTTACCGGTGACGGGGGTCTGTAATCGAATCTGCGGACCTGGGGAAACTGAAAACTTCATCGACCGTTTCCTCTGACCCCACAAACCGTACAAGAGACCTGCAGACGCACTTTATACACTGCAGAATAAATTTTTAATTCGAGAATTTCTGAATAAGAGTAATCGTTATCGCATACACGAATTCCCAAGGAAGCAGTACGTAATAAATAACCTAATCTAAATAATTAATACTATAAAAATCTTATATGAAAAGAAAAAACTTATCCTAAATTATAATTGGCGGTTTGCATACATTTTCCACCGTAATATAATTAAATATATTGTTACGATGACACGAGATGAAGTTGCTTTCCCCTGTGAATATATCGCAGAGATCGAGCGTTAGATCGATATTGCGGTATCTGAACAACGAGGTTGTTGATTAAAAGAAGAGAGTCGTCAGATCCTTTCGAACGATTGAAGCGAGAACACGCATCGACGATTACATTAATTCTTTGTTCACTGTTGTACAATTAATAAATAATTGTTATTGTCTACAATAATGAGTTCTCCGGCAAGACCGCGCCGAAGTCTTCGTAACAATATTATAGACATATTAGAGATATATATTTTTTAAACTACCATGTGTGCAACAGAAAAAAAATCGTGTGCGTGGAAACCACGCGCGATAGAAGTGAAACTTCTATAATAATTTATCTGTATCTGTACCCAATAAGCAATAAGTTTCACTTCTATCGCGCGTGGTTTTTTATTAGGAAAATCTCAGAAGAGATTTATTACAACCTTAGGCTATTACACATGAACATAAAAAAAAGAAAAATATAGACACCTATTCCGGCAAAATTGAACATTCTGGTTGAAAGACGGCTTTTCACAAACTGGTGAAAGATTACGTGGTTTACTTCTCGCGCGTATAACGGTTATTTAAAAGAGACACGAGCACCGTGACCATTTACCATATAGAATTCCATTCGGAAAGTGTCACTCAATAAAATCGGATACGTCCGTCGACGCCCGGGATCGGCCAACGCGAAAAATCGTTAGAATATTCCATAAAACGTTCTCGCATAAAAGGAACGGCGCGCGATACGGCAGCATCGGAACGGTATCAACACTATAAATCGCGATCGTCTCCATGGTATACGGTAGAATCGCGGCAGATTAGCCTGTCACTCTATTCTCGACACTTTTTTTTTTATCGCCCCCTTGCTGGATCGTTCCTCGCAGCAGATAATCGGGGCAAAACGGATTACCCCCGTAAATCTGATTCGTGAAACCCGACTCCCATTTCACCCGAACGTTCACCGGTCTCGTCTAATTGTCTAAAGTCTAGAACATCGCCATGCACGAGGCGATCGGTAACCGACGAAGGTTAATTCCGCGATCGGGATCCGCAAACAACGGGTTCTACGCGACCGAAATTCGCAAATACCGAGATTCCTGACGATTGGGAATATTGCGATCGCGAAATTGTCTGGTTCTAGTCGATTTGGATCTGTTGGTACAGAGTTCTTGGCGGATCGGTGAGTGCAGAGTTCTACGCCACCGACATTAAGGCAATTCTGAAATGGACGAGCAAACTTCCGGGCGATATCGAATTTAGAGCCGCTGAAATGGCGAATTCGAGCCAGTAAAAGCGTTGAGTTGTCGTGACTCTGTTTTCCAGGGGACTTTCATTTTACTCGGGAAGATGTTTATGGTCGAAGAGTGTTCGGTAAAAGTGACAGCGGGTACTTCAATCGTGAAGTAACAAGTTAGACTTGGCAACCATAATACCACGAAATGAAGAAGATGAATTAATACCATTTATGGGAAGTACATGTTTGGGTTCCTTTTTTGGAGATGGGTACCTGTTCGAAAAAACGTCTTTGTCCTTTTACCCAGCAGGTAGACATCTATTGTCCTATACCTTTCTTATGAAATTTTCTAAGGACACATTTTCAATAAATATTACGTAAAAGAAATCGTAGTGCGAGGCGTTAATAATTTGAACAAATAGAAGGTAGAGTATCGATAGTCTCCAATCGTTATACAGTAATGTATCGATTCTTCTAAACCAGGCGTTCTCTGGCTAGACAACTATCGGGGTCTAGACTTGCTTTTCCGATTTATGGCTGCCGACTGCGCCGAGCAAGACTTCAATAGATAATCGAACATAGAGAAGGACAGAATGAAACACGGATCGCAGTGGGTAGGCCTAGACAACCATTGGAGTCTCGATCCCGGGGAAGAATTGGATCTTTACTGTACTTTAATTCTGGCAAAGAGTCAGAGTCCCCACTGGAAATTGTACCATTATTCACAATATTGTTTACATTATTAAATACGTTGGTATCGAATCAATTACTACACATTTCAGTATTGTACGAGGTATTACAACAATTTCGTATTGTACGAGGTGTTACAACAATTTCGTATTGTTCGAGGTATTACAACAATTTCGTATTGTAAGGGAATGCCGTATTTATTAAATTATTAAATACGTTGGTATCGAATCAATTACTACACATTTCAGTATTGTATGAGGTATTACAATAATTTCGAATTGTACGAGGTGTTACAACAATTTCGTATTGTTCGAGGTATTACAACAATTTCGTATTGTAAGGGAAAGCCGTATTTATTAAATTATTAAATACGTTGGTATCGAATCAATTACTGCACATTTCAATATTGTATGAGGTATTACAATAATTTCGAATTGTACGAGGTGTTACAACAATTTCGTATTGTTCGAGGTATTACAACAATTTCGTATTGTAAGGGAAAGCCGTATTTATTAAATTATTAAATACGTTGGTATCGAATCAATTACTGCACATTTCAGTATTGTACGAGGTATCACAATAATTTCGAATTGTACGAGGTGTTACAACAATTTCGTATTGTTCGAGGTATTACAACAATTTCGTATTGTAAGGGAAAGCCGTATTTATTAAATTATTAAATACGTTGGTATCGAATCAATTACTGCACATTTCAATATTGTATGAGGTATTACAATAATTTCGAATTGTACGAGGTGTTACAACAATTTCGTATTGTTCGAGGTATTACAACAATTTCGTATTGTAAGGGAAAGCCGTATTTATTAAGGAAAAGTAATATTTATTATGCACGGATCTGATCTTCTTTTTCCGATTCGTTGGCGATCGTAATTGTACAATTCTCCTGTTATTTTCGATTCTGTATTTTTATAAATTTAGCTGTACATAGGGTTGTCTGTCAACACTTATGCATACATAAAATGAATACGATAAAATGATTACGATAAAATGAATATGATAAAATGAAACAAATCGTGTACACTGGAATTATTCCAGGTCGAAAGAAACGTTTAATCTTTCGAGTGAAAATAACTCCGACTGCAAAGGGTTAAATTACATCAACTCGTTTTTGTTGGGAAAGCGTAAAATCCGCACTCCACTTACCAACGTAATGTAACTAACAAAGACGAGAATTTCAGGCATGTTTTTGTTCGAATTAACCGCCCCGCGACGAGATCTCTGGACGGCCGTTTATATCCGCGGGACGGTATCGAGAATGGTCCAATTAACTCGCTTTCCAGCGAAGGTCACGACAAAAGAAACCGACGAATTGCTGGAGCCGGTCCAAATCCCTGTCCCGCACCGGTCCTCACGGTCCTATTCGCCCGCGACAAATTAGTCTCCCGATGGTTATCTTTAATCGACGCGATCGTTGAACCCCCTGCTCGGATATTACTCGCCGTGGGTCTCGCATTGTTCGCAGCACGCGATCCGATCGGCTGTTATCGAATCGGCGCGATCATAATCGCTGCACCGGCCGATTTCACGCGATATGCAAGTCGACCGTTAGCCGAATCGTCGGTGCGACGCCTGCGATCGAATTTTGGATGGAATCGGCCCGTTCCCGGAGACCGAACTTCTACTACCGGGAATTCCGGGAACAACGAAGTAAAAATCCGAGGAACCGTGGGTATACGGAATTCCTGGCGAGCGGAGAAGGGATGGAGAAGTTTGTGCGTCTCGGAGTCGGGAAATGCCGTGTTTCACGCGATTGGAATCGAAAATGTTGAGTTCGACGCGATTACAGTTGTGTAATGTATAAAAATTATAAGTCACGACCACCGTAGCGTGATTCTACACCTCATGATCGATGAAGATTTGTGAAAAAAACTTGTCCTTGATTAACTTTTTAAGGTTTTGAAGATGTAATTTTTTGTGATTGCATTGTGTTCTACTCATCGAGATGATAAAAAGTGTCAAAGGAACCATAGGCAGGTAAGGGAATAAATTGAACTCGTTACTTACTCATACCAAATCCAATTTTTCTAAGGATGTTCTGGAGCTATATAAAAACGCAATAACATTTTTGAAAATTTGACAAGATATAATTCTTATTAAATTAATGCAATTACCAGAGTTTGAGTTAGATTCACTACACCGTTTAATATTTACAGCAACTTAAAGTTTGCACATTTTAACACGTCTCCTTATGGAGAATTCATAAAATTCCACTTCAAACCTTATTTAAACCTTTGAAAAAACGCAACTAGAAACTCCAATTTTTTTTATATATGTAGTAAAAATTATGTATTTAATCATGTTCAAAATTTATTAGGATTCACTGAACAGTTACAGAGCAAAGAATTATAAACTGTTACAAAACGTCAAATTTATCGTGTTGTCATCTCACTAGCAATAATTGTACGGAAATATCACATGTTACTTTTCAATAATAACCATGAATATTGCTTTCTGAAGTATCTTTAATTTATTTAAACATTTATTTTCAACTTTTTATTGCGTAAGCATATATATTGAATTTCACAAATTTATTTTCTTCAAGTTCAAATCAGAGGGTACAATTATTCGCAAAAGTCACTTACAACTTTTTATAATATGAAGACAATTTGATTAAAAAATAAATATAACAAGAAATTCACTAATTAACCGCAAGCTTTTTAAATGAATCTATTTTTTTAATGCAAAATATACTCGTGAGTGGCTTTCATTGCCAATATATTGATGGATGTCGAATTTCTTGTACTTTTGACTCCCATTGTACCTCCAGAACATCCTTAACGCGATTGCAATTGCAGCGCGTCGAATCTTACATGAATGGAATCGCAAATATTGAGTTCGGTGCGGTTGCTGTTGTATAATCACGAAAAGCTGAACAAACGGCAACTAAAACCCACGCGGAATCCAAGCGAACCGATTTTTCCAGCCGGTAGATCGCGCTATAACCCCGAATATGCAAACTACCCTTCACCCAGCGAGCCCTCCCACCCCGACCGTTTTCGCGCGTTTCGCTCTAAAGTTCTCGCATAAAACCGAACGGGTTTTCGGGTTGACGAGAACAAACGGAATGAAAATATCGTGTAATAACTGGAGAAACGCTGGCTCGTCGTTTCGGGCGGCGGTGCGGGTGGAGGAGCGGCGAGCACAGGTGACAACGTTTATTACCATTCCGTGTCGTGACTTATTACCGCGGCCGGTAATAACTGGGACGGCGGATTTATCGTGGCCGGGTGTTAACCCGATATGAATCGATATACCCGTATAACAGCGTACATAGCTCGCCTCCGCGGCACGATCCGTGGAAGCCTGCCAATTTTCATATTCGAAATCGCGCGCCGCACCGAGTTTATTCCCGGTTTTAGCTGCGACCAGTTCCGCACATGTTCCGCGCACGTTCCGCAACCGTCCCGCTCCAGATCCTCGCGACAACTTTCTGGCCCGACGACAAAATAATCGCCGACGATTAATCAACCGCATGACGGGATCTTCTGAATTTATGTAGGTCTCATGCAATTTTTATTACAATATATGCACTGTCAATCTTCCTCGTTTTTGTTCCATAAAACAACGAATGAAAATCGCACATCAATTTTTCGGATCTCGTTGCGATCAGGGAAATTCAATATTTAGGTTCGTGGTGAATTTAACGGCGAACAAATTTGTTAATTGCTTTTGTAGATATTGGAATTTGCACCTGCTGTATTATTGAAAATTTTGCTGGAGATCAACGAACAACGCATGGGGAAAGTAGAGGATGTAAGCTTTGAGATGAGTCTTATTTTATTGCTGTATACGTTTTTTTGTTAACGAAGATATCGTAGTTCAAGTAGCGACAATTTTTCTAGAATCGTACGTTTAGCGTTCAAATACTATTTGGATCCACTGCAGTTCAATCTATGGCGATCCATATGCAACAGTGTTCATTGTGCAAATTAATTAAGTTTGAATCTAGCATTGCACCCATTGTTCTATTGTTCCAATATTCGTGGTTCTCGATTCAGTTCGAATAATCGAGATTCTACTGTATCTCGGAACACAGTACAAGCCAAATCAGATCTGTATAGTCTCGTAAATTCTTGGGATTTTCTTTAATTTTCCAGCTGAGACTTTCAATGCGAGATTCCTTCTAGTAATTCTTCCTAGAAATTAGTATGTATTCGGAGCGAACGATGAAATATTTATGGGAAGGTTGACGACTCCATAAGTAATGAGCTGACACGAGGGATCGTCTACCCGTGTCGATTATTAATTTATACGTGGTGTACATCGGAAGCCAAGAGTCCTCTTTATCCTGTTTACCGATGGTTTATTCATCGTGGAGCACCTAAGCTGATAACAGCAAACAATGATTTGCCCAAAGCCAAAATGCGACAAATTGGAAAGTCTGGAAAAATTGATTGGTTCTGTTTCTTTCGTGTCTTTGCCGCAGTAACTTGTTTCACTTGTTTTCATTCGACATAAAAAAATGTAGAGCATTCTATTTAAAAAATTGAAGGTCACCTTCATTTTGTAAGTATTAGATATATTTCAATATTTATACGTGTTGTATTTTACATTGGTATTCAGATTATGGTATACCGCGAAACGGAAAACATCTACATATTTTAATAAAGCTCCTATAAATTCTATCAAAATAATGTAAATGAAACAAAAATGCATATGTCATTGCGTTGCGCATACAAAACAGTACTACATTTTCCTCTATCATTTTTCCCAATTTTTACAATTTACAAAAAAAATGCTAGCTAGTAATAGCCTGATGATCCTGCATATAAGCTTTATTAAAGTTTTATAAATACCAGTCTGTGCGTCGTTCGACACGCATTAGGGTAACTGCACCAGTGAATGAACATTTAAGAAATTGTTCAGGAAAATATTTTATTTAAAAAAAAACTATGTGAATTAAAGGAATCTCATATATGCTAAATAGCTCCCTATACTTCATTTGTCAAAAATAAGTGAACACAAATACAATGAATTTATTATTATTCTTCTTTATTAAACGTTAAATCAAAAATATGCAAAATACCAGTGAATGAACACTACATTCTAGTAATTGAATAATGCTAGTCCAATCAATGAACAAAATTACTAAACAATATTCTCCTATTTATTTAACTCTTTAATCACAATTTTATCGCTAGTATGCCGTCCGGGTTAAAATTTGTTGAAATATACAAAAGCGTTCATTTACTGGTGCCCGTTCATTCACTGGTGCAGTTACCCTATACCCTTCCTCAAACTCTTGGGAAAAACCATGAGTAAAACCAGTGTCGTTCGAACCACGGTAAAGAGAGCATATTTCTGAAGACGTGTCAATTCAAAGCTCGCGATTGTAAATACGTAAGTGTGTGTGTTAATTAACGATGTTTAAACAAATCGCTTGCCCACGTGTTCTCGAGTAAATTAACTCGTATCGCTTTCTTTCTCTCGCGGATTCTCTCGCTCCTTTGTCTGTGTTTCGATTCTTTTGGTGGAGGAGGGCTCGAAAACTCGACGGACACGAGAGCACTTAACATCGGTGATCCTCAGACGCCGCCTCGCCGACGGCTGATCAATATCCGCGGAAAGAAATAGGTCGTTCTTATTTCCGGTCCCCGGTGATATTCCGTTTCGAGACTGTATGTGCACGCCACAGTGCCAGAGAAATAGAGATGCGATATTCACTGTACGCGACGTTCCCTCGGTTCGTAACCAGCTCTGAAACCTTTTCTAAAGCCACGGCTGCTCTTTCCCTAGTCAATGAACCCCCTATTAGTCCGGCCAGCTGCCTTATTTGTCGCCACGCGGCCTACTAACTTTGTTCCACATTTTTCTTCGATTCCTTTCGCGATGCTTCTTCCCTCGAATGTCCATTCAACCGACTCTCTTCCATGGTTCGGTGAATATCCAGTTATTACGCTTCGAGTAATTAACGGGAAGGATGAAATAACTGCTGCTGAAATTTTTGTACTTTTCAATTGGTTCAACGGAAGATGCACTGCCATATTTCCAATAATATGAACGTACACCGTGAAGGCCTTGTATGACCCAATTTGTTCCTCATTTTTTCCCTGTGAAGCAGTAGGGTTTGTTTTGGGAACCGGGTTTTGTAATAAACTTGTAATAAATCTCATATGAGATTTTCTAAAATAAAAAAAAATAAAAAAATCGGGTTTTAAAACAAAATTATGTAATTCGAAAACTGGTTTTAAATTTATACATAACACTTATACTTTATATATATATTATATCTTTCGGTAATTCGAATAGATGAGGAACCGTAGATTGACATCCTCAATTTTTTAAATTTTCCTACAATTTTCAATTTCATCAGCTCAATTTTATTATAAATGCATAATCCGCAGGATAACAATGAATTAGGGTCTGTCGGTTTTTAAAAACCAGTTTTGAAAAGAAAGTTATGCAATTCGAAAGCCGATTTTTTCAGTAAAAAAATCCAGTTTTTTTTATACATAACACTAGCAAATTCCTTGTAGTAAATTTCTTCCATTAGCTACAAAACCTGACATTATTAAGTTATCCGGACAGATATTATCAAGATTATACAAAGATTAGTCTACAGAAGATCACTGCGATGTTAAAAAAAAAGTGACGAAGAAGGAAATCAAGACAAGAAATGATTAAATAGATAAATATCAGCAAGAACCTGAAGAAGTGACTTCCTCTAGTCCTATATATATATATAGGATGAGCTTTCAATTTTGAAAGACCAATCCTGGATTTTCGTATGCGTGGTCAAAATTGCCAAAATTTTTTAACATTTTTACAGACGGTCCAAGTTGATTGTTGTACTACCGTTTTTAACGAAATTCTTGCTGCTTGCATCCGATCAGCATCAAACCGATCTTTATGCAGTTCATTGTGACCGAATCGTCCGGGAAGTACGTCCGATGTGAAAAGTGTAAATTCGTCTTAACATGGGAGAGCCTCGATCGAACTCAACCTCTCGGATCCGAGCTCGGCGACGTCGTCATCGTGGAAACTCGGGAAATACGTGAAACTCGAAGCCGTGGGCGGTCCTGAGATCTGACTTTGCCATTATGACGCTTCCCGGGGCCATTCACATTCAAATGACGTTCGAGGCGGACCTGATACTGCGACAATACGGGCCGCGCGACAATTACCAACTGCGAGCTATCGCGAGCACTGAGGAGTTCGTCGCGAGATTCCTGAGTTATCCAACTCGGGATCAGAAACTTGTCCCAACAAAAAATTAATAAATATTAAATTTTGTCGATCGTAACAATTTTATAGAAAACTAGCAGCCCCCAACACGGCTTCGCCCGTGCTAAATGTGAGAAGAATTTAGATTTTTGATCTTAAGTATATTAATATATATATACACAAACATCCTTTTTTTATATTTATATATATTTATATATTATTTATATATTTATATACTATTATTTCAACAATAAATTGTTATTAATGAATTAATAATGTTCCCCAGGGTTATCATCTATATATATTTATTTCGAGAAAATGTAATATAATAAAATAATAATAAATAAAAATCTCTTATATATATTCATATATATATGAGATTTTTATTTATTATTATTTTATATATATATTTATATATTTATATTTATTAGTTATTATAGTTATATATATGAGATTTTTATTTATTATTATTTTATTATATTACATTTTCTCGAAATAAATATATATAGATGATAACCCTGGGGAACATTATTGATTCATTAATAACAATTTATTGCTGAAATAATAGTTTCAACAGTTCAAAAATAATGAATATAGATTTGAAAGATGCAAAGCTCGTTCGTAGGCGTGGGGGAGGTGGGTTTTCCGCGGTATGTAATATGACACGTGCATGCTTTTTCCAGGAAGACTTGACCTTAAACGTGTCCGAACGTGTTTCGCAGTATAAAATACCTCGTGCTCAAATACCTATGTGTACCAATTTTCATAGCGATAGGTTCAACGGTATAGAAGTTGATATATTGCAGCGCCATCTACAGCGGCGAGTTATAAAAAAATGTGTAGCGTAAATCCTTCTCCATGAAAAAAAACATATATGTACCAAGTTTCATGTTGATCGGTCAAACAGTTTCGAAGTCTATTAATCATATATATACAAACATCCATTTTTATATATATATAGATGAATGATGTTTTCGGTGCACAGGTGCGATCAAAACCTGTGTGAGAGTTTTACAAAAAAGAAAAATATTAATTTGTATGTCACTACGTCTGATTGGTTATTGCTTCTAACTATGCATACGGTATTTTTGTTTATGTATTACTCCCAGAAGTTGTAATAAATATTTCCGAACATTTTCTTCGATAAAAAAAAGGTTGAAAACAAACAAAATTTTGCAATTCTATTTTCAAGAGAAAACTTGCGTCTGTAAATTAATATAATGTGTAATATATGTTCAAAAATCCAAAAAACTTTGTATAAGGAATCGATCGTATATCTTGAATTTTTGATATCTTGTCGGATAAGGGAATTGTTTGATTTTATTTCGGATTTTAGAACGGTGGATGAAATGTGTTAGTGGTTACGTGGGTGTGGGATGGATCGGTTTTTAAGCGAAATCGTTCGTTTGCTCAGAGACGTTTGCGTTTCTAGACGCTTTCGGAGAAGACGCTGGTCGTGATAAAAGCGTCGAGACGCTTTCGGTGACGGGCCAAGGGGCAAAGAAGGTTGGTGTATCTCTTCGAGAGCCCTACGGTTGGCATTCTTTATCGCAGATACGATGACAAAAGCCGGCCAGAGGCTCGACCGGTGAAAAAGTGCGCGAGGAGAAAAACGCTCGGGGAGCGTCGCGTCGTCGAGTCCGCGATTATAATCTACACTGTGTATGTGCGTGTGAAGATTTTCTTTCTGAATCCAACACTAACTTGAAGAACGAAGTCTCCTCTTTGCAGCGGGACCTCGAAACTTAATCTACAATTTCATTAAACCGTTTTGTGGACCGAAAACGAGTTCAGTCTTGTAAAATTCTTGTATACCTTGTATTCAATATATTCTTGGATACCTTGTATTCAAAGCTCCATAAAGCAACTAGAATAGAATTCCAACTTTTGAAAGATCGTTTCGAAGAAAAAGTTTTACAATGTTTCTAGAGATATTGTTGAGAATAATTTTTGTTTAAGTTGGTACGAATGGTGACCTATGTATAATGTGAGAAATAATTGTTGATTGAAAAACCAAAGACCTGTGTAAAAATTATTGGAAAAACTTGATTAAAAAGTAAATTCCTAACAGATATTTTAGTGTAGCATTTTGGAGAGAGAACGAGACTTCAGTTTTTCATTTACCGTAGCGCGTAAGGATTTTTCAAGCGAAAATGAACGACGGGCATTGAAAATAGAGGCTTCAAGATTCAAAATCAGTCTAAATTTGTTCTCGTACGATTCGTTTTTGCGGCGTTACAAATATAAATGTCAATTCTCCGAGCGTCGGACATTTAATGCTCGGATTCGTCTCGGAGTTTACCGTAGATCACGAAGGAGGAACGACTTTCCTGCGATTTATTTGTTCTGCTTGAAGAAACGACGGCGAGCCGCGATCATTCAGAAACAGATCTCCGTGATTTGTCTCCTCGTTTCACTTGTGTTCCGCAATATCGGGAGAGAACGCTGCAGAAGAATGTTTTGAAAAATTGTCTTCCCATAGACAATTTACAGATCAACGAGTGAAAACAACGGTGCCGACTTTTCAACCTGCTTAAACATTTTAAATCGCATAATTTATTTGATTATATTCTCCTTTCTTTCTCGTAGAGAATATTTTCCAATTCGTTGATGTGATTTCATCGAAATTATTCTCAATTATGTACCAAGGAAGAATAATTTCGATAAAATAATATCTCAATTATGTACATTAGTAATTATTTTCGTTTGCACTCTCATGTTGACTGGTTTCTCGAGTACAGAAACTGAACAGAATAAAATTATTTAAATCGTTTCTCTGTAGCCAGAGGTGGATATTATTTGACGAAACACATATTTCAAATGCTATTTAATATTTTAGATTTTATTTTTCTGAAAGAAAATAGTATTTTAAATAAGATATACAATTTCGAAAAAATAAAATATTTCTATTCTAACAATCGGAACCACAAAATAAAATATTTTTATTTTATTAATTTCGCATTATTTATAGGTATTTTAATATTTCTAATCTTAGCAATAATTTGAAGAAGTAATGGTACGTAATATAAGAAACTAACTATAATAAAATACTATTTTAAAAAATCGCTGCCTCAAATAAATTATTTTATTTTCAAAAATTACTGCATCAAATACAATATTTTATTTTCAAAATTGTACACATACTTTAAAGCGAATAGGATTATTTATTATTTACTGTTTCAAATACTATTTTCCCCAGCTCTGTCTGTAACTTCGTTTTTTCGAATGAAACACTCAATTTTGGAAATGTCAGTGCGCACGGTTAAGCAGTGCAGTTTGCGGTGTGTATTCTACCAGAATTCAAACTTGAGAAATTATCGGATCGATGCAGAGCATGTAGTACCCTGTCATCGCAGGTTTCTGTTACAAGTAGAATAAGCCCATAATGGCCAGACACATTAGCCAGCGTGCTTCAAAGGCACACGTTGCTCGACGATAATTCAAATTCCATTTTGTCGTGATTGCTAAGCTTCTTACTGGCAAATCTCTGCGCTAATAACTGACAACGTTCATAACATGAACAATACCCTACACGACGAATACTTGGAAAATTAATACACGCGAAGACGATTTCATTTTAATCCACTTGTATTTCCAAGAATTTTTATATTACAATTCTGCAGGACCTTCGTCAATGTAATTCGTTTTTCCTATATTTAAAATCACTATTTTTCATAATATTAATTTTCTATACACTGAACCATTTCCGGAAGAGGATTTTTAAAATATTTTCCTTAGATAACTAAATTCTACACGATGTTTTAACAATTCACCAAAATTACTTAACCCCTTGCAGTATTTTAACGAGTCACGCTCGTCATGAAGATTTTTAACGAAGCCTAATACATACGAATGTTACGTCTTCCTTTTTAAATGAAATAATACTCAACTCGTTTGTAATCAATATTTAAAAATTAATTACTTTCCTCTCCTACAAGAATTTTAAGGATAAAGACGTTTCAATCGCTGTAACTGTAAAAAAATGAAACAGCAAGGAGTTAACAGTACTTTCAATAATTGTTATGCCAAAAGAAAGTTGTTGAATGACGACTAAATTTTCATCGTCGTAATATCGATGAAAAATACGTATGTACGACTATCTGGAGGGCAATAAAGAGAATAAAGATATCACGAGAGAGAGAGAGAGAGAGAGAGAAAAGAGACAACGAGGAGTTGAATCCGGTCGCGAATCGGGTGGCAGAAATAATTCACAGCGTAGCCGGAAGAAGCGGGGGCCCTCTACCGTTCATTAATTCCAAAACGACGACGATTAATGTAATAATCTGATCCTGGCGGGGCCCTTAACGCTCCCGCGGTTCCGTCTCCTTCTGGATCCATTATGAAATCTGCGTATAATTTTCGCAGGTGCCGTGCGCGTTCATTCGAGCTTGTTCCTCGATTCGATGGGTCTGAGAGAGACGGGCGAACAGAGACAGAGAGATGGATAGAGTGAGAGGGGTCTTAATTACTGCATTGTTCACGGAACGTAACGAGGAACGTCGGTGAATCCGTCGGCGATAGAGTGCTCCCCGTCGCCAGGATTAAGGAGAGAGAGCAGACGCGTGATGTGGCCTTTCCGGTGTTATTAACAGCGAATCGTTCGTGTATCGGGAGACCTAGCACTCCATGGTTGCATACTTGATCATTTCCATCGCACAGTAGACAACTGGAAGCTCTTCGCGGTCAAAATTGAATTTTTGAAACAATTTTTGTACAATTTTTGACAACACGTTGAAGCTTCAACATCACGAAGAATCCTTCAGTGAAATGATAATATCGTGAAAAAAGAAAATATCGATCGAAACGTTAGAAACATGTATTAATTGCACATTTGTTATGTTCTAAAAATGATCGAACCTGGCGCCGATATCATTAAAAAATTTTAATTAAAAAGAAAATACATTAGAATCAACCGAATTTTTCTTGATTTGTTTCCCCTACGTTGGGCACTCGTATTACAGTAAAATATCTATAAATGTCTTAAAAGTGTGGTCCTTAATGGTCCCGGAGCTATCCCCACTACTGCGGGGTATACCCTCTTGAGGGGCCGTGAAACTCGAGAGGCCTCGGTCGCCGAGAAGTATGACATCATGCGGCTCGGGTGTCTCGGTGAGACCGCCTAATCCAAATTTCCAACTTCCTTATTTTTCATTATTTGTTTATGCGACTGCGATTACCATATTCGTGGCATTTTTCTAAGAACAATGATACCACATATGATATAATTCTGATGATATTTACTTGTGTAATAGACAGTTAAAGTTTCGGGCGCGTAGGATAGCGTATATAACTGTTCTTCCTTGCACCCAAAACATTGACTGTCTATTACACACCTAAATATCGTCGGAATTATATCATGTGTGGTATCATTTTGCATTAGAAAAATGCCACAAATATGGTAATCGAAGTCTCATAAAAAAATAATGAAAAATAAGAAAGTTGGCAATTTGGATTAGCTATGTTTACATTTGCCGACGACGGACGCCTCTAGAGTTCGGCTGTCCTTTTCTACGTTCGGCAACACTCAAATAATAGTGACTGCGGTGCATGAATGTCCCTCGGCAGACCCGTGCTAGGGACTTATATGGATAATTTACTGTATTAGATATAAACACAATCAAATTAAATTCGGACCCACGCACACTTCATATAACCTCTCTCTTTAGTATGAGCCCTCGTTCAGCTCAAAATATGCTCGTACGAGGACGTGAGGTGTGTTCCCGTAACACCGTGAATCCGAGCGATTCGAAGATTCATCAGGGTTCGACATGCTCGGCGGCGAAGTTTATTCGAACGGTAGCTGGGGGTTCGGTAAACACGCGTTTATTTGAAGCCTCTCGCGCGTGCTAAAACGGGGCCGCGCGGCAAATGGCGCACTCGCTCGCCGAAAAAAAGAGAAACGGGGAAAATGGGGAAAAAGGCGAGGCACCCGGTTTACCCGGGGAAGAGCACTGAAAGCATCGAATCGCTCCGAGTAATAGAGAGCATGTGGAAATAAAAGGGGACCAGGGGCCCCCGGGGGCGGTTTTAGAGCCGACGCGATACGACGAGGATTCCGCTCGCGGAGATCCTTCCGCGACGCCGCCGCCTGTGCGAACTTTCCGGCTGGCTCCTTCGAGCCATGGGAGATACAGAAAAATCCCCTTTTCCCGCGATGCATCATTTCCTCCGGTTTTAGAGGAACGTAGCGTGTGCTGCGTCTCACGTTCATGGAGAAACTTTCCGCCGTAATGACGGAAGCGGTTTTTATTGCGCTATAACGCGATTGGTTAGGGTCAATCGAATTCAGTTAACCATCGCAGATTTTCATTGACCGGTTCTAGATTGTTTATTTTACAACTATTCAAATAATAAAAATGATTTTATACGGAACGATTGTATAGATATCGTTAGTAGAGCACGTATTACCATAGGGGCCGCACAAAGTTTAAATAAAATGAATCTTGACATTTTTATACGGGAACATGTGTGGTTACATTCACCTATGTGAAGTTACTCACGAATGAGAAGCTTCGTAAATATTTAAAAATTTTTTGAACGTTGTTATTTTGTCGTTAACAAAATAGAAAATGTTTAATCAATAATTTGCTTTCGAGGAAGAAGAGTCTAAGAAACGAGTTTTAAAAATTTATTACTAATAGTAATTTGTTTACAATTTTATAATAGTTATAAATAAATTTCGAATAGCGAACTTCAGCTTTACATATTTATTGGAGAATCTAATACTATGTTCACTTGATTACTCCCAAACATGTACCACTTAGTTTTAAGGTTCGGTAGGTTTAACGTTAATATTGAAGATCGATTACTGTTTTATTATATTTCTTATTGATTCTGCTCTTTGTACAGCATGGTTCGAACAAGAGAGTATGTGTTAGTTTCAGAGCTACTGTTGAAGGGATTAAAAATTAGTTGTAGGGAACTGTTCTTTTAGCTTTGGTTAATATTTAAGATGTACGAGGGGTTTGTTTTAGTGAAACGTTCGTGGCAAACGCGAGTTTCCACCAGTGGCAACCGAAATGGCAATTCCTGTGGAAATTGGCCGGGTTATTGTACCTAAGGAGGCGTATTTTAAGGCCGGCTATTATATAGAATCGATTTATCTCGTGTAACTGGTGAATTATGCGCAGAATCTTTCGCGGAAATTGAATTACGGCGATGGAAATAGGAGCGTAAGGAGGAAGACTCATGGGCCCCCCTTGGCTCGAATAGTAAAACGCCCAGCTGTCACGCGAAGGGCCCCGGGTTCACGAATCTCCTGAATATCCGACGACCATTTTTCTTCGATTTTCCGACCTCTTGGCCGCTCGAGGATCATCAACATGAGCGAGCAGACGTGGGGAATTGGAAAATTCAAATAGTCGGCTGCGTTAGAAAAAATATTTCATCGAATCGACTGGATTCGGAGAATTAATGATTTCAATTAAAAGAGGACCACCGCAGAAGATCACCATTCCGTTATTAAATGAGTACCGAGCATAAAAAATGTATAAAATACAACTAATTGCATGTCAATACTGCATTGAAGTTGAAGGTGTTCCTGAAAAAAATTAATATTGCTTCCAAGAAAGAAATTATTTGAAGAACCATTCCTAAAACAAAATTGATTAAAGAAGGAGTTCCAACGTTCCTGGTAAAAAATCAATATCGCTATCAAGAAAGCAATTGATTAAAGTGTTAACGTGCAGTACAAATAAAACTGTGCATAAATAAATATAAGCACTGAGTATGCAATAAAGAATAACGAAAAGATGATAGAATTCAAGTTGTGGAACATTGATTCGGAAAACAATGATATAAAAATGTCGTGATTCGTTTGGAAATTAACGAATGCAGTGAAGAAGAGGTTACTTCAGCTAACTCAAGGATCAACGTAATTCCCGAAAAGATGAGCGGAATGAGTAACCGATGAAGAGAAAAGAGTCTCTAGCAAAGAAGTAGACGCGAAGATAAGGAACGAATAGAATAATCAAGTTAGAATCTAGTAAAATGATTGATAGATGGGGCGAAGGATCGAACGACGAACGAAGTCATCAGGAAGCCGTTGGGTTGGTGTAATCACTCGAGGAAAAATGTGCGTCCGACAAGGTTGAGAGCGATCAGTTGCTTCCGGGCGAACGCTTCGAATAAAAAATTCAAGGTGCTGCTGCTGGAGGTCTTAAATAGAGAATGGTTGAAATTGATTGAAGTCGTTGCCAGGAAAAAAACGAGATTCCCCGGCTGCAGACAGGGGTCCAGCTTCCGCACTCTTTCTCTTTCTACTCTCTCTATCTCTCGGCGAGTGTTCCATGGAAAGGGCGGTAAAGGTAGTCTGTGTCGTGTAATCGGGAAAGGAATTTTCTTCGTCGCGATAAAGACAGATTGGCGAGGTGGAAAAGACTCCCGACGAAAATGGGAGGAGGGGTGGTAGATAGGCTCGGTGGACCGAAGCAGACACTCTTTTACGACGCATCACAAAAGAAAATGGCGGACAGTGGATGTACTCCCGGTCGCAAATAATAAATCAAACCAGAATATTTCAACCGTTTCAATTTCTTTTAATCTGGAGAATTGCGGCATCGACATTTAAATAAATTCTAAACCTGCCAAGCACTTTAGTAAATTGATCATCTAAATCAATTAGTAGGGTTTTATAATTTAAGTCAATAGTAGATTCAGTGTTCGTTATTTTAATATGCTTGAACATAATATATTAGTACCTTTCGATACTTTGAATTATTTTACAGTTCTCACCTGCTCGTTTTGTCATAAATGCATGGAATTCGCAGACTAGGTATAATTTGTATCTGTTCAAATTTATAGCAGTTTTTTATCGAGCGTGAAACAATAATCACCCTGGAATCGAAATGAAGTGAGCCAACTGAAGCCGTCTACATGATGGAAGGCCATTCGAAGAAGAATGGAGCTACAGAATGAAGAACATCCTCGGAGATGGATCGTTCTCGGACCTACCTTTACCTAAGACTTTCCTTCAAGCTTTCTCTCTCTCCCTCTCGTTTCTATCCTCTTCAATTTCGTCCAGGAATTTTGATCTTTGAAAATCTTCGATTCGAGTTTCCGGGTTAGGATCGAGAGGAACCCGTTCGCGATTTTTCGGGGATCGCGGTGGAAATCGTGATCCTTTGAACCAGAAACCGACTGCGGCCTTGGCAACCAGGGATCCTCGAGGCCGCCGCGTAAACGGATTCGCATAATCGGATTGACGACACGACGGTTTCTGCGAGACCGCGTTACTCCACCATACAAAGGGAATTCCACGATCTTGCGGGCGTCGTTTTCACTCGTAGATCGCGATGTCATCCGTTTACTAGACACGCTGTTCCCCACTTGGAACTGCGAAATTAATCTCACCAATAGTAAATTGACTGAAACGATTCTACTTGGATCACATTTCCTTCTCAGACTGCAGGACTCCCAGTACGTGAATTAATAACTTGAATATCGCGTGTGCACTAACGGAACACCAATCATTTTAAGCGTACAGTCTCCAGTTTTATTATTGTATATTCTTCTATTCTCTAGTATATTCCCGTATATTCTTGTATATTCTAGTATATTCTAGTATATTCAACTATTCTCTAGTATATTCTTGTATATTCTTGTATATTCATCTATTCTCTAGTATATTCTTGTATATTCTTGTATATTCTAGTATATTCATCTATTCTCTAGTATATTCTTGTATATTCTTGTATATTCTAGTATATTCATCTATTCTCTAGTATATTCTTGTATATTCTTGTATATTCATCTATTCTCTAGTATATTCTTGTATATTCATCTATTCTCTAGTATATTCTTGTATATTCTTGTATATTCTAGTATATTCATCTATTCTCTAGTATATTCTTGTATATTCTAGTATATTCATCTATTCTCTAGTATATTCTTGTATGTATTGTTATATTCTTGTATGTACAAGTACATTTTAGTAGATTCATCTATTGTCTAGTATATTCTAGTATCTTATATTACATTCTTCTACTTTCTAGTAAATTCAAGTATATTCTTCTGTTCTCTATTGTATTCTTGTATATTCGTGTATATTCTAGAAAATTATTGCACCTTAAAAATTGTTTTTTTCTCGTTCATTTTATCCAGAAAATTAAAAGTTGTTCATAGAATTTGAGTATCCTCGATTTTCTAATTTTTAAAAATTCTATTAGTGCATGCATAGTTTTGTAATTCGCTGGACCGTCGCATAAAATTGATTTTCATCGTTCACTTTAGCTAGGAATTTAATGTAAATTATTATACCTTGAAACGAATGTAATCTAACAAATAATTCCTCGATTGAACAATAATTCCTGCAGTTTAAAAAACAATTGGCGGGATCCAGAAATTGATTTCGCGTGGTCGTCTCTAATCTGGAATTGCTAAAAGCAGAAAATTTCCCGGGATTCCTACGAGGGAATGGTTGTTGCTGTTTGGATTAGGGGATGTCGAACACGCAGGCATTATCGCGGAAGCAATTTTCGCCGGGCAATGGAGTCCCATTGCGGGACAAGCGATCGACAGATTCCATCGTCGTCACGTAATATCGGCGGACACGTTACGATTAGCTAACCCGTGTGTATTCAGGCCATGAATTCGAAGAGTCGTTATCGATTATGCGGCGATAGCGCTAACCGGGGCTCCCCGAGTAACGTTAACTGGCCGGGCGCGGGCGGTTAGCATGATCGAGACAAGGGAGGCACGGGAAACGAATTTGTATCCTCTGGGAGAGGTCCTGTGTCGATCGATTTTCTTCGTTAAATCTTCGTCACTGAATTCCCCTCTACGTTCTTCGAGCTCGCGAATTAATTACGAGGCCATTAGACTGGAAATCATTTCTTAGAGTCGTTAGCTCCGGGGAAAACTATCGAGATTCTGGAGATAGATGGATCCCCGGGAAGTTCTGCCGCGAAAATATCCAGTTCCCTGCGAGTCCTCGCAGCATGATATCCCGGGCGGACTGTATCGTAAATATTTAATGCAATACCACCGTGAATATTGATCTGGTTTACCCTCCCGAGGAATTTTAAACGATCGCAGCTAACAACTCCTGGCCGATCGATGGATTTTAATTACCGGCCAAAGCCATTAATACCACGGTTTCAGCGAAATATGTATACCGAACTAATCTGATCTGTTCCGACCCGGCTGCCGCAGTTTCCAAACTAATTGATTCGAACGTCGTCTTTGTTTAACCCGATGACATGTTTGCTGTCCTCAGTGGACGCCGAAATTTGCATTTTTGCACGGAACAGCTCCCAGAAACAGAAATTAAAGAGACTGATGTTTTTGTTTCATTTTGTCAAGGTGTTCAGTCCGTTTGAATTGGAATAACATTTTTCGGTTCCCTCCTTGTCTATTTTCATTCCGAGTCCGACATATGGTGCACCGTGACCACTGAAAATTAAATTCACTGTAGCGTGTACGATTCAACTATACCCCTTTGGTTTTATTGATTAGTAATTTTCTGCAATCAGTGCATTCCTGTTTAGTTCTATTCTGTGCCTGACATATGGCATACCTCGACTACTAACGTTTTATCCATTTCAGTATTTTGACTGCGGCGATATGAAAATAAATTTTTTTCAGACAGTAATCCATTCTTATTTATTCTTATTTAGTCTGACACATGGCATACCTCTTCCACTGATTCCACTTTTCCATTATTTCGGTATTCCCACAGTAGCACTATTATAATAAATTGAATATCTTCAATGACACAGTAACACAGACAAAATTTTATTAAAGAAACTCCAATGTGAAATAATTTATTTCAACACAGTGATGACATCTACGAATCGATTTAAACTTGCTCAAACGTGCTTAAACCATCGACCATCGTATTCCAAAAAATTCAATCATACTGCCCACCGATTCCGGACCGTGTAAAAAGTATCGTACGTCTTAATCAATGACGCGATCTTTCATTTCTCATCTCCGGAGACTCCCATTCGTTCCGACAAGCGACAACAAACGCGAGAGTAGACGAGGGACAATTGACCGTGGATTTTCCACTAATTTCCCTCATCGAATTAATCACCGGCGCGTCGGTATCAGCGTTCATCGTTCGAAATTCAGTAGGGCGCCGTCGGTTTTCGACGCGAGAATAGATTCGGCGACGTAATTGCCGCAAGCCGGCTCAGCGGATAGATTATGCGCGTACACCTGCACGAGCTGCGAGCTTTATTATACGCTCTGGTGCGGTTACGTACATTGATTTCGGCGCACGGTAAACCGGCACGGTGTTAGCCTTATCTACCTGCGAGCCATGCCGTAGGAAACCTTCGATTCTCGTTGTTTGCCGTGTCAGTGGTCGAAAGTTCGGTATCACCATGTAGATTGGCCCCTGGCGAGTCGACCAACCTGCCCCCTGGGGCTTTCGTGGCATAAACTGTTGATCCGTGACCACGAAGAATTTATTTGTGTAGTAACCTCTAGACATATGTATGTTTTTATTTATTTCGTTAAAAAGAGGTTGTAAGAGGTTGTGCCGAATGACTCTAGTTTGCTTAATTGTCGAAGAAGATTCTTGGTCACGAACGCACCACAAATACTCTCCAAGGGAAAACTCACGTGTATTGTTCCTACTCGAAAATTCTTTCTCGAGAAATTTTATAATTGATTATACCTCATTTCTCGAGCAAATAAAGTATTACAGTATTATTACAGAGAAATACTGTAATTTTCTCGAGAAATTGAAATCTGGACAGGAATAAACATTGAGTTATAGTTTTTTGCTCTATAGATAAATATTATCAACGATATTCCAAATATCATAAGTTCCCCAATATTTTGTTACTTTGTCTCACAGACCGCACCGTCATTTATTGTAGCATAGCTCAATTGTTATTGTGCGAACACCGCGCATTCTTGGTCTAGCTGAATATTATAACCTCACAAATGTAACTTCTAATCAACTGATTAATTACTGCCATTTTTGTAAGCTGTAGGCATTTTCGGTCTGTTACACCGCGCGCGCCCGCTGTAATTTTTGTGTAAAGAATGCATGGAAAACGTGGTGGAGGTGGACGCTAAACCAGATTTGTCCGATTAATAATTATTAATTTTTTATTTGATATCTTGAATATTTTTTTATTTTACGATATGCAATATTTTAGGCAAGTTGACTTTAGTCAACTGTATGTATTTTTTGTTAATTTTGAATTCCTGTTTTTAGTTGAAAGTTTTGTGGAACGAGGCTGTATTTCATTTTTTTTAAATGAAAAATATGTAATTATTTTTATGTGAAAGACTTTTATATTCTTGCATATGAAGATATTCGCACTTGCAAACGAAAAAACCTTAAATATTACAATTAATATTCGGTGCGGTCCCACAGACCGCGCGCGCCCTCTCATGTAACATAATATGGCGCGCCTACTGGCGGGTTAAGAAAAACACGGACCAATCAGAGCGCGGCTACAGCGAATTGATTCTGGTTCGACGGATAAAGTCGCAGACGACATTTTTGCGAAGGAAAACGTTGCTTCAAATGATCTCAGGAACCTTCCATTTCGGGAGGAATTTTGAGACTGTATAGAAATATTAATTTTGTTATTCACAACATTTTGGTGGACTCAGGTAATTCTCAACATTACCGGTGATGGATTGCAAAATAAACGGCCCCGGCGAAAATATGTTAACGTTCGCAGAGTATGAATATTAATCGGTAAACAACGTTCACATTGGTCCGTCGTCGAATTACAGAGCGGCCGTTCTAATTGTTTCCCAATTAACAGAACAATGCTCGTGGCATCAGCTCGATGTACTGTTCGGTATTTGTTCTATAGCGATAATTAATCATTATTATTCGCATCGCGGGGCTGCCGTTGCACTGCTAGCGGAGTTTGTCGAAAGCAATTTTCAAATGTTTATAATTAAAGATTTTACGATACGCCGCGTTAATTACGTATCCGACAGAACATTGAATTCGAATACAGAAAACTGGTGGAACTATCCTTCAACTCGGTTCAATGAAAATCGAATGATATTTTCGCACTCGAGCACGAGTATCGTCGAATTAATTCGCGACTGCTTTTCTTTTCGAGTCCAAATTATCGATCACGATTCGGGCATTGTGTACGGCTCGTTTGATGAAAGCTTACTATCGCATCTGGACGACAGTCGAGCGAGCGCACACCTGGTTCCCGGTTCGTCATTAATTAATGCCAGCGCGAAATCACACTGGAAATTAATTGAATTCATCGTCCATGGTGCTCGCTTATTTTCGGACACAGAGGCGCGAATGTTAATTAATGTCGATCAGTGGGAAGTCGCCTTTGATGGAATCGACTGAAAATCGCGGTTCCACGGTTCAAAAGTCCGAAGACTGAAACATTTTCACCGGGGATTACAATATTGAATGACTCTGTTCATTCATTGTTTCTTAATGGCTCTGGTGGTCCATACTTAGGTCTGATTTATGACACACCAAGAATACTTTCGACGCTCTTATCGTTCACTTGGACAGGGTGTAATAAAATTTTTTGTCATGGTTTTGGCAGATGGTTGTACACCTTCGGATCGGTGGAGATTCGTGAAAATTGCCGCAAAATTGACTTTGACCTTGACATTCAAGGTCAAATTTTTTATGCTTGTATCGCATTCTACTCCCCATGGGGTCCAAACTTGTGAGAAATGAAAGAAAAGAAAAAAAAGAACTTCTTTTAACAAATTTCCACAGGCCCGATGGTGTAGAACCATCTGCCATAACCATGATATTAAATTTTGTTACACCCTGTACAACTGCGTCCGACTTACTGCGTTCAGTAAGTAGCACAGTAAGTTCGGTCGTGTTTGTCATTGACTGGACTACTTTTTGGTTTGAGGCGGATCGAACAGGACACGATCTACTTTTCACGACTTATTAATCACAAGCTAGGACCATGAATACACGTTCTAGCATGAAATTTTCATTCTTTCTTGAACGTTGTTGGAATCCATCGGTGCTTTCTGTTTACCTTACAGTAATTCTGAAGCACTCGTTAAACTCGATGCAGATCTCCGATTCCTTTGTTCGATGTGCTGGTAGTCTGAGAATGTCCTGTAATAAGAGACTACTTTGTCCTCGTTAATTTTGCAGGGAACGTTATCTTCGCAGTCTGTTTTATTAGCAAGCGTTCCGCCGAAACTTATTCATTATCTAAACGACTTTCGTCCCCCTCTCGCCCCCTTCTTCCCGAATCCGAACTTGTGAACTCGAATTACCGATGTTCCTTCCGGTGAGCAACTTCTCGCTCGCGAGGCTTTAATAAAATTCGGAAAGACGACGTTCCGGTTCTCGACGAGCGACAATCTATCCGTTTCCGATCACCGCGTTTGTGTCTAATGAAAGTCAGGGCTGTTTACAGAGGCCTCTGGCTCGAGGCGCAGAAACGGGGCCTATCGGTGAATAGAATCTAATTAATGTTCTATATTTCGCCGCGAACTGACGGTTCTCCGATCGCACAAACTTCCCGCAGTTTCGGCAGATCTAGGTCAGACGGTAGACACCAGTGAAACATTCGTCGGCTTCGACGTTGGCTAATCGCACGGATCACACTTAATCAGTAGTTCATGTCAGTCGTTACTCCGTCGTCAGTTGTCATCAAGTATGCTAAGTCGGATAGAAATAGTAGCGTGGGTAAGTAGATGCTATTTGCGACGACAGTAGTATTATTCTGCAATAAGTCAAACCCACGTAAGAACATGAATAATTCAGTAGTACGAGTCAACCTTATTTGCATCAAAAATTGTTGAAATCCATCAAAGAATGACTCTAAGACTGCTTCAGATCAGCGAGTAGTACTATTCTGCAATAAGTCAGACCCATGTTACTAGAGGATGAATAATTCAGTAGTACGAGTCAACCGTATCTGCATCCAAAATTGTTGAAATCCATGAAAGAACGACTCTAAGACTTCTTCAGATTAGCGAGTAGTATTATTCTGCAATAAGTGAGACCCATGTAACTAGAACATGAATAATTCAGTAGTACGAGTCAACCATATTTACATCAAAAAATGTTGAAATCCATTAAAGAACGACTCTAAGACTTCTTCGGATTAGCGAGTAGTACTATTCTGCAATAAGTCAGACCCATGTAACTAGAACAAGAATAATTCAGTAGTACGAGTCAACCTTATTTACATCAAAAATTGTTGAATTCCATCAAAGAACGACTATAAGACTTCTTCAGATCAGCGAGTAGTATTATTCTGCAATAAGTCAGACCCATGTAACTAGAACATGAATAATTCAGTAGCACGAGTCAACCGTATCTGCATCCAAAATTGTTGAAATCTATCAAAGAACGACTCTAAGACTTCTTCAGATCAACGAGTAATACTATTCTGCAATAAGTCAGACCCATGTAACTAGAACATGAATAATTCAGTAGCACGAGTCAACCGGATCTGCATCCAAAATTGTTGAAATCCATCAAAGAACGACTCTAAGACTTCTTCAGATTAGCGAGTAGTATTATTCTGCAATAAGTGAGACCCATGTAACTAGAACATGAATAATTCAGTAGTACGAGTCAACCATATTTACATCAAAAAATGTTGAAATCCATTAAAGAACGACTCTAATACTTCTTCGGATTAGCGAGTAGTACTATTCTGCAATAAGTCAGACCCATGTAACTAGAACAAGAATAATTCAGTAGTACGAGTCAACCTTATTTACATCAAAAATTGTTGAATTCCATCAAAGAACGACTATAAGACTTCTTCAGATCAGCGAGTAGTATTATTCTGCAATAAGTCAGACCCATGTAACTAGAACATGAATAATTCAGTAGCACGAGTCAACCGTATCTGCATCCAAAATTGTTGAAATCTATCAAAGAACGACTCTAAGACTTCTTCAGATCAACGAGTAATACTATTCTGCAATAAGTCAGACCCATGTAACTAGAACATGAATAATTCAGTAGCACGAGTCAACCGGATCTGCATCCAAAATTGTTGAAATCCATCAAAGAACGACTCTAAGACTTCTTCAGATTAGCGAGTAGTATTATTCTGCAATAAGTGAGACCCATGTAACTAGAACATAAATAATTCAGTAGCACGAGTCAACCTTATTTGCATCAAAAATTGTTGAAATTCATCAAAGAATGACTCTAAGACTTCTTCAGATCAGCGAAATCATATTAATAGCAGGAAAATTGGTGTGTAATAGGTCGGACCTAATATAATAGTAACACAAGTGCATAATATCCTTGACGAAAGTAGCGTTGTCCTACAATTGGTCAGACATAAATAAAAGTACAATCAATACGTAAAAGGACAGCAGTACAGGCCGATAACAACTCCAATAACAGTAGTCGAAGTAAACCACTGATCAGAAGGAAGAATATAAACCATGTAACACGAGTCAATCGCATCTGAAACCAAAATTGCTACAATTCGTCAAAGAGCGACTTCAGCAACTTCAAGACCTTTTTTTAAGGGACGTGGGAGATTGACAACTCCCAGACCATTGTGAACACCAGTCTGACCTGCTATCGATTCGTACTACTGTAAATTACATTCCCTGCTACATTAACCTCTCGAACCTTGATTCAAAAATACGAATCAGTGATCAACATCCGCACTGACTCCTCCCCGAGGTAATCAGCGATCTATCTCACCGAGCTCTGTCAGCGAGACTCCGTAGTCATCAATTTTCTTAATCGAAGGGCAGAATCTCGCTGGCCCGCCCATCGCCAGCAATCGAACCGCGAGTCTAACTGCTCCCTGACTCTGTCTTATCAGGAGCCATTGTTCGGGGACCAATTAGATCGACTGGGGTGCCGTCTGTCTGGCAGGTGCGTCATTGTAACCCGGTGAACTACGCGGCACTCTGTCGGGGTAGAGAGAAGCTTCCGATGACTTCGAGACGCCCTCGAGGTTCACGCCACGGCGGATCCAACCCAGCGAAGCACAAAGCAGGAAATTAATTCTATTAGCGGAGGCTGGCTTGACTGACTTCTGGGACTAATTTAGAGCCGGAGCGTCATCAAGATGCATCGAGACCGCTGATCGAGAGACGAGATACCTCGCGGATGCTATCCGAACAGGAAATCCATCGTGACACCTGACAACCATGCTGGACCGACTGGCGAAGTTTCCGTCATACTCGTCGAGGCAGATAATCACAATCTGCGCAAACATTCGAGGAAATTATCCGTAATTTTTCAAAAATTTTAGCTACTTTTATTTACATTAATTATTTGTCATCTACAAAACACGTTTATTTCAAGTCGATTCTTACCCCATTGATAAACAAGGATCAATTTTAGTTTGCAAAATTAGACATCGTTACACAATAAAGAATTGTTCATGCTTTTAAACAGATACACCCATAAACAAAATGTTTTCACATTTTAGTTTGATGTAATTTGTCTCTTATTACTGGTACATTTAAAGGTAAAATCAATAGACTTTGATTTAGAAGTTTTTTTCACCGTACGAACATGTAATTTCATTGTGCATCCTTCACTTGATTTCAACCCTCGAGGAGTTGTGAAGCATCGATTTAATAATAGTATATCAGTAGGGTTGCTGTTAATTTATGGGTGATAATTGAGTGGCTTTTTGATTCCGTCGACAGCGGAGGCTCTACTGGGTTAGGGGAACCCCTTTGGAAGCAGCTCGACGTAACAGAATTTCGGCCAGAGGGTGGCGAAGGGGACAGTGGACGTTCGAGGGTATGATTTCACAAGGATCAGCCTTTTATCGCGTTTTCCAGCTGGGCCCTCGGCCAACCCGATGCTACCCCAAACGAAAGAATCGAATAAGGGTGGCCAGAGGTGTACTGGAATCAGGGCTGCCCCGATTTCGTTAACTTTCCACCCCCGTGACTACGATACCGCCGGAAACAAACCTACACGTCGGTGGAATTCCACGAACGTGACACTGCCTTCTCTGGGGGATGATCTTGATTAAATTTTTAGGGGGTGAGTTCCGTGCGCGTTGCCAAATTGGTGGATTCAAGATGGAGTGTTGCATGGTAAGCTGAACGCGGACGATTTTATTCGATGAAAAATTGTTGGAATAATTGATACGTCAGACTAAAACGTTCAGTCGTACTGTTCGGTTTTTCTTCGAATATTGAGCGCTGTTAAAAATGGATTCGAATTGAAATGAAATATATTGTAGCTTCACTTACAAATGCAACATGGTAAATTGCCAAATGAATAAATGAAACTTAGAGTGGCCCATCAGATTAAATACCGTATTGATCTGTTCTGTCTGACGAAACATTGATTTGGACTACTGAACTGAAATATTTCATTATTTTAATGAAATATCGGACGAGCTTGCCAAACGGAGAAATCGAAGACGAGATCATAGGTTAAATATTCTTTCCATTTCGTGTCTGACTAATAATTACCTTCCACCACTGAAATTTTAGAATTTATTTAGTTGAACGTGAAATGTCTGGGGGTGCTGAATGAATAGATCAAGAATAATGTAATTTATAGCTAGTTGAAGATTTTTTGGATTGTTCCTTGTCTGTCAAATTGTTGGCCTGTACCACTGAATTGAAATATCTCATTGTTCTAAAAAGAGTGAACGATTGAATCTCCGATTTGTTTCCGATGTTCCAGCATTGTGTTCGGCCCAGACAAGCCTCTCGCTACTTATCTGGCCATGTAGTTCGCAAGTTCGCCTCGGTGGGATCGATCCGATCGACTTCCGGATAATGCTAATGACGGTTCACGCCGGCATTGATCTCTTCGGATTCTTCTTTCCTTTCCAGCTTTTGTTGCAACCCTTCCCGCAGAGCTCTGCCGCTAAATTCGTGATGAATTTGTTCCCGTGATCGATACCCGGTACTTTCACCGGAGGTAATCGTATCTTTCACCAATCTAGCAACGATAAATCATCGCTCCCCTCCGCCAACCTAAATAATTATTTACCGGAACCCGATAATTACCCCTACTCGATCAACTTTTATATTCATTAAGACCCCGCTCGATAATATTCAATCCTTCCTTTGGACGAGGACAGCTGCTTCTGAAATAGCTGTTTATTATACCTCGGTAAGGGCTGCTGAAATATTTCATCCCCTCAGTGAACTGGGAATCTCCAGGATCTTATTAAAAAATACTCGCAAAAATAGTTCAGATGTTTTTAGCACCGAGGCAATCCTAGTAACGTAACTAATTCCTTCCTCCGTGGAAATATCTAAGAAACAATGTTGGGGGATGAAGAATACCAAGCAAACATAATTCAAGTCATACAATTATTTGAAAAAATAATTCAGGGGTTCTCAAGTGCTCGTCTAATAAAAAGTATTGGTGCACAACTATCAAATCTGAAGATTATCTTCAACAAACAATTCAGCTGAGTTTAACTCTCAAATTCTGTAACTCGAACTATGCGGCAGTGTAACTTGTGCAACGAGAAAAGGCTCGAATTAATTAATAAACTCCGTACAATTAACTTCGCGGCCTTAATGCATAAGTGTTTACAGTATCCTATTCCGTTTTGTAATTTTTATATTCGGTATTGTATGTATTGTATTCTGTATCATAATCACGTTGAAATAAATCTCATATGAGATTTTCTACAATAAAAAAAAAAAAAAAAAATAATAATTCAGCTGAGTCTGGATAGACATTTGCTTCTTTCCGAATGAAAAATAAGTTCAACGAAATGCCGAGACGTTCATGTCGCGATTTCGAGACAATTATTTCAAAATTTCTGAGTGAAGGATGCCATTCCCAATGGCACCAAGCGAATGTTAGCATAGCAACCCTTAATGTCCAGCCCAATCTTCAGGAAAAGCGTTCCAGTAATTGCGAACACCGCGAAACGGCGACGTTGCGTTTACCATTTTGTAGATAGGCGAAGGGGTTGGTCTGAGGCAGTCATTGTCCCGCGGCTCTAATAACTTTGCCAGTCAGCAAAATTCCTCTAATTGTTCGGAAGCCTGGCTCTCTCTCTTGGTCTCTCTTTTCCGACACGCGGGAAAAGCCTCGAAGCCTCAGTACCCGATCGCCCGTGGAAAATAGCCGTAGGCAGAGCCGCCGGGATCGAGAACTTGCAAGTATTAGATATCGATTGCATCCCTTCCTTCGAGCGGCGCCCTGAAACACCGGAAGGGTGCAAGCAACCGCCACCATCTAGCTTTTCATCCCCCTCGCCATCCCTTCCCCGCCGTACTCTCACGATGGAACGATGAAATTGTTCTGTCAGCAGCCATCGGCCATACCATGCCTTCCGAACACCCTTCAACCCTCTGCTACACCTTGCCTTGCTGATTTTCATCCCTTCGGCGATCCCACTGTTTATCGGGCCTCATTAACACACCAAGCATTCTTCACAGATCATTTACACGTGTATTTTACGCTCATCAATTTTATCCTTGTTTTAAGCCAGTGATCGTATTATTGCATATTTTCTTTTGTTCAGGCAGCCATTGGAATTTTATTAATATTGTAAGGAATAAGCAGTATTTATTTGTAAAACTAGACTCACGGATAGCTCTATCGTTGACAGACGTGTTGTTTGTCGCGGTTGCTCCTATCGATCTGATCTTTTTTACAATTCGTTGGCAATTACTATTTTAGAATTCTCCTGTTCCGATTCTCTATTTTATAAACTATACATAGGGTTGTCTGTGAATACACACAAGTACATACATACAATACACACACATCATTCGTGCTTTAACCCTATAATATTTTAGAATGACTGACTGGAATAATTTTTTGGAAAAAAGAAACTATTAAACTCACCCCTGGTCGTCCAATGACTCTAGTTCGCTTAATTCTCGAAGAAGATTCTTAGTCACGAACGCACCACAAATACTCTCCAAGGGAAAACTCACGTGCATTGTTCCTACTCGAAAATTCTTTCTCGAGAAATTTTATAATTGATTATACCTCATTTCTCGAGCAAATAAAGTATTACAGTATTATTACAGAGAAATACTGTAATTTTCTCGAGAAATTGAAATCTGGACAGGAATAAACATTGAGTTATAGTTTTTTGCTCTATAGATAAATATTATCAACGATATTCCAAATATCATGAGTTCCCCAATATTTTGTTACTGTATTAAAAATTCTAGAGAATCCTCGACAATTCTCGAGACATACAGGGTGTCCGAAAATTCCTCCGACACCCGAAAATAGGAGGTTCCTTGGGTGATTTGAAGCGACATTTTCCTTTACAAAAATGGCGTCCGCGGCTTTGTTTAGGAGTTATTAACAAAAAATACGGACCAATCAGAACGCGACCTAGACGCAACTGTCAATTGGCCGAACGTGTCATCGCATGTCAAGATCGCGCTCTGATTGGACCGTGTTTTTCGTTAATATTTCCTAAACAAAGCCGCGGACACCATTTTTGTAAAGGAAATTGTCGCTTCAAATGACCCAAGGAACCTCCCATTTTCGGGTGTCGGAGGAATTTTGGGACACCCTGTATAGTCTTACTTCTCATCTCTAGGGAAATGAAAAATGTAGGGAAATCAGGAACACTGACGCCACACATCGAAAAATGAATTCACCCCGATGAAAGGGCGTAGTATAGCGAATAATTGGAAAGTTCCGTCGGATGATCGATGACTATTTTTCCAAGATGAAGGATGTCCGAGGGCCGAGGGCGTAATATAATTACCGTCGCGGTGTAATAAAGCGTGAGTTCGAAACTCGGTAAACGGGGAAGGTGAGTTACGACGTGGCCGTTCGATTCTCGGACGAGTTTCCACGAAGATTAAATTTCGAAGTTTACGGTAGGATGGCGTCGTGGGTGGTGGCTTCCGGCGAGAAATCGGACCTTCACCTTCGACGTGGGCCCACAGAGCAAAAGCGCTCCCGAGAGAGAGAGAGAAAGAGAGAGAGCTTTTCTTCCGTTAGAAAATCGACGTAGGACGTCGGGCTCCATTATCGGGATGGAATTTTCGAGTCGCCTCGAATGGGAACATTTAATGAATCCGGGGACAATGGGAGACTCGGAAGGAACTGAATTATCGGCTAAGAAGTTTCTCTACGCGCCCCCCGCTTCCGGAATCGAGTTAAACGGTCGCAAAAGCAAACGCCGATATTAGCCGTGGCTAACTTTTCTGCGGGCGTTGGGACAGAAGCCTGAAATCACATCGTTTCGGGCCAATTAGTGGTACTAACGAGCAAATTAGCACCCTATTCTACTCGCTGTAACTGGATCCCAAGTCTCAGAATGACGATTCTGCGAACAATAATTCGTTTATATCGTACGTGCCTCGTGGAAGAGAAAAGATAGAAGAATTACGAGTTGGCTCGAGGTGATTCCTTATGAGAAAATAAGAACAACATTTTTCTCATCCTAACCTTCGTTATCGAGAACAATATTATTATCATTATAGACTGACTAAAGCCCTTTTACATACAGTGACTCCCATTAATATTCGGACGCTATAAATAAAACGATAACTGGTTTAACATTGAACTATAAGACTTGAATTTTTGTTGGGAAGCTAGAGCAAATAGTTTGCTACAGAATGTGGAAAAACATTTTTTCAAAAATTGCAATCGGAGTTGTAGAAAAAATACTAAAAGTTGCATTTTACAACTTTTTTATGTGGGCCTATATTGAAAATTTTAAAAGTACGTTTTGTAGATCTGTGTCAATTGTATGCACTGCGAAAGTTTCATCGAAATCGGTTGATGCGGGAAAAAACGACAGGCATTGAAAGATGTGAGAATCTATATATTACAGCAGTTATGGCCCGAAAATCGTGAAAATCTGAAATTTTATACCATCGTTAAACGTTTGTAGCTCATTGCAACGTCGAACAATATTGATAAAATTTTCGGAATATGTTTAATTGATACAGATCTACAAAACATATTTTTAAAATTTTCAATATAGGCCCACATAAAAAAGTTGTAAAATGCAACTTTTAGTATTTTTTCTACAACTCCGATCAATTGCAATTTTTGAAAAAATGTTTTTCCACATTCTGTAGCAAACTATTTGCTCTAGCTTCTCCAAAAAATTCAAGTCTTATAGTTCAATGTTAAACCAGTTATCGTTTTGTTTAGAGCGTCCGAATATTAATGGGAGTCACTGTAAGTGTCTACAATAAAAAAAAGAGAAAGATATAAGACTGCTCGTCTAATAACAAAGAAGGGACGTGTACAAAAAGAAAAAAAGGATATATAATAATGGTTCAATCGATATGGTATTATCATATAATGCTACGTAGTTGCATTTTAAGGGTCCAGTGTTATAAAATTGAATAAAATATACGAGAAATTAATTTTCGAAGCAAATCTGAAAAACAGGGTCTGAAGAAGTGATTTAATTCGCGATGTAACTCGCCTAAGCTGCAAGGATATTAATCCCCTACAGTCGTCCAATATCCGTTCGGGACTGAATCTTGTACAACAGGAACGCAAACCGCAACCATAAACGTAATTCAACACAACGCTGTTCTCGGGGAAACCAGGGCTGATTCAAGGGGGAACGGGCCCTTCGTAACCAAACAAACACTACATACATCGATCATCAAAGCCCAAATGATCCGGCATTGTACGATCGCTTCAGGAGGTAACTGGCTGTATACCACCCGCCGTACACTCGGTCATCGAAGTCTGATTACCTCAGGAAGTGCTGACTAATTCGGTACTAATCACGCCCGGATACAGATTATCGAACCCTAATTGTCTTGGACCTTTGTGCCTCCCCAATCGACCTCGTTCTTATTTCATAACGCAATCTATGAAATTGTTGATCCTCGATCTCCTGTAACTTCGTGTTCACTAATGTTACAACAATCTACCTTTGTGCTCGCTTTAAAGCAGAGGTCCCCGAACTGCTTTGTCTCGCAGACCACTTGCCAATTTTTCTGTTTTGCGCAGAACCCCACCTTTCTAGGGTAACTGTACCAGTGAATAAACGGGCACCAGTAAATGAACGCTTTTGTATATTTCAACAAATTTTAATTTTAATTATAAAATTGCGATTAAAGAGTTAAATAAATAGGAGAATATTGTTTAGTAATTTTGTTCATTCATTGGACTACCATTGTTCAATTTCTAGAATGTAGTGTTCATTGACTGGTATTTTTCATATTTTTGATTTAACGTTTAATAAAGAAGAATAATAATAATTTCATTTTATTTGTGTTCATTTATTTTGACAAACGAATTATAGGGAGCCATTTGGCATATATGAGATTCCTTTAATTCACACATTTTTTTACATAAAATATCTTCTTGAACAATTTCTTAAATGTTCATTCACTGGTGCAGATACTCTAATATTGAATTGTTACAAATTCAACTTCAAATGTGTTTTTGACAACTGGAACAATGCTACTCACTTTGATAGTTTTAACTGTACAGTGAAAAAGTTAAAAAAACACATGTTGAGTTTTATATATTTCTTAAATGACGCAAAATAACGACATAAAGTAACCAAACAAAGAAAATAAGTGATTTTAATGACCCTTAAGGACCATTTATATCTCATGCACCCCCAATTTTTGTTTCCGCTCATATAGACTCCTTGCGGAATCGACCCCTAGGGGTCCATATAGACCCCTTTGGGAATCATTGCTTTAAAGCGTGAGAATTCTACTTTTAAGTCCCTTAATTCAATCTTTTCGGACACTGTCTTCTTGTGAAACAGAGTAAGAAATTTCGCGAGTCCAAGCCGACGTCTTTCTCTTCAAAATTCGATAAAACGGTAACCAGAAATCGTAGATCGACTTTTAAACAGTTATTGCAAAGGGGAAAATTCGCTTTGTAAGTCCAGAGTGAAAAGAATTCGAGAAGAAAATTTGTCACGCTACACAGAAAATTATGAAAATTGACTTCATCAAATTTCAGGTGAAGAACTTCTCCCTCCTTTTTAAATGGAAATATGCCCTGGAAAGAAAGTTGACTACGAGTGAGTGAAAGTAGAGACTTCAAGCTCCAAAATGCGTGCAGCCAGAGCGCCGTAACATTCTTTCACAACGATGTTACAGAAGTCTGAATATTTTTCCCATGATAAAATACAATTTAATGACCCGTTCGATAGAAATCCGTCGTTGAAACTGCTTCGGCGCACAAATCCTACAGCAACAATCAGATAAAGACATACACCGTGTCCGTGAAGTGTAATTAATTTCCCGAAATCGCCTGCTGGTCTCAGCCGGATCGGTGATTGATCGAGAATAACCTACCAGCTTGAAATAATTTATCAAACGGAGATAAACCACGAGTTTCGACGAACGAACCACCGAGAACATATTTTTAAACCTGTCACCACCAGTCGAACGACCTCTGTACTTTATTCTGCAATTATTAAAATGATAAAAATGAGGGTGGATACATTTTCTATTAACATTTTAAAAAATACAACACTTCAAAGGGTGAATTGTTGCAGATATTAAAGCAAGGACCATTAAAAAATACTTAGAAATGGACGTTTAGAAAATGATTAAAGAATTATAAAATTAATTATAATTATAAAAATAAGGGTGGATACATCTTCTTTTAAAATTTTAAAAAATATAACACTTTAAAGGGTGAATGGTTGCAGACATTAAAGCAAGGACCAATCAAATATTCTTAGAAATGGACGTTTAGAAAACGATTAAAGAATTATAAAATTAATTATAATAATTATAAAAATGAGGGTGGATACATCTTCTTTCAAAATTTTAAAAAATATAACACTTTAAAGGGTGAATTGTATCAGACATTAAAGCACGACTGCTACTGAAAGGACCATTGAAAAATTCTTATAAATGGACGTTTAAGGAATGATTAAAGAATTGTAAATAATGCGATAAGAGACATCGAGTCACTTTTTGTGCCGGGTATATTCACCGTTGAACTTTATGAACTGTTTCCGGTGAAGAGAAGGGGGCCAGAATTATTTATTGAAACGCAGAACTGTACGGCTCGGAAGAACAGCAATTAATCAAGCAGTCGGGTAAAATGGCGGCTGGTTTCTCGTCTAGTTTGCCGGGGCAAACGCGCGGAACGGTTCAACGACGCCTCTAGACCGGTCTGATCGATGGTCTAATTTCTATTCAATTAAATCCGCCGCGGTACAAACTACTATTGTTCAAAGTCTGCCGCGCGGCACAGGCTGCCAGGGCTCGAAAGTCTCGCGAGTCAGCAAACTTCTAGGGGTTGCGCTTCCGATTCCACGGGAAAACCTCCTCGCACCTCACGCTACGGAGAATTGTCCGATTGTGTCCGCAGGAGTGGATCGAGGAATGACTTATGCGCCAATTGATCATCGATTCCTTTCGAGCTTGCCTTCTCAGCTTTTTTCATTAACGTCGAACGCGTCAGACCGTCACTTCATTCAGATTGGAAAAGTGGCCTGCAACCATTTCTATTGGAACTGTTGAACTGAACGAAAATAATATTTCGAACTGCATCACGCAGATATAAATTTTCGTTCCACAGTTTCCCTTGATCAAAGTGTTATAACTCCATGAAAAGACTAAAATATAGAACATTCGTATTAATCTGATTTTGAAGCTAGAACCCTTCTACCTTCGATATCCGCTTCTCGTTTTTCTCGAACAAATGTACACCATTTCACGGGTGAGAAAGTAAAGATACCTTTTCGTTTCGAAAATTATGTTAATTCAAACGTTCGTGAAGAAGTTAAAGAATTTTTCGAACTAATGGAATCGACATAGTTTTCAAGGTTTGAGTCTCAGCTTTAAAATGGCGCATCGATGGTCGTTGTGGGATTTTTTTTTGGCCGAGTTGTCGAACTTTCAGTGAAGGGAGTGTCGCCGGTATTAGAATAGACTAGTATAGAAGCATTACTGTACCATAAAAATCCTGCAGAAAGTCAGACAGTATTGAACCGAGAACCAAAGGATTTTCTCTGGTAAAAGTACACGATTGCCTCGATACTGGATCGCGCCTGGAACCTTAACGTGTTTTTTTGCGGTTTACCGTTACCAATTAAATAAATGTCGAATTTTTTGCGGCCTGTAAAGCAACAAGAATTTTCTGGCCAGTTCGCGCAATCCTCTGGAATTGGGCAGCTCGGTTACCACCCTCGCGCTATCAAAACTTTCACGAATTCTCACGCATGAATATGCGATTATTCAAATGGCGGCCGCATATTCTGGCCGATAAACCATTTGCATGCGTTGCGATCCGACCCGGGAGAAACGGAGACGTTTCTCGTCTATATTCCTTAACGTCGTCTATGTTCTTCGCCGTTGCAATGGCGTCCGATAAGCTCCCGTTTCGAAATCTGTTCTCGACGAAAGCTTTATCCGTTAATTGCGACGAGCGTCAATAAGGGACGATCGATTTTTGTCGAATAAGGGTAGCTTCGGTTAAACACTCGAACGAAAAAATGAAGATCCTCGACGATCTATACCGGCGAAATTAAATCGGGCTTCTTGGACGCGGCAATATAACAGGGGCCGTTATCTTGAAATATTTAATATTCGAGATTAATAACAATTTCGTTCACTTGATGTTAAATTATCAGACGGTTATTCCATAATTTTGGAAAGTTTATGATCGATAAGGATGGATCTCCTTCGATGGCAACAATTTAAATAGTGACACAATTTTTCTCCCGTCACGTAAATTAATCATTTCTTTCGGGATTACTATGCAAGAGATTATTACTTCGTTAAGCTTCCTTTTGGCACAGTACACTTACTGAAAATAATTATTAACCCTCATACGTTCCTCAGGGTGAAAATTCACCCATTTACCTTTTTCACATATTGTAAAACGATCGATTTCTTTCTGTCTGTGTTGCAAAATGTAGTTTTTTGAAATGTTACACTATAATTGGAGCATAATTCGTAGATTTGAAATGTAAAGTAAGAAGGGGTGAAATATTATTCTAGGATCTTGCAACTACGTTTGAGGAACGTATGAGCGTAAGAAATATTTGGATTGCAAAAATGAATTCTTGGTTCTCCGTTTGGAAAAATTGAAGGAAACATCAATAAATCGACGCACAGACTGGTATTTGACTAATCTAGCTGGCCAAAATTCAATTTCCTAGAACTACCCCCAGGTAAAAAATATGTTATTGTGGGAGCTAGGTAGTCCTAGAATCAACCCCATCGTTCATAACGTATAAATTGTTTTTCTTTAATTAATGTAAGCATGATTTAACGAAACATAATAAATTTAATCAGTTTTAAGCAATAAAAAATATGGCCAGCTAGATCGGGCAAATATCAGTCTGTGCGATGTTTTGAAAATTCACGTAGACGTGATTATTTCGATTCATAAATTGATTTCTTACGTTCCAGTAATCGTTCGCGAGAAATGCGTATTTTTAAAAATAATTCACGTCGAAGGGAGTAAGCTCGGAGCAGATTGGAAAAGTGGATCGATTTCTGCGACGTCTGCGAGCATCGGGGTCCCGAGATCGAGGGTCGCAGACGCGACAGACATCCTCGCGGTTTAAACTCTTCGCTTCCGGTGGATTTCTCGCGTGACATCGCGCCGGGCCCGCGCACTTTGAATCTTAATGGCTCGATTTGTATTCACAACGAGGGGATGAATTTTTCATCGGCGCGAGAGGGGAGAGAAGCTCGTCATCCCGGTGCAACGGCGTCCCGACGCTCTTCGGCCACGAAAATGACCGATGACGGCGCCGTCGAGCCACGTCTTCCGGTTTCGTCGACCTTGATATGATTTTTCGATCCGGTCCACTTCAATGTCAACGGGAAAGTGAACCGCAAAACGCGGCTTTCGTTCTACAATTTATTGGCACGATAGAGAACAAAAAACCTCAACATTTTCAATTTAGTACTCATTAGACTGCTGATTAGTTTCAGCTTAATAAGACAATTAAAAGACGAACAAATTTTTTATCTGGCACCCGTGTTTTGCAGACAACGCGAACATTATTTATTCTGCATGAACAGTCCGCAGTAAAGTTCAAATGAAGTAACAAATTTTCTATTTGACACCCGTGTCTGGCAAACGAAGCAAACATTACTTATTTGCATAAACGTTCCGCAGTCTAGTGCTCATTAAATGTTTCTGGTTCAGCGTATTCTTCTGTAAACATTTTCGTAAAGGAAACAGTTATTTCGAAATACCTGTAAGAACCACCCTTCCCGAGGAAATACATTTTTGGGACGAAGAGGACAAAGAGGAGTACAAAATTTGCAGAAATAATTTTCAATTTTAACAGAATAGTAGAGATTTGAAATAAATAAAACTCATTGATTGTTTCTGGTTCAGCGTATTCTTCCTCTGTAAACATTTTCGTAAAGGAAACAGTTATTTCGAAATACCTGTGAGAACCACCCTTCCCAAGGAAATACATTTTTGGGACGAAGAGGACAAAGAGGAGTATCAAATTTGCAGAAATAATTTTCAATTTGAACAGAATGGTAGAGATTTGAAATAAATAAAACTAATTAATTGTTTCTGGTTCAGCGTATTCTTCCTCTGTAAACATTTTCGTAAGGGAAACAGTTATTTCGAAATACCTGTGAGAACCACCCTCCCCAAGGAAATACATTTTTGGGACGAAGAGGACAAAGAGGAGTATCAAATTTGCAGAAATAATTTTCAATTTTAACCGAATGGTAGAGATTTGAAATAAATAAAACTCATTAATTGTTTCTGGTTCAGCGTATTCTTCCTCTGTAAACATTTTCGTAAAGGAAACAGTTGTTTCGAAATACCTGTGAGAACCACCCTCCCCAAGGAAATACATTTTTGGGACGAAGAGGACAAAGAGGAGTACAAAATTTGCAGAAATAATTTTCAATTTTAACAGAATGGTAGAGACTTGAAATAAATAAAACTCATTAATTGTTTCTGGTTCAGCGTATTCTCGTAAAGGAAACAGTTATTTCGAAATACCTGTGAGAACCACCCTTCCCAAGGAAATACATTTTTGGGACGAAGAGGACGAAGAGGAATATCAAATTTGCAGAAATAATTTTCAATTTTAACAGAATGATAGAGACTTGAAATAAATAAAACTTATTAATTGTTTCTGGTTCAGCGTATTCTTCCTCTGTAAACATTTTCGTAAAGGAAACAGTTATTTCGAAATACCTGTGAGAACCACCCTTCCCAAGAAAATGCATTTTTGGGACGAAGAGGACAAAGAGGAGTACAAAATTTGCAGAAATAATTTTCAATTTTAACAGAATGGTAGAGATTTGAAATAAATAAAACTCATTAATTGTTTCTGGTTCAGCGTATTCTTCCTCTGTAAACATTTTCGTAAAGGAAACAGTTCTTTCGACTGACCTGTGAGAACCACCCTCCCCAAGGAAATACATTTTTGGGACGAAGAGGACAAAGAGGAGTACAAAATTTGCAGAAATAATTTTCAATTTTAACCGAATGGTAGAGATTTGAAATAAATAAAACTCATTAATTGTTTCTGGTTCAGCGTATTCTTCCTCTGTAAACATTTTCGTAAAGGAAACAGTTATTTCGAAATACCTGTGAGAACCACCCTTCCCAAGGAAATACATTTTTGGGACGAAGAGGACAAAGAGGAGTATCAAATTTGCAGAAATAATTTTCAATTTTAACCGAATGGTAGAGATTTGAAATAAATAAAACTAATTAATTGTTTCTGGTTCAGCGTATTCTTCCTCTGTAAACATTTTCGTAAAGGAAACAGTTATTTCGAAATACCTGTGAGAACCACCCTCCCCAAGGAAATACATTTTTGGGACGAAGAGGACGAAGAGGAGTATCAAATTTGCAGAAATAATTTTCAATTTTAACAGAATGGTAGAGATTTGAAATAAATAAAACTCATTAATTGTTTCTGGTTCAGCGTATTCTTCCTCTGTAAACATTTTTGTAAAGGAAACAATTGTTTCGAAATACCTGTGACAACCACCCTCCCCAAGGAAATTCATTTTTGGGACGAAGAGGACAAAGAGGAGTATCAAATTTGCAGAAATAATTTTCAATTTTAACAGAATGGTAATTTGAAATAAATAAAACACGGGGTAATGCCTCCACGCGATTTTTCCGCCTGCCAGCTAGATTCTCCGGCAATAATTTATACGCTGTGCTATCCGCTCGTTAAAAATCGAGTGTTTCCTGGGGTTGAGGAAATTCCGGTGCGATTAGTCCTCGTTACAGGAGGCTTCCGAGCGCGTCTAGCAGGTGATTCGCCGCGTTTCCGGTTGGATATTGCTTGTAACACAGCTCGCGTTACCCTGGAATGCCTTTCGAGTTGCACGGTTTAACAACGCTCCGCTAAAGATCACGTAACCATAGACGCAATTCCAGCCGGCTCGGCTCGGCGGCTCGTTTCCAAATGCATGAATCAATTACAGTCACCGAGGGTGGGATCGCGGGGCGCGTTCGTTCCCATTACCGGCCAACGAAAATTCAACTCCTGAATTACCTGCGCACAATTTAGCCGTGGCTATCGCCTGGCTCGCCGGCGAATTTAATTGGGGACTCCTGCGAGAATACACAGGTGCTACGCGACGATTCAGCCGAATATGAAGCTCTGTCGTTTCTCCTTTTCTCCGTGGCGTCTTTATTGATTATTGCGGTGTCCAGCCATCCTACAAATTCAACTCGATTGTTGCTTTTCAATTAGAACCCCCGGCAATTGGAAACGTACAGTGGACGCGCAATGGTTGCCTCGACAGGGTTTCCGAAAATTGGACATCCTTCGATAGAGAGATTGCTGAGGTCGTTCGAAATAACTTTTTCCTTCGCGAAAATGTCCTCCGCGGCTTTGTTAAAGAGATTTGACTACGTAATTGGCAACGGACTATAATTAAAATCTCCATTATCCGAGAAACGCGTTAATTATAAATGTACACGTTATATTTATTCCTCGATACTGAATATTAAGATGATTACCATTGGCATATATTGCGACTGTTTTTATTGTATTGGATTTAACATCGTTATTCAAAAACAACGATAAAATACGGATTGTTAATTGAAATATTATTTGAAAAAGTACGCGTATATAAAAATTCAATATGCCGCCTTTATGAATATCTGAAAATTCGTGTATCAACGAATTTTTTAGTAGAGCTTCCGGTATGGAATTGGCTCAATCATCGGAATCCGACTGAAATACACGAAAGAGCAAGGAAATTTTCAATATTTGAATAAAAAGGGATTGTGCGATATATTCTTTAATTAAAAAAAACACTCGATCGTCGGAACCGAGCTTATTGAAATTTTATTTGAACATCCCGCCACTGCGCACCGACCTCGAATTATAATTTTAATTAACCGAACGGCGCAACGCCACGCAAAAACTTTCAGCCGGAAGTGGCATTTGGACGTAACCAAACAAAATGGCGTCGCCTGTAATTAGGGGATTATTTTACAGACTGAACCGAGCACCGGCGACGAAACAAATATTTGCGGCTCCTTCCCGTCCTCGTGTTTTTTAATTGAACTCATCAGCCGCCATGTTTGCCTTTCATTCTAACCGCGGTAAATTCTGCTCGCTCATTAGCCCTTGTGCGATGAGTGCACGATTTTCGGTGGAATCATTACGTATCAATTTTTCATGAATTTAGGAACACAATTCCTAGTAATTTAACGATAAAGTCATTAAGCACTAAATTCGATAGACATTTCCTTATTTTAGGATGTCAAAATAAATAACAGGATGACGTGTTTTAATTATTTAAATTTACGATTATCGCAGTACATGTTATAAAAAAAAAATGGAAAAACATTGGATAGGCACATTTTCGTTATTTGCATAAGATGTAGATGATGATGTTAAAAGTAAAAAGGACAAAAATAGCCCATTTTCGAATGATGTAAAAAGAACTCCAAGTATACATTATTTATGAAAATCTTTAAATATATAAGAATTATTTTCAACGATCGCATACTTTCACAGAATGTCCCAAATCCTCTTATTTAAATTAAAAAGTCGGTTCGTGCAAGGGTCCATCGACTTTCTATGGGCTCGTAAGGGGTAGTTTATGCGGGGTTAGTTTTTCAGCGATCTAATTAAAGTTTCCGACGAAAGATTTGCACAAACGAACAGGACTCCGTGGCTGGACGCTCCACGGTTTCCAAGGGTCTGCGACCTCCTGAAAGTTATGCTCCTAGCTGCGCGCTGTAGGGGGTTGGCTGGGCGGGGGACAAACTTCCGGGGGTGAAATACGTTTCACTCGGACCTGGTCGACGAAACGTTAACTGTAGTCACGATTCAGATACGGGAAACACGCGTCCAGAAGTTTGGCAGGCTGTGAATTGAACGCCGAGATAAAACTTCATCCCCCAACCCTCGAAAACCCACCCCCGGACGAAAATATTGTGTCTGTGCCGGTCGGACGAACTCCCCGACGATCGTCGAGGACGAGCGACGCGTTTCAAAACGTTTTTGCGACACAAAATTCGACCCAAAAAATTAGAAAATCTCACCCCTTACGTGAACATATTTTTGTATTCTTTTCCGGAGAGATTCTGGAGGTTTAAAAAAATTATTTTACCACCAAGATGATGTTTATTCCCAAACGATTCAGCTTCAAAATAATTTCCCGAGACCAACGATTATTGACTGATGACCAGAATATTTTTTAAACAGCGTTAATCTCATTAGGCTGTGTCATTGCAAGTTCGAGTCAGCCTTCCGGTAGAAAATCTCACCCCTTACGTCAACATATGTTTGTATTCTTCTCCGGAGAGATTCTGGAGGATTAAAAAATTATTTTACCAGCAAGATAATGTTTATTCCCAAACGATTCAGCTTTAAAATAATTTCCCGAGACCAACGATTATTGACTGATGACCAGAATAATTTTTAAACAGCGTTAACCTCGATAGGCATTGCGATTTCGAGTCAGACTTCCGGTAGAAAATCTCACCCCTTTACGTCAACATATGTTTGTATTCTTTGCGGAGAGATTCTGGAGGATTAAAAAAATTATTTTACCAGCAAGATAATGTTTATTCCCAAACGATTCAGCTTTAAAATAATTTCCCGAGACCAACGATTATTGACTGATGACCAGAATAATTTTTAAACAGCGTTAACCTCGATAGGCATTGCGATTTCGAGTCAGACTTCCGGTAGAAAAATGAGCAGACGGTTATCGATGCGCTATTCAACAGTGTTTTTGTCGGCGTGTGCAAACATGTTACCGGGCGAACGTGAAATTAGAATCGCCGTGAAAAAAGAAGTAGCCGCGGTGTGACGCGATTCGGTGGTCGGCGAAGGTAAATATTTCTTTTTCTTCTCCCTCTCCTCTTCTCTCCTTTTGCCGAGGGGGAAATGGACCACGTGGTTGGATTAAACGTTCGTCCAACCGCGTCTTTCTAAATAGAGGGATTTATATTTGTGGTTGGTCGTGTCCGGTGGCTTTATTTCACTGCGAGCCAATCCACCCCTTCAGACTGCCAATTAATTTAATTGGGGAACGGCGATTGTTCCACGGGGCCCCCTCGAATTTTCGAGCCATCCTTCACCCCGAAAAACCGGTCTACCTTACAGTAATATAATCGGCTTTCGCAATTAACCAATACCGAATTCATTTTCTCCGACGCGTCCCAGGGTCGCTAATTGCTGCTTTCTAAGGAGGATATTCTGGTTTACCACTTGCAAAATAATCGACTTTCCCTCATATCGCGTTCACTAATTCTTCTGAAAGGAACTTCTGAAAATTCGCCCAACAACGACAGGGAAAATTAAAATACAATGTGATTTTCTGGGAATTTTGATTTGTCAATTTCGAGAAGAAAATTTAGCAAATCGAGAACGGTGGATGAACTATTAATATTAATTATCACTAGACCCCGGGCTCCATGAACTGATGACAAAAATGAGTACGTGTAATTTAAAACAGTGAAGAAATTAAAAGACTGAGAATATTAATATGTATATTATTTTCTGTGTGTCGCAATTAAAGCACAAACGTTTCATTTTGCATAAAGATCCGGAGTTCAATATCACTGTTGGCTAGGAATGCAACACTGTTAAAAAATTCATCGGTTCTCGGAAACAATTATTTACATGCTTCCACACATAGAAATCAGAATGGAGGATTTTTCATTTGAAAAAGGTCGCGATTTCTGCGGTACCCGGTGTATAAACGTCCAACCGAAGAATCTCACAGTTTCGAAGAACGAGCGACACAAATATTGAAACAATTTCGTAAATGTTTTCGTTTCAAGAGGGACGAGAGTATGTCAATTATTTCGAGCACCGCGTTGATAGCAAGCATTCGTTTCGAGTGCAACTTTGCGCATCTCTGATACAGTTTTTGTCGCAGTCCGTGTACGCGACGCGAAATGGACTTTCAATTAAATCACGAAATTGCCCGACGAGGAACGCGCGCTCTCTCGAGAGCCTGGGAAATGTTGAAAATATTTCGATATAGTGTGTACACATGTATAGTTCATTGCCGTACAGCCTGCCCAGACAATTACATATTTAAACGGGGGCTTCTCTCTGTAGAGAGTGCACACATCAATGATGCGGACCGCTTGAAATTCGCTCTCGAACAGTTCGCCAAATATTGATGGCGCATTGAACGCTCTCTCTCCGCGGAAAAAGATCGGTCCAATCGACGAAGCCCGTGTCTCTCGTTTTTTCGCCTTTCGACTATCGACTCGCTCGATTCTGCCTGAACTTGACACTGTTTGCCACTGAAAATTGACCGTGGACCAATATTCTCTTCGTCGAACGAAACTGTTTCCTCCTTGTTGCTCGCCGACCTCGCGTTCTCAAATAAAAGTGTAAAACTGTAGAATTGGACGGTTTAAAAATTAAATAAAAATTATGATCGGTTCAGGAAATCGAAAATTATGAACAGCATTCTTCGATTCTTTTGTCTCAACGGTTTTGTATGTTAAGTATTAGTTGTTATCATAAATCAAACAAAAATTGTCTAAATTAATATTAACAGATTAAGTTATATAGAAATACACGTACTCTTTTAGTCATTTTAACACTCAAATGTTCCTCAGGGTGAAAGTTCATCCATTCACTATTTTTAAATGCTAAAAAATGGCTGCTTTCTCTTTGTTTGTATTGCGAGACGTACTTCTCTAAAATAAAATGTGAAGTGATAAATGAAGCGAGGTCTATTAGTTTAAAGTGTGAAGCAAAAGTGGGTGAGAAAGTATCATAGAATTTAACAGTTCGAAAATAAGTTTCGATAAAACAGACGAGTTCCGATACTGAAGAACCGTTCAAACATAATTAAAAATATTTGCACAGTGGCTGTACAAAGTGTTCGTAGACTTTTTAAAATGGAATAGCTTTTTTATAATTGAACCAAACCACCTGACTTCTTATAATTAATTAGAAGCATTGGTTTATGAAATTATATGCAAAAAAGACTAACCAAAAAATTATTATTTACAAGTTTAAAAATAAAAAAGTCATTTTTTATAACTTCTTTATTTTGGCCCTTAATGAAAATTTAAAATTTATGTGTTGTAGATCTATGGTAGTTACACACATGCTGAAAAATTCATCGAAAACTTTCGACGCAGGAAAAAACGACACGCATCGAAAGATGTACGATTAGAAACTGATCAAAAATCGTGTAAAACTACGATTTTTATTGTTAATCGATTTCGATGAAATTTTCAGCATGTGCGTAACAAATATAGATGTACAAAACATATATTTCAAATTTTCATTAAGGGCCTTAATAAAAAAATTATAGAAATGCTATTTTTATTTCTGCATGCAACCTTGTAAATTGTAATTTTGGAAAATCTTTTTGCAGATCATTTAGTAAACCAGTGCTTCTAATTGATGATAAAAAAATCAGGTCGTTTGTTACAATTATAAAAAAGTTATTCTATTTTAAAAGGTGTACGAACATTGTGTACACTGTATATTGTATTTGGCCAATTTTTGTCATAAATAAAATAAAACCGTCGGTCTGATTAATATTGTCCTCGTTTAACGGACAAGACGATACGTCGACACCTCGGTGAGCGTTTGAAAATTTGTTCGGACAATAAAACGGCAGGAAAAATCGATGCGCAAAATGGCGAACACGAACGAAGGTCCAGTGAAAGTATTATTGCACCACGGTGAAGCTCCTGGGTGCAATGGTTTTCTGTAGGCGGAAGCGTCGGCGAAGTAATTGAAAATGTGGAAACGCGGAAAGAGTATCACTCGACGATTGTAACAGGTAGACGACACGATGAATCCCGTGGATCGCGATCGGCATCAAAGGAAGTTAGGCCTTGTCGAAAGAGATTACGCCGCCCCGAATAATTGGAGCCTCCCTCCGGGGGTAACAAGTGCAATTCCTTCGAGAGTCGTTGATGTGTCTGGGGGGTTCGGTAACGAGACTTCGACGAGGCCTCGTTTTTAATGATAATAAGGACTCTGACGTGCTGTCGTCGAACTGATTCGGTTGTTCACCCTGTCCGTGCCCGGGACAAGGTTCCATCTGCCACGCAAATTCGATTCGCATCCGCTTCAGATCTGCTTCGTATTGAAAACGTTTCTATCCTCCTCGTTGCTCTTTCGAATCGCTGAATTGTTGTATCAACCTTATACACACTGGGTGTGTCAGAACTCAGAACCTCTTCTGGTCAACGAGCCAGATTATTAGATGCGATGCAATCTTATGCATGTTTGTTTTCCAGAATTTCAAAGTACGAGCACGTTTAACGAACAGAAGATTATTTATGCAAAACAAACGCTTCCTAACAAAATTGCAACGAGGGGGATGAAATATAAATTAAATTTTATAATTCTTCTAATGTTTTGAACTTCTCGAATTACACCTATTCGTGTTTCTGATAAATTTTATGTATTTCAGGGAAAATGGGTGGAACGAAAGGTCAGATGAAATTTATATTGCTGGGGTATGTTATTTGGAACCAATTGAAATTATTGCGAGAAGAAATCAATTTTTACGTAACTAAGACTTTTGCGAGGAATTTTTTTCAAGTGAAATTTTGCGGGAATAATAAATTATAAATTACTGATAAGAGGGGAAGGTTGAAGGTTGAATGCTGGTCGAAGATATCGGACGCGGGGTTTCGTTCGAGGAGTCTATCCGGCCAGTACGCTTAAAAAGGCCCACTCTACTCCAAGAAGCCTCATGATGCCGTCGAATACTGACGAAGGAACTCGCATTCAGGCCAACGTCCCTTGGCCCCATTGAATCCGTCAGACGGGGCCGATTCGCTTTCGGGATCGATTCTAGGAAAGGAGACCGGCCAAGAGAGAGAGAGAGAGAGGGAGGAGAACAGAAGCTTTCGAAATGCTAGTGCAATAGCCCGGCGCGAACGCGCGCCTAATACGTTTCGATTTCGCGGAAAATATGCGAGTAGAACACCGGGAACACCGGAAACCGGCAATAATGAAGAGAAACGCGTTTCCGCGATCGAAGAAATTGCTTTTATCCGAGGCCGCCTCGATCCCTACGCGCCACCACCTCATCGATCACGATCTTCGGTTGATCCTGCACGTTTCCATTCATTTATCCCGATTGAAAGTACGCGCGACCATTATTTCTTCAATTCAAACTACACTCTCGAACAAAATTAACAAATCGCTAAATTTTTCATCAAAGTGTTGCAACCCTATGAAGAAACGTCGTAGAATATTCGTTCTGGGCTAATTTTGACTCAAAACGCTTTTATGTGCAATGCATTACATTGTCCAGATAAAATGTACTCACCTCGGTGGATTTTATCGACTCGTTCGACAATGTTTGAAAGTAATCAAGTGGACTTAGTACTACATCCTCCAATAAATATGTAAAGCTGAAGTTCGTTATTTAAAATTTATTTATAACTATTATAAAATTTTTTCCTCGAAAGCAAATTATTGATTAAACACTTTCTCACCGTTCGAAATATTTTTAAATATGTCTGAAACTTTGCATTGGCGAGTAACTTCACATAGGTGAATGTAGCCACACGTGTTCCTTATAAAAATGTCGAGATTTATTTTATTTAGACTTTGTGCGACCCCTAATTGTAATACGGGCTCTACTAAAGATATCTATGCAACCGTTCCTTATAAAATCATTTTATTATTTCAATAATTGTAAAATGAACAATCTAGAACCGGCTAATGAACTATAAAATCTAAAAAATCTGCGATGGTTAACTGAATTCGATTGACCCTAACCGATATTTTTAAATATATCAGAAACTTCACATAGGTGAATGTAGCCACACGTGTTCTCTTATAAAAATGTCGAGATTTATTTTATTTAGACTTTGTGCGACCCCTAATTGTAATACGGGCTCTACTAAAGATATCTCTACAACCGTTCCTTATAAAATCATATTATTTCAATAATTGTAAAATGAACAATCTAGAACCGGCTAATGAACTATAAAATCTAAAAAATCTGCGATGGTTAACTGAATTCGATTGACCCTAACCGATATTTTTAAATATATCAGAAACTTCACATAGGTGAATGTAGCCACACGTGTTCTCTTATAAAAATGTCGAGATTTATTTTATTTAGACTTTGTGCGACCCCTAATTGTAATACGGGCTCTACTAATGATATCTATGCAACCGTTCCTTATAAAATCATGTTATTATTTCAATAATTGTAAAATGAACAATCTTGAACCGGCTAATGAACTATAAAATCTAAAAAATCTGCGATGGTTAACTGAATTCGATTGACCCTAACCGATATGTTTAAATATATCAGATACTTCACATTGGCGAGTAACTTCACATAGGTGAATGTAGCCACAGTCGCTACAAATACGACGGCGGTAGAACTTGGGAATTCAGTGGTTTTCGGTCAACGGGCTTCGTGAACTAATTTCACGAATACCAGCTAAAAATCGAAAAAGTTAATTCGGAATTGAGGATTATTTCGAGGACGCTGAAACCGATGCAGTAATACCTCGCCAGTAGGTCACCGGACAAACAGTATCGGACTCCGGCGCCCTGGGGGCTGTCTTGGCGAAGGTGTTACGCGTTCGATCATCATATCCCGTTCGCCCAAAGGGGAAAAAGCCGGCAGATGGGATAGGCGGAGCGGACGATGCGGTGCAACGAGCAAACAAAGACGCAAAAGCCGCAGGAAATTGCTTTCGGGCGTGCCCCGGCTCCCTGAAACCCGTCGAATGTCTGCGTACACGCAAACAGAACCCCACCGACGGGTTCGTTCGTTCATTCCTGCGACTCGAGAGCACTATCAAACACACACATACAAAGAGAGGGAGAGAGAGAGAGAAATTTTCGCGTACCGATACGTTTCGCCGCGAAACTTCAACTTATTCACTCGGTCCGCGGTTTCTGCCCTGCCGTTTGAGTTGCAATCCGGGACCACTGTTTCGAGCTGATGCCACGCAGACAACCTGCAACTTGCATCCCCTTCTGTGCCACCTCCCGACCCCCTTGTTCCACTTCTTCATCGACGTTTTGCCACAAAACGATCTCCTTTACGAATCAAACGCCAGCACGAGTTTTCCTAAAAAAAAGGAATCATCGTACGCGCTCTTCCGAGCTGATTGTCGCTTTGTGGATCAAAAGACTGGGGAAATTGAGCTCTGTTTTGCGAGAGAGATTAGGCGAGTGATGAATGAAGCGACGAATGAGATTTCAGAACATGTTTTCGTGCAACGATGGTGGGAGGTACGATATTATCGTTGCCGAAGGTTCTTAGGCATTTTTCTTTTGTATCGATCGTAAATTGGTTTAACAAAGAATAATGATTCGATCAAGTTGAACGATCGATAGAAGAGAAAATTTATCGTGATTGGCGTAATAAAGACAGGTTTCTTTGCGTCGATGGCAAGACAGTTTGGATTCGAAACTGTAAGAATTCTAAAGGACTGGTCAAACACAAGGAAGTCAATTGCTAAGATAAGTACTCATCAAGTTCTAAGGCATCTTCGATTCGTTCGCCATTTTGGGAAAGAGTGGCTAAATTAATAATTGCACATTGTTGTTAGACAAATAGAAATTGATGTTATCGGCGCCCAGGTTCGATCATGATTGTACAAACATAATTTGAATAATACTACAAACGTTGATTCGGGTTTGAATCTATTTATTGGTCTTAAAAATTGTTGGAAGAAATTAAGATTCAAACCCGAATCAACGTTTGTAGTATCATTCAAATTATGTTTGAAGAATCATGATCGAACCCGGACGCCGATAACATCAATTTCTATTTGTCTGACTAAATTAATGTTTAGAACAACACTTTTTAAACGATGCGTTGTAGGAAGATTAATACTACTGTTTCACGAGGTGATTTGTAATCGACTTAAAAATCGCATTTATTAATGTAATACAGTCCCATTCGAAGTTCCGTCAGCTCTCCGCGTATTTCGAAGTATTTTTGTTCGACGGAGGCGCGTTTACAGTTACAGGCAGCCGGGGACCAGTGGAATTACATTACCAAGTAAAGTTTGATTATTCGCCGAGTTTGAATGTCGTGAATTTGAATGGGCGAAGTAAGACGATACCGGGGGAACAACGGTGCGGCTGTGCTGGGCAGACTCCGGCTTCGTCGGGTTACAGAACTTCAATTCGCTTTTGTTCTACGCGGCCGGTTTGTTGTGGCAACACTGCACGATGAAAATCGAGGCCTGGCCGCCATCGCGGCAAACACATGCCCGGCCGAGCCGACCAGGAAATTGTGCGGCCTGAGTATTAAGCCCTCGCGGCAATGGAAACCTCGGGCCCCTCCAAATCTCGGGCTTATTCGACGCCATTGTCGGCGCCATTGTCGACGCCATCGCGCTTGCTTTCTAACCACTATGCTGTTTTTAATCACGTTGCGTTATCCCGTGTCGAGACACCACGCCGCAACGATTTACATCTCTGTTTCCTCTAGCTTTGTATTCCGAATCGATTTCCAAATTATTCTGTGATCGAAACGTTCAATGTGTTCTTCACGGTGAAAATTTGTTGCGATGCTCGTAGAATAGTCTGGAATATTTTCCGCAATATTAGGACGCTATTTTATTTATCTATCTGCAAGTTCATTCATTAACCTGTACAGGTGTCACGAAATTATATGCCACGGCCACCATGGCGTGATTCTACACTTATCATTTAGTGGAAATTTCCTTAAAAATATGTCCGCAATATTGACCTTGACCTTGAAAATCAAAGTAAAAACGAAATTTAAAACTAACTTAGGGACTAACTTAGCATTAAATTTATGAATAAAATTATATATATATATATATATATATATATATATATATGTATGTATGTATGTCCATATGGTCCTTATGATCAGTGGAATACGATTAAACAAACAAAATTTTGTTTTTTTACCTTGATTTGATTATTTGATTAATATAAATATTTATACTGGGTGTTCGACTACAGGTGGGAGAAAATTTACGGAGTGGTTCTTAACGATGATATAAGACGAAAATGAAGAATAAAAAAATTGCGATTTCAGCTTCGTTATTTAGCTATTAACAATTAAAAATCAACAACGCGTCTAACAAAAGTGTACTTTGTTTACGTCAAAGAGTTCAATGTTGTCCAACGATTTGTTAAACATTTTCACCTCGCTGGGAAAAATTTATAATTAATGAACTTTACTAAAATATTAAAATCAAATAATTTTAATAGCTAAATAACGAAGCCGAAATCGCAATTTTTTTATTCTTCATTTTCGTCTTATATCATCGTTAAGAACCAACCCTTAAATTTTCTCCCACCTGTAGTCGAACACCCTGTATATATAAATTATTTATATATATCTAATTAAATTTAATTATTCCTAAATAATTTATAATCTAAATCGTAGATGTAGAATCACACTATGGCGGCCGTGACATAATTTCGTGACACCCTGTACAGTGTATACGAGACACGGATCTTTAAGCAATTAAGCTTGCGTCACTATCATGATTCGGAAGGTGGTGTTCTTCTGGATAAAGATCGCGGATCTTATCGGGACTAACGATTCGGATAACTCGGATAGGATTATCCGGTGTCTGTGCCACGTATCGACCGCAGACTCGCATAAATCACGTGGAATCGCAAGCCCGTTAAGCGGCCTAGACCTCCGCCCCCGCTCACCCTTATCCAAACACAGTAATTCTCGGACTGTTTCTAATATACGCCGTACCAGCCGACAAACGGAAACCCGCTAATCCCTTAATTATCCGGCTCGATATCGGGGGTAATTAACGCTAATAACTCGGCGCCAGGCGCCTCGAGTCGCCGGAGGCGTTGAAAACTGCGTTTGCAAACTCCTCTTCGTCGTCACTGTCGTCGTTCTCGCACTGGGCTGGGCTTGGGCTACGCAACAATCAAATTGAAATGTTTGAAGTCTCAAACTAGGATTATTTTAATTCGAATTAAACTGAATCTTCCGTGGAAGAATGCTGGTCAACAGTGATAATGAAAAAATTGATAACTATCCTTCCTGACGCAATAAACAAGCAGAAAGGATTCTACCGAGATCCTAAAAAATTGAATATTAAATTATTCAAAATCTAGAGCGATCCTTTTTAATAGAATATAGTGGCATCGTGTCTGATCAATTAAATTCAGACACATCAATTAAATAAAGATACTAAAGGACAATTTAAAGTAATTAGAAGAAAATGCAGACTATACAGGATAATTTATGTTGAGACCGAATGAAATGAATTGGATAAATAAAATACTGTGCCATATACACTCATTAAATTCTCCGAGAGATTTCCAGGAAAGTTAGCAAACTTTCTGTTTGTTCTCGCCAGTACTCGTTAGCTGTTTCCGCGCTCAAAGCCGAGAAAGTGTTCCGAATAATTATTCAAATCAGTTTTCCCAGGCCAATGATAATTATTTCAGGGAACACGATAGAAGTTTCCAACGGCGTAGAACGGCGCAAGACTTACAGCCCCTCTCGTACCGTTTTCACGGTTTCGTAATATTTATTGAAGAAAGTTTAACGGCTCCAAGGGACGGAAAAAGTAGAGGGGACGGGCTTACGGTGTAGTGGAAGGAACGGCGAATATTGAAATCCGTTTCGCTGCCATAAATCCTCCCGGTAGGCTTGCGCCGCTCTTCCACTTAGGGGAAATTGAAAGGGTCCTCGCGAAACTACTCGAAAAGTTCGATTAATTTGTGCCGGATTAAGGACCTTCCGCGGAACCGGAGGGGAACGTTTTGTAAACGGACGGACAAACATTGCTGACAAATTTTGTCCAATCCAATTTCGATCTTTTTCCATTGCTCCTTTTTTACACGTTTCCAGAGCCACCATTATCGGGAGCGTAGATTTGATTTCCGCATAAATGTTGTCTTTTAATTCTGTGAAAGCACAATTCCCTTCTGTTTTTTCTTGCTCTTATCCTGATTGACTTTCTGTCTCTCAATTTCTGTCTCATTCCGAATCAGGCGCGCAGAATCGAAGGTTCACGTTTTCTTAAATTAAAGTAACCCGAAGAGCGAATTAAAAACGTTTAATAGGTTGCGAACAATATATTTTCAAATTCTTCGAATGTTTTTACCGTTTCCAACTGCGCCTATTGATTTTCGTCACGAATGTAGCGAGATCCGCGGGCCAATGATCAAACACGGAAAACGGGATGAATAAATGAAGAAAGAAACTTTTTACCGACATGTAAACAAAGAGCGAACGGTATTTCATACATTTATGAAAAAACCGGGTGGATGAAATGCAAGAGAATCGGACGGAAAATAAATAACAAACCCGGAGGAGGAAATGTGCTTTTGATCCAGAGATAAAAATAAAAAAGAGAGCTTCAGAGTTTGGACGCGGTGAGAACGACTTGATTCGGCGAGTTGGACACACGCGCGCCCCGGATAACTGCACAAACGGTCGGGGAATTTACACCCGGAGCCGGGGACTGTAATGGCGCGACCGGGAATTGGGTCGAAAGAAAATGGCGGCGTCGGTGATTCCGGAATTCGGGGACGACGGGATCGGGAAAGCGATTTTTACGCTCGAATGTGACTCGAAAGAACTGTCCGACGATCATCACGTTGCAGACCGTGAAAAGTCGGGATTCGGAATCAACGAGAATTGAAATTTAACGTCGCGCCGCCGGTCGAGTCAGTGCCATTCTGAAAGATCTTAACTTATTAATAACTGATTCTACTCTATAAATTGATTTACACTTTGCATTACATTTTTATAATGCTTAAATGTTATCGGCGCCAGGTTCGATCATTTTTAGAAAAAACAACAAATGTGCAATTATAACATGTTTCTAACGTTTCTAACATGTTATAATTGCACATTTGTTGTTTTTTCTAAAAATGATCGAACCTGGCGCCGATAACGTTTAAAAATTTAATTATCTAAATTTGCGATCGAGAAGAATTAACCTGTCATTTTTATAATGCTTTTTGAACTAAATTATTTGTACGGGGAAGGCTTCGATTTTATGAATTAATCGTCACCCCGCTGCGCTCGACGAATTATTACACTCGTGAGGGCTAATTGTTCTTATTTTAGATGGTGGTGTGAAGATGAGTAACAACACTTGATTAACTTTTTATTAATCTAGAGAACATTTCTTTAATATGTTGCCAAGAAAATGTACACTATTTACAAGCCGCGTAGCAATTTTAGAAAAGATATTCAACGTTTGGTGGTTGAGTAGGATCTGTCTGATGTTTTGAAGGTGGGCTAGAGGGTAAAATTTGGGAAAGAGAATGATTGGTGGAAAACAGTGTAAGGAAATGGAAAATCGCAAGAGAGAGGGAAGGTTAAGAGCGACGAGAAGGAAAGAAGATGCGAAAACAAGATGACCCGAAGGCTGGTGACTTGGAGATAAACCAGATGTGAAGGACTAGGGTTACAGCTTGAGGAAGTTATTTATGACGGAGAAAGTCCTTAAAATTATGGTGGTGCGTGACAAATTGAAGGATTTGAACAGTTAAACGTATAGCGATCGTAATAAGCTTTAAGCAAAAATTAAATGTTTTCGGCGCATTGGTTCGATCTATTAATACTTTAAATTGTTTAATTTAAAGTTATTTTGCAACACTACGCAAGTAAGTAACATGGTGTTTTCTTTAATTTTCTATTACCTGTTTATTTTCCTTATAAAACATGTTACGCGTGTGTTCATTCGTTATAAGTTTAAATAATCAAATAATATAATTATGTTTGGTTTCATTACAGACACAATGTTATTAAATTAATCTCTTGAAAATGATCCAAATTTGGATCGAAACGTCGAGATGAAATATTGTGAATTTTGGCAAATAGTGGGTTAAAGTTTTTAAAGTATTAATAGATCGAACCAATGCGCCGAAAACATTTAATTTTTGCTTGAAGGATTTGAGTTTAGGCACGATTTAAACATTAAAGCGAAACGACGTTAAAAAAAAAACTGCTTTGGGAAATAGGTATTGGTCGGGTGTGTTAAACCCGGACATTATTTTAATTTACCCTGTTGCGTTCGGTTTTGAGATGAGTCTTTTGAATATTGAATTGGTTCACTCTTTACTAATTTTCTTTGTTTTTACAACTGCAAAATTCTATTATCTACTTATTCTCTACTGTCTATTTATTTTTCACAGGTGTAAGTTTCATCCGTTCTTCTAATTATTCAGAAACTTAAATAATAATCAGGTTAGAAATGCGTATACACGAAGAAAGTACATGGAAAAACAATTTATAAACGCTCCAATATGATTCCATTTAAAAGAAAACTGTACGAGAAAAGATACTTGGTGTCTGCGTGAAACAGTGGATGAAGTTTAATTAAGTTTTCACTTAATTGATCGACCGGGCATTTTTAAGAAGCCCTGCCTGCTTCGTTATTTGTACCATCCGCCTCTTCCACACACGTTTCCCGTAAACTATAATTAAGCTTGCTTAACAATGTTAAAGGACAAGGATTGTTCTAGGACAGTTAGTTAGAGGATCTCCAGATCGAGATAAGAATGGAAACGCGTTCTCAGAGCGCCTTAATCCAAGAACCGCGGGGATTTCAAATGGCCGAACTTTCGGCGGAACTGATTTAATTGCAAGCCGAGGATCGGGTAGGAAAAGCTAGCACAGGGTCCAGAGGAAAAGCTAGGAGAGGTCCGAGAAGAGAAGCGAGAACAGAGAGCCGTTAACTTGACCGAGCGTGATGCCAGGTGCGCGGCCGGTGAGAGAGCAAAGTTCCAAACGAGTTCCCGGAAAATTCCAGCCAGAGCAGCGAGGGAATATCATTACCGTGGTACACCCATTTAGTTTAATATCACGTTGCAGAAAACAATTCGAATATAATCGGTCCAACTTCACAATTATACCGACGAAAGCGAAAGCTCCGACTACATTCGATTTGTAGTTGTTTGATTTACCGATTCACGTTGCAATTACGTTTCCGACCTCCGACCATTACCTCCTGAAATGTGCAATGTGATTTTTCGCTGCAACCACTCCAAATGGAATCTTTTCAATCTTTTCATTGCATCGTTGGCAATCGTTCAAGCTCCTGAAAAATTTCGTATTTGATTTTTGGGGACCCTAATTGATCTACGCGAATCTTCACGATTATTTGTGACATTTAATGTATCGTTGCTTTAAATTGTCCTTCGGAAGATTTTTATTTTAATACTCACTGGAAAGACTTTTAAATTAAAGTATTGAAATTAAAATTAAATTAATATTAATTGAACTGCGCCATTTGTCGGGAATAGAAATTAAATAGAATTGTATTTTCCCATTGTTTAATAAGTGTATAAACAATTTATATAGAACATAATATAGATAGATAAAATAAAGTATATATAGTATAAGATAAATAAAATATATATAGAATTTAATGAGTGTATGTGGCACAGTACTTTATTTATCCAATTCATTTAATTCAGTCTCAACATAAATTAACCTGTGGATTCTTCGTTTTCTTCTAGCTAGTTTGAATTGTCCTTTAGTATTTTATTCTGCTTGTGCTACGAACGAATTTAATTGATCAGACACAATGCCACTTATTTGTGAATTTAATGTATCGTTGCTATTTGTCGGGAATAGAAATGAAATAGAATTGATTTTCCCATTGTTTTTAGTCTGGGCGAAGACAAGTCGTTTCGTTTGGAAGCCGCAGAAGCAAGAAACATCGGGAACGTTCGCCTCAATCAGACGACATCGCCAGCGATAATTCTTGTTCGTAGTTTCTGTAACTCGTGGGACGACTGGATCGAGTAGTTGCACCCTCTAAATTAATCGCAACTTCCGACGAGTCGTATTGTACCCGTATTACCCAGCCATTAACCGACACAATAGGCCTAGATCTCGATAAATCGATTCCCGGCGAGTTACGAGTCGCGGTTTAGGATTATTTCTACGCCCACGACGAGTTCGTGTTTCTAAGAGGATGCGGGTAGCTGGTAATCGAAATACCCGGATTGAAATGTCGAACCTTGGCTAATTGGCTCGGAGAACAGCGGGAGAGTTCAATCAACGATGCATTGTCACTAGTAAATATTATTGGATCACATAAATTAAATTTATTTATTTATAATGTAGAATTTGAAGGGGAATTTTAAATTGGTATGTAAATTTATATTTTTTCAAGACGTAGTCAACGTTTTTGAACATCGAGCAACTCTAATATCGTCACTGGTTGTTGCTTCTTTCAATATTTTTCTTTTCCTGATAAGATATACAATATCAAATTGTATTCGACTAAACCAGCACGTGAAAATCACCTGTAATTCATTTACAAAATTATTTCTCGACGCAAAATAAAAATTGTATCGAATACAAGAAAACGGAGTTACTAAAAATTGATTCTATAATAATTTTAATAGGTTGGAAGTAGTGCGCCTCTAATTAATTTGAAAAACCACTTCAACAAATACGACTGTAAACCTTGACACAAAATAAAAATTGTATCGATTACAAGAAAAGGGAGTTACTTCAACATTAAATTCATAATCATTCTAATAGGTTGGAATAAATTACTTCAACAAATGCGACCGCAAATCTTGACACAAAATAAAAATTGTATTAGTTGTTACAACTAATGTTATTAATATTTTAATGGTATTATTATACTATAATGGTATTATAATGTTGTTACAATTGCATTTTAATTTTATAAAAATTATAATGGTAAGAAAATTGAGTAATTTTAACAGGTCGGAAGTATCGTACCAGTGACACGAAATTCAGGTGATGTTCAATCTATTTTGTGTGTTTATATTTTCTGTTAAATTCTAAAATCCAGCTACGGGACCGCCATGGGCAGCACAAACAAGGATCGCATTCCGTTCCTCGGGATCCGGTCGAAGCCCGAATCAGTGGAGTCGGGCGATTTTGGTCGGTCAACGGTCAGACGCAAGGTTGGTCAAGTAGTTTCGGATGTTTGCGGTCGGACATGCTGATGCTCGCTTATCGTTCACGCCGATGATTCCGAGATCGGTCGGTCGGCTTAATCGCGATCGAGATAGCCTGACAAGTGTACAACGAACGTGCTCATGGGAATTCAGTGCTATCTTACGTCCATCAATTACTATAGTTCCCGTTTATCAAACTGAAAGCATTAGTCAAATTATAGGATCCCCGAAAGCTGATGCATAGGTATCGTTCCAAGCGTTGTCTAGCTTGAAGGAAAAATCGCAGCTTGGCTTTCTTTAGCTCGTAGTAAAGGAAAATGTTCGAACTTTAAAAGCATCGCAAGTTGAACCAGGAAAAAATTGTTCGTTACCTGCAGAGAGGATTGAACGAGGGCAACTTTTCAAGTGGGACCATTTCGACTTGTTCGTATACGATATATAATATATTCTAAAGAAAAAATGTTGTAGAAGGGAACCAGGAGGTTTTACACTTGAAAATGAAACTAGGCTTGATGCTGTACGATTTTCTTCTACGAAGTTGTGACGGATTGAATATGCGCAATTCGTAAAATGTTCGCAAGACGAAGTGCTGATAATCTTCGTAGATAAATGTTTTAAACAGAGAAAATAATTAGCGAAGGTGAAAGTAACAATTCGCGCGTATATAACTACCAGAGACGGTTGTCAACGGCACACGTGGCGCAGTTGTGTCATATTATTGGCAACGAGCAGCCATAATGCAGTCCGCATGAATATTCCACGAGTTCCGTCTTCCCTGACACTTGATGATAGACACCGTCGTGTACCTACACGAGCGTTCTGGCCCGTCGATCGATCGACGGGGATAAAAAGACCGCGAGAAACCGTGCAAAAAGCTACGGCGGTTCAGACCTTGAATTAAGCACACGAACGGCCGGCTAACAACAACCTTCTCTCAGAAACGATTTTCGGAAACACGGCGTCGTAAACCGAGAACCCAGGATCCCACTGTCCCGTGTTTGTCGTGGGAGTCCGGGGATAACTCGTATCCGCAACCGAATCAGTACTTCGAGCTGATGGGACGGCCGTTTTGCCGTAAATCCGCCAATAACCCCGGCCATGGACGAGGAAATGTCTATCCGAGTGAAAAGTTGATGGTACGTGTACGGATAGAAGAGACTGGCGGTCATGCAACTAATAATTACAATGAAATGATAACACGCGGTGAAATATTTATTTCAAGTGTAAGCTGTTGTTCGTGTTGCGCCACCCGGTATATTCTTAATGTTATTTACGAGCGGTTCATTGCCAACCACAAGCGAACGTCGAAAACTAAACAGAGAACGAACAGTCTCGTCAGATCCGTCGCTTATGGCATTTACCGTTTTTTGGTACATATTTTGATAAACCTGATAGAATATGTTCTACAAATTCAGCATACTTCTGTCCAGTCTGCGTACCGTTGATAAACATGGACGAATGCACAATAATGTTTGCTATAACATACAACAACAAAAAATATGTGTATATATGTAAAAAAAACACGAGTGACCTTGAAAAAACGATTGGAAAATTACAATTTATAGAAAACGATTCTTCCATCTGATTCGTCTTTTGAAACCATTGAGATTACGTTAGGAACATTTTTTGTATTTTCAGAGATAGAGATACTTAGGTGTCCTGTTTTAGACGAAACACCCTGTATGATATTATAGATATGTACAGCGAAAGCATAATTGTAATGGGAAAAGTATTTTGTAAAGGGAATGGGACCTCCCTGTAACCCGTAGGGGAACAAGAATAAAGATACATGCGTACAGTCTTTATTTTTCTTTTCGTGAATATAAATAGCAATTGATCAATTGCGAGGATTAATTTGAGAGGGGATTGCGTAGCACGAAGAGAAAGATCGCGGGAAGAAAAGGCGAAGAGGGAGGTACCAGGCATTCGATGGAGCCCTTGCACGCGCACCCCGAATAAACGGGGGAGGCAGAAAGTGGATGAACCGAGCAAAGACGATCTGTTTTTTCCGAGGAACGGGGCACCGCGAGAACACACCGATGCAAACACGCGCTGGAACGAAAGGAGAAAGAGAGAGAGAGGGAGGAGAGAGAGCCACCCCGGTCACGCTCCGAGGGTGGATCAATATCACCACCACCGACAACGGGATCGTGACGGTGCACGGGATTCACCAGCCGCAGCAGAAGGGTGGTTGTGTGTCTTTCGGCTAGGTGCACTTTGACAACGACATCTACCTTAACACCACCACCAGGGACAGAGCGCAGGCACAGACCTTTCCTCTCTCTCTCTCTCCAACTTCTGTATCCGCACAATCCCCTTTTCTTGCCCCTGGATTTCTGCACTCCCACCCCCGTGGAAACCACCCCACGGAGCAACCCCCTCTCTCTCGTGTGCCTCGACGCCGTACCGAGCATGCCACGAATTAAATTACACGCGATCCGGTCCCGGGCTCTTTGTGAGAACGGCCACGCTCGGTTACTTTTCGACGTTCCTAGAAGTTGCCGAGGGGGTGGAGTCGGCCGCTTGTTTTCCCCCATTTTCCTCTCCCCATTGAACCTTCAACCCCTATCGATGGTCCCGTTTTTCTTCGAGTCCCGTGTGCAACCGTCGCGTCGCTGCTCGCGCGCTTTAAACTTTTCTCCTCGCATTCTCCTCAAGAGTAGATACTTCTCCGGGGGTTGTTTTCCCTCGGGAAAAATCCCGGGGCCGAGGGGTGCGGGAATGGAATTTTTCCGTTTCCAACTTGCTGGAACCAACTACTGTACACGCACTTCGACGGCCTCGATCTTTTCGGGAAAACCTCGGAGCAGGGGGAAATTGGTTTTCCTCGAAACCAGAGGGGCGGTTTCGAACTCTGGCCTGGAGGATTGGTAGTCGGACGTGCTATTCACCGAGACACAACGCGCAGCACAGTATAAGGAGCGGTTGTACCGGGTATTTCTGGCACACGTTTGAGATTGTGTGCTCGGTGTTTCGAAGCTCGTTAATGCGCTCGAAACGAGTTCGAGGTGAGCTAGATGGCTCTCCGGGGCTGTAATATTATATTCCCGGGGTTGCCATCTTTGTCCGGGCCCGGCGGACATGAAATAAAGCGTGATACCGTCTGGCACAGATACTGCGGGCTAGCGCAGCAGCAGCACGGCTCGGATAAAATATCGTTCGATAAGCGTTTCGACTGCTCGCCCGTCGCGGCTCGACGAAAGAATAGAATTTAATTGGAAAACCCGTTCGAACAGCCTGGGCGTCCTCCCCATAAACCAGAATCGGCACCGCGCCGCCATTTACATATTTAAGGGGGCGTCGACAACACCAGCCAATAAATTCTCGCGTTTCATCGGAAAGAGATTTATCCGGCCGTGTAAATAACTATAACGACAACGGGAGCGCGTGGCCCCGGCTTCGGGGGCCACCGGGGGCCATCCCCGCCACAGTCGCATCGTTAATTAAACTGAAAAGTGTCGTAACCGGCTTTGCGAACGTTTCCTGCCCAGGAAAATTAGCTCGCGGAGGGGTTTTCAATTACCCAGCCGTTTTGCAACAGTTTCGAAACGCCGGCCACGCTCAGCTGGTAGCAAAATATAGCAAAATCGGTTGTTGCACCCGAATTTATTCCTGCTCGACGATCGACCCGACCTACAGGCTGATTAAAAGGATCGAGAACGCGGGCCTGCATTCGAACGAACGGGACAAGCATATTAAAAACGCTGCAACGGGTGCCCGGTGACGGATTGCTCTTGGATTTGACCTGGCTTCTGTGGCTCTGTGTACTGGGTGATTCAAACGCACCGGGCTGCACGGATAAAATCGTTATTGTACAGGGCGGTTGGTGTACCATCGAATTTAGAAGTTTATTTATATAGTTTCTATATTTTTGGTGTACAGTGGGCGTACAAAGTGCTCGTACACTTTTTAAAATGGAATAACTTTCTTACGATTGATAATTTTATTGATTGGTAAATATACATTGATAAATTTCTCGATCTGAAAGAAATTTCGTCTAAATCGGCAAACGTTGCAACGAGCTGCAAATGTTAACTCTCATACGTTCCTCAGGGTGAAAATTCAATATGTTCTAAATAGCAAAGTACGTAGATCGTACAGGGAGATTCAGAGTGAGTTGGATAAATCGATTTATCAGCAGGGTGTGCAATTGGCACAAAATCTTGATAATTATTAAACAAACCACGTGGAAGACGGTCCGCTGAAATCGCAGTGGTTCGTCAATTTGTATTATACAGGATGATTAATAAAAGTCGACATTCAACCGTGAATGCGAATGCATATATTCATATAGGGGGGAATTCCCGCGAAAACAGGAAGGCTAAAAGCATATTCCTGTATGTACAAATCGACAAATTGCTTTCAAATTTATTCTGGAATCAACGAAGCATTGTACGAAATCTATAGAGCGATTCAGAAAATGTATGCCATGAATAAATATACATTCGTATCGAGGATAATTTACACAGGCCATCGAGAACTTTCAAACTCAAATTTAAATCAATTATCTCATTGGAAATACAGTGCGTTGCGGAATTCATACTGTACAGGGTGATTCGAATGAAGAGGCCCGAAGAAATAAATTTACTTTCGCGTACAGGAGGATTCTCGGAGAATCTCATAAACACGAGGTATCACTCGCGAATTAATTAAACTCGTGAGAAACACGGCCTGCCTGTATTCTACAAGATGATTCATAAAGAGTGATCGCGTACAAATCCATATTCGCACAACGAGTAATATACTCGGAATTAAAGAACTTTTCGCGTACGGATCGATTCGCAGAAAATGTAGCTGGATCAATGTTCTACAGAGTGATTCACAGGATCCGCACTACAGCCGAACGCACAGCTAATGAACACAGGATCTCGATAACCTCGCAAGAACCGTTCACAAGCGCAGGTCAACCCCCGAAAAAGGAAACTAATGGTGAATCCATATTCTACAGGATGGCTCAGAAGAAGCGAGTCACGGGAAGGGGCAAAACTCGGAATAGTTTGGTGCTACAAGCTGGAGTTCTTGTAGAACAGCGGCATCCTGGTCGGGGAACGAACATATTGCATGCAGTTAAGCGGCGTTAATTACGGGAGCGTTAAACGCACGCCGGGCGGCTCGCAGGCGTCCAAAGATCCCTGGGTACCATGGAAAATTATTACCAGCTTTGCCTAATGCCGTCTAGTGTTTGCGCAACGCGGTGGTAGCGGAACGAAAGAGAGGGCGAGAGCGAGAGAGGTGCGTCGCCGGTAATTCCGCGAGTGAGGGGCCCTCTCTCCTTAATTTACTCGAAGCCACCGGCTGCTCAAACAACTCGGAAAGGAGGATGTCATTGTCGAAAACGGTTCGAGCACCATGCCGCGCCGTGTCGTGTGCCTCGTCTGCCCTCGGGTCTGTTTACACGGCGTGATTCCGAGTCGGATTACCGGCCGGCCAAACAGGCAAATAGACGAAGAAAAGAGACCATCGTCGACGACAACTCTTCCGTCACGCGCCGTTCAACATCGCCGTCTCGTTACGGGAACGGTGTACCGTTTTGTCCACTCTGTTATTGGACACCCTCGTCCCTCGTTATACGCTACTGCGTGTCGGACCCGCCCGTCCTCGCAACGACTAACGAGGACAATCCTCGTGTTTGTTTCGTGGGGAAATTCGACGATCACCGGCGACTCCACGACTTATTTTGTTCTTTGTGAGAGACCATTTGCTGGACATTGGGGATACAGCTGATTGTACAGGGCGGTTCAGAATTGTTTGGAAAAGAAGGTGGAAACAATTGTATTTAACCATAATTATCCAACCCTTTACTTTACGTTGATTTTACGATTTATTCTGCTGTTTGTGAGAAACCGTTTGCTGGACATTGGGGATCCAGCTGATTGTACAGGGCGGTTCAGAATTGTTTGGAAAAGAAGGTGGAATCAATTGTATTTAACCATAATTATCCAACCCTTTACTTTACGTTGATTTTACGATTTATTCTGCTGTTTCGTGAGAGACCGTTTGCTGGACATTGGGGATACAGCTGATTGTACAGGGCGATTCAGAATTGTTTGGAAAAGAAGGTGGAATCAATTGTATTTAACCATAATTATCCAACCCTTTACTTTACGTTGATTTTACGATTTATTCTGCTGTTTTGTGAGAGACCATTTGGTGGACATTGGGGATACAGCTTAGTATACAGGGCGATTCAGAATTGATTGGAAAAGAAGGTGGAATCAATTGTATTTAACCATAATTATCCAACCCTTTACTTTACGTTGATTTTACGATTTATTCTGCTGTTTTGTGAGAGACCATTTGGTGGACACTGGGGATCCAGCTGATTGTACAGGGCGATTCAGAATTGTTTGGAAAAGAAGGTGGAATCAATTGTATTTAACCATACTTATCCAACCCTTTACTTTACGTTGATTTATTTTATCCAAGTCGAGTTCCGTGAAATTACTATACCGTATACAGGGAGATTCAAAATAATTTTAAAAGAGTATTTTAGATGTTTGAGATAGAAAGTGAAACGTCATTAAAGCTACATTTCGTACAGGCTGATTCAGATTAATTCGATAATTAAGAATGTAGAACACAGGGTACCACGGAGAGAGACAAAGATTAGACAATTCGTTTAACAGGGATTGTGTACAAGTAGAACATCCGTGAAAGTGTAGTATACAGGGTAATTCATAATCCCAAGGGTGATCGCGCTGAAAACACAAGGTAACTTCGCGAATGCACAATGCCTTCGCCCAACTGACTCCAATTAAAATCGTACAAAAATAAAAATATACAGTACGTTTCAAAAGAGGTGAGAAAGGGAAAGGCAAGCAACGATGAAAAATAATACGGGTATCGATACAGGAACTGGTTAGAGGACCCGTTTTATCGTTGACACAGAGAGCCTCGAATGAAACATCGCCGGGAAAGTCTCTCTTTCTACCCTCCGTTTCTTTCAGACCCGTCCTGAATTGGTTTCGCGTATCCGTTTCGCCGTTGGAAAAACGTGGCGACTCCCCCTCGGCCGTGTTCCCCGTGATACTTTTATTTCGCTGTTTCTTTGTGGATCCGTTTGTTCTAGCGCGACGCGTGTAGCATGCCGGCCGCACGAAGTGTTTCAGTCTTGCATCGTGGCACGCGGTGCATCGACTCTCGGTGTCGTTTGCGCGAATATCGGGACGAGGCGCGCGTCGAAAAATCAAAGGTGAACGCTTTTTGCAAGCTCACTCGACTGTCGCCGTGTGTTGCAACCAACGCACACAGACGCGTACACACAGCTGCCCTATCTCTCTCTTTCCCTTTTTGCTGCAGAAGAAACGCCGAGACCGCCTTTTCGGAGGAATTTCCGATGGCTTCGTTAGCAGATCCTCTCGCTCCCTCCTCGTTACATTGTAAACTCGTCCTTCTAAAAGGATCGCAAGAGCAGACCCCGGAGAAAATACGAAACAAAATGACTCGAAGATTCAGAATGCAACCCTGTTGTACACGAAGAATGTCGAGGATGTTTGTCTGGGACACGGACTAGCAAAAAATTATCTCTTTGAGTTTTTTCTTTTCTTTTGTTCTCCCTTCGCTTTCGAGTTCGAGTAGCGTAAACGAACTTCGCCGTTTCTGACGTTCCTTACGGAATTTATACACTCCAGATTGTAAAACCTTGCGATTTCAACCGTGTTCGTTAAGGACTGAAGTTAAATGTTTTCGGCGCAACGGTTCGATAAATAAACAACATCGACGTTTCGATCCTAGTTTGGATCTTTCTCAAGATTTATTTGAATCGCGTCTGTAGAACATAATTTTATATATATATTATACATTTTTCAAACCTAATGATCGAAAATAAGGAGGAATAAATATTCACAAAACCCACTCACTTGCTTTTGTTGAAACTATGTTTTTGTACCATTTCGATTACGTTGGAAACATTTTTTGTATTTCCAGAGGTAGAGGAGATATTTAGGTGTCCTGTTTCAGATGAAACACCCTGTATTAAGCACTGTATCCTCGAGTCGGACTCGGGGCAACGATTCCAACAATATTGTACCGAATCTGTACGTTATCAATCATATTAATCGAACGAAAAATATCCTTTAAAAAATTGGTGAAAGAAACAGCGAGCAGTCCTAAACACCATCGATTATAAGAATGGGCGGTCGTTCTAGTGTAAATGCAAATTTTACCGCGGCTGTTTTGGCCACCGGATCCGCGATAACGGGATCGTGTGAAAGATGATCGAGGATAAAGGCGCAGTGCTCGAAATAAATCTCGTCGTGCGCGTAATGGCTTAATGCGAGAACCAAGAGGGGTGGTGGAGGGAGGGGTGGCAACCCGTTCCATTTACAGGGTAGCTGCACGCCATCTTATTACGATGAGCGATCGTCGGAGACGCTCGTTGCGCGTTCGCCGTTACTGCGACCCGGCCAGATTAGCACTTTGCGGAACTTTCGTGCTTTCTGCTGCTGCTTCTCGTCGCCAATCCCCCCTCTACGGCCACGGAATTTCGTGACTCGGAAAATTTAGCCCCTACCCTCCATTTGCGACGACAGCGTAGCACTTTTAGCGGGAATCGCTCGATGGAATCCCTGCGGGAACCTTGGAGCCCTTCTCGTAGTTTCCTTGAATATCAACTCAGGAAACTTTCGGCTTTCGGGCCGTTCCGAGGTGACGGCCCGCGTGATTCCCTCAGCCAAAATTATTCCTCGTCACCAAATTCCCCGTGACTAACACCCGAAAATTGATCAAAGCAAGTCCTTTCTCTACGGGACACGGCGGTTCTGTAAAAATGGGGGCGGCAGAAATCGGCACGCGACCATTCGCGTGTTACAAAAGAGTGTGAGGAGCGACTTCTGTTTACTCGAGACATCAGGGTGCTGACTAACCTTCTCAATGACGATCGTAAATCTTCACCTAGATAACTCCGACGACACGGCAAACGCGAATTCCCATAGGATATTAATTATTAAATTAATTAATTAATTTGAAAACTGTTTTGAAAACGAGGGATACAGGGTGTCCCAAAATTCCTCCGACACCCGGAAATGGGAGGTTCCTTGGGTCATTTGAAGCGACATTTTCCTTTACAAAAATGGCGTCCGCGGCTTTGTTTAGGAGTTATTAACGAAAAACACGGACCAATCAGAGCGCGATCTTGACATGCGATGACACGTTCGCCTAACTGATAGTTGGCGCGTCGGGCCGACTGTGCTAACTCGCGTCTAGGTCGCGCTCTGATTGGTCCGTGTTTTTCATTAATAATTCCAGGGAATTTTGGGACACCCTGTATATATTTCAGAAGGGTCCAATGTAAATCATCGACACAAATTTCCTCGACGCGGTTTTCACCGACTCCAGATTTGACCGACAATAACTTTGGCCGACAACACTTTTAACTGATAACGACTTTGATCGATCACAATTTTGATCGACAACAAATTTTATAGCGGAACCTAATATTAAGGCTTGTTTCGCCATCCATAATGAAAGGTTAATTCTTCTCGATCGCAAATTTAGATAATTAAATTTTTAAATGTTATCGGCGCCAGGTTCGATCACATTTGTTGTTTTTCTGAAAATGATCGAACCTGGCGCCGATAACATTTAAAAATTTAATTCAGGCTTGTATTTGTATCCATCATTATTTCACAGATTGTAAACTATCTATTAAATCTTATCATTGTAACGTCAAATTGCAACATTGTAATACTAAATTGTAAAGCGAAATGGACTCATCTAAGTGCCTAAAGAGCTCCAATTAAAAACAGTCCAAAAATCGTGACATGGTACGAAACTCATAAGTTAAAACTTCATACGTTTCGAAGACTCTGAAATTTGGTGCACTTGGAAGACTTCGAAGCATCGGAACAGTTACAGCCCTAGTTCGTAATCGTAATCCATCATTATAAACGACCTAGGAACGTTCGATTCAGCATGTTCGATTTCGGAGAGGACTAAAATCGTTTCTCGATTTGGCGAACGTGTACAAACGGCGGAACAATAAGGATACCGTTACAGGAACAGCATGATGGATGGCGCAAGGATTTCCACGTTCAGCGAAACTGTCTTTGTTATCGGCAACAGACGCTATAGCAATGGTAAACTCCATTAAAACAGTTTTCGCGGACGTGTCGGCACGTATCGGCGACGAATCGTAGCCAGTCGTTAATTTCACAGGAAATGTACGAACTGCGCGTGATCCAGCGGCCATAAATGTCTTTCGACAAATGAAGACGGGGAAACAAAAGCCCCGGGATAATGCACCGTTTTCATTTATCGAATATTTCTTCCCGTTGAACGTTGCTCGTGCCGCTGCGGGAATAATAATAAACCGTATTCGGAAAAGAACAATTTATTGTTCGAGCCTTCTCCATTCAGTCTCTCCGAGCCTTTCAAATCCGTGGTGAATCTGTACGACGTCATTGGATGGATTTTCAAATCTTCGTCGAGTTTTTAAAAACACGTCAAAGGAACTCTGAAATTGGAAATATTGAAAACTCCCCTCTACCTTTTTGTGCTTAATTTTTACGGTGTGATGGTTCATGAAAATAGCAGCAAATGCATTTTATGCAATACTTCGCAATGCCATTAGTGATCAGAGCGGCCTCAAATATTGATGGAAGTATTATATCTTTTTCTACGGTATTGTAACTTTTGAAAACATCCTTAAATATTCTCTACATTATTTGTTACACTGAAACAATTTTATACACATTTTACGTACTAGAATTTTTAGTATTGCAGACTATTAAAAAATGTAGACCATTCTGTGGATGGATTTAAAAATTGAATTGTTGTGGAAAGCGATGTAATAAATATTCCAGGGTGTAAATTATGAACACTGTACAGAACAGGATAAAAAATATTTCAGAATGACTATATGATTTCTGAAGGTTTCACCCCGAAGAACAAAACGACCAATCAAAAATCTCCCTGGAAATTTGAAATGTCATTGGACGTGGATCCAAGATGGCGTCGCCGGCTATATTTAATTTCATCCGATTCCGGATAAGGGCCGACGGTATCAATTTTCCGAGACCTTGAAGAGACACGCGAACGGCGTGGATCGATGTTGGCTGGCTCGAAGATAAAAGAAGCTCGTTCCGAACAGCCAAGAGGACGGAAGCGGCGCGAATCGTTTCGCCGAGGAATTCCAGTTAAATGAAACGTTTCGTTTCGCTTTTTCGCGTCCTCGTTCTTTTTTTCTCAGCAGATATCTCCTTTGACCGTCGGTCGACGAAGAAAATCCGAGGCACCCGTGATCGAACTTCACGGGAGCCGAGGGTGGACGGCCAAAACGGATAAATAAACGAACAAATGGAGTGAATGGGATCCGTTTCGCGGCTGGCCGCGGCTCAAAGAACTGCCAGGCATTCCAGCACGGATGCAAAGGACGAGGAACACGGCCCCTTGGCCGCTTCGCTCGCGTTTCTATGGATCGGCCACCGCTCGCGGATAACGAACAGAGGTCCGAGACGTTATTCTCAAAGCTCTGGAATCCCTTTGAACCGCTCAACGAAAGCGTCTCCAGCTTGGCTCCCTCGTGCAACGACTACCGGCTGTGTCCCACCTTCCCTCGAACCGCACGAAACGTCGTACGGTGCACAGTCGCCTGGAAACCTGTTTTTCCCGCGCAAAATTGAATTTTTGAATTTCCGCGTTACGCAGAAATTTTTCAAGCCATTGCAATCCGAAATGGTAACCACTTTCAAGACGGAATCCAGAAATTTTATGCAAAACCAAGCATTCTAGGAACTCGTATTGATATTATGGCAAAAATCTTAATACTTCGTTACAATGGTCCTGTTGTACGTAAACGTAGATACCGAAGGTCAGATGTTTATTTCCTAAGCCGGGACTCGTAGATAAGATATCGGTAATACAACACCCAAGGGCCATGTGTTAAAACTCGGATAAAGCTAAGGGCTGTCAACCCCAACCGTCCTGGGTTCCTTTTCTTCCCGTTGCAGTCGGTTAGTCAGTCGATCTCGAAGAGGCTAAGGGTCGATTCATACATATTCGGCCGACGTTTTTCGGTATCCATGCATATCCGGCCGATTTTTGAGGCAACTTGAGTAAGAATGTTTCTCATTATCATGATGTTGTAAAGGAGGGCTACCGATAGTTCACCTGAGGTGAGATAGAAACCTTTTATTTGTTAGTTATGGCGTGTTCGACTCGAAGGAAAAGTATCGGAGGAAAATCGGACTCAGTTTTCCGGTTGTGGACGGTCTCATTTAAACCTGGGTAAGAATATTTTGTCGGACTCCGATATCGGAGATGTATGAATCGACCCTAAGAGAACACTTGCAATTGTTAATTTCAATCACGCGTTTTATTTAAGATCCTAGATCCTGCTTCCCAAAAACCAACAACTCGTTATTGAACTGCGGATATTTATGCGAAATATCATTTTTGTGCAGCAATTAGAATATTTTAAACAGGTTTTTTTATACGTCAATCGATAACTCCTCGAGGCGTTAAAATCCGAAGTATTAATTAGTAATTTTCGATAGTTGTGCGGGGATACCACTGTGAAGACAACATTCTGAAGGGCTAAACGTTTTTTAACCGCAAGACTGTTTATTTCGATCGCTCGGCGAAACAGGTTTGGAAAGCGGTGGAGCATGCGTGGCCGGGTTCGATCCCATTGATTCGCCGGGTTTCTCGAAAACAAAGCGGTCAATAGAAAACAGTGGTCCCGTCGTCGTTTCGGCTGGTCCCGCACCGAAGCGGATCATCGTCCGCTTTGAACTTTGCCCGGGATCGCAAGCTGAGCTTCGTAAAAACGAAACGCAACGGTTATCTCTCTCTCTCTCTGTTACTCTCTTTGCTGCTTCACAGGGGACTATATCGAGTGGCAGTACTCTCGAACTCGGTAATCTGGCTTCCATTAAAAACTTCATCGACCCTTTATCTCCTTCAAGTGGCCGCCGCGTTATCTTTTAATCGGTCGACCTACATAGGAGCTGGACGGCAGGAAACGAGAAAGATGGGGCGAACCGGGTCGAAAGTATCCTCTGACGCAAGTTCCCTTCGTTCGAGATAGCGCAGACCGTCCCCGAAACCGCAGAAATAATTATCATACTAACGTCCCTGCTAGGGAAATTTCGAATTAACTGCGACCCGGTCGGAGCTACTCGATAATCTGCCTTTGGGGATTTTAGGAGAACTTTAATCTATGGAAAACTGCGGTCTAATAGCAGTTCAATCGTTCTCGTTTCACTCTACTTAGAATTTGTCACTAGATATAGTGAAAGCTATGAGCCTAGCAATGTTTTAAATCAAAGAAATTGATTGAAAATATTGATCACTTTGATAGAGGAATAAATTTCTCAAGTTGAACAATTCAAGGTATGCAATAGCTAGGGAATAGTCTACTGATCTAGAGAATGCTAGAGACATCGATCTAGTGGAAACTAGTGTCTGGTATCAACTAATATTATTGACATCAGAAAGAGGAATTGTTCATGTTGGAAACGAATGAAACCCATTCAAACGTTCCGAACGGATTGCTAGGGATTTGTTGGCTAGGGAAAATATTGGCTGAAGACAAATGGTAGAAGAGGTAAGACTGTTTTACAGATAAATCGAGTTTACAGTGTTCTATATAAAAAGATAAATTGCACTTGAGGGAATACCATAGCTAGGGATAAATTGGGTCAAGAGGAAGCCTTTGGGAGAAATCGTGCCTAGGGTATTCTGTTTCCGCGAACAAATCACGCCCGGAGAAAGCTGAGGGGCTGCTGTCTAGGTCTGTAGAAAAATATAGTGATATATAGAATTGCGTTACATTCAGACAGAGATCGAGCCTAGCGTATATTATACCGACTAACAAATTGCGTCTACAGAAATACATCTACAGGCAAATGAAATTTAGAAAAATGTTGAATATCTAGTACGTCTTATCAAGAGTACGGGAAAAATTGAGCCTAGGGTATCTGTGATAATGTACCTAGGAAATAGCAACTAGAGGTAACAGTGCATAGACATAATTCGGGCAGAGATAAAGTTAAGCTTAGCCTATCAGGGTCTCGGTAACCGTTAGTGGTGTCTTCGCCGAGATAAAGCACCACCTAGGGATAAATTGAGACTAGGGAACCGAGTAACCGGGAACGGGTTAGTTTCCAGTGGGAACTGCGGCCAACGATGAACCGTATCCAACGAATTGTGAACCCAGATGAATTGTACCTTAGAAAAACCGGCACTCGGGGTATCCTGTTTCCAGGAAGAATGGAATCTAGGTTATTCCCATTCCGCGGGAAGCCGAATCTAGGTTAGGTTAGACCTGGAAACGGTTTCGCTGGAGTCCAACAAAGAAAACGGCGGAGCTGCCGCGTCTCCGCCGAAGCCACGCCTGGAAAGAGAGAAAGAGAGAGAGAGAGAGAGGGGGAGAGAATCAGTGTTGTTTCATTAGAGCGATTAGAAAAAAAGGAGGTCGGTCGGGAGAAAATGGCGGGGGTTGGGAAGGGCGTCGAACGCGCGTATCCTGGAATTACGTTTCCAGTGATTCCGGCGACCCAGATCGACGGAACACGCAGATTGCTCGCACGCAACCATCGCTCGCCTCTCCCTCCCTCTTTCTCTCTCTCTCTCCCGGCCCACATTTTCACCGTTTCACCGTTCGTTTCCAATTGTTTCGAAGGAAAAGTCGCCGCGAGCTTTTAACGCGTGCTCCATGACAATTACCGACCATTCCTACGGGAAAAGCAAGGCTCATTAGGAAATGAGTGAACCGGCGATCACGCCTTTTTCAGGTGAAAAAACGTGACGTAATTACCGTGCGATTCGAATCGATCCACTATTTCAGTCACTAGATTCGTATACCTGGCGTGTACTGCTTTTCATGTAGCGGGATTATTACTTCCATTTAGGCGAATTACATTCTTCCGTAACGTGGACAATCTCTCTTATCGGTCTCCGTAATGTTCACCGATACTGGGCTCTCTAGCTTCCACTAGATCGATGTCCATATACAGTTAAGACCCAAATACTGTCCGGGGTCCAGATCCCAAACGCTGTCTAGTATATCTGTGTGAACTACACCATACATTGACACAATGAATCAAATGTTCTGAATCAATCTTCTTAATTTTCAATATTTTTTCATGGGACTTCCAGACACGTATTTCTGACATTTTTCTGATTAAAACAAGACCGAAAACGATGTAGTTTCAATTGTAAAGTGGTGTAATCGACGAAGAAAGTTTTGGTCGCAAGAAAGGACAGCGCCTGGGAAAGAAGAGACGCGGACAGAACGAAACGCTTCGATCCGTGTTTCATTTTGTCCTTCTCTATGCAAGTCTTGGGTGCAAACGTTGTTTGCCCAGAATACGCCTTGTTGGACAGCATTCGAGGGATTACTGTATTCCCTTGATCCCAAGACTACGCCGAAAGAAACGCTATTCGGTACAAAGCACTTTGTAATCCGAAATAAACGAAATAAAAATTAAAAACCATATTATTATCAAATAAAATGTCTATTATAAATATACATAATTATAGTATATATAGTATATATATAGTAAAAAACTCCTGCAGTTTGGTAAAATTTTGAAAAGGTTATTAGGTGGGCACCTTCTAATAACCTCTTCAAAATTCTACCGAACTACAGGAGTTTTTTGCGACGTTAGAACAATTTTAGTTAACTGGGTCAAAAATTTTTCATTGCTCAGTTCGATCCTTCAAAATTTTTTAGAATATTTCGCTGTGCACAAAACTTTTAATACATAGGTGGATAAAATTAATTTGGCTACCTTCGAGTAGACAGCATTGTGACAAGATTGTGTCACATATGCGACACTGTTTGCGTGTTGATCAAGGTGTACTGTATGCGGAACATTTTTAATCGAAGAAACGATATTTCTTCCCAACGCGGGACAGCGTTCCTCCATAAATGTTGAATTCCCTAGACGGAAGGCGGCGCTACGCTAGTGTCCCCAGCGGTTTCCGTATCATAAGCTTGTGCCGAGCAATAAGTTTCGCCGCGGATGGATCGTCTTCCGTGTATCGAACAATTTTCCGCGGGAATTCTGTCCGATTGAGCCGACTCCTGAACATTCGTTTCATCGGATCGTGATCGGAGGGGCAAAAACACTACCGCGTACGACGGGTATCTGTAAAAGCGTTTTGGTTTAGCAGAACCGTGTAGCCGGGAAACGCCTGGGAAAGTGACTTTTTTCCACCGAATCGCGAATATTTCCGATATACAGTTATACCGGTTGTTGCCCGGGAAAACGCGTTGGGAACGGAATCGAAATAGAACGGCGAGCGCGTCGTTCTTTTTTAACGCTCTTCTGAATCGAGGTAAAGGCTTTAATGGGGATCCGATCGATGTAACGCGACGAACAAAATCACCGGTTCTCTGCCCTCCTCCTACCACACTAATTACCCCGGCCCTATTATCTCGTTATTGAATTTAACGTTGGAATCGGAGAGAGCCCGGACCGAGAACGCGGCGAAGGACGAACCGAAATAGAAGCTGTCGAAGCGTACGAATATCGACGGTCCCTCCCTCTCTCTTACTCTCTTTGGATCGTGTTCCCTCGCGTTTAGGGAAATTGGATTTGTGCATGATCGATCCCTGACCGACTGCGTCCATCGAACCTTGAAGAAACCGAAGGCGAAAAGTCCCTTTATAACTCGGCGAAAACTTCTCCGTCGATTGCTCACAGAAGTTCCCTCACGGCTTTGACTAACGTCTGTAATACCTAGATGAAGTCTATACCCGCTTTCCCAGTGTAGCATAAATCGATGAAAACCTTCGAGCAATTCTTCCACTCGTAGTTGCCTTCGAATTTTCCTTTGCTGGGAAATATTCAGACGATCTGTGCACAGCGACAGAAGTAAGTGGATGATGATCTGCAAACGTGAAAAAAGTGCTCGAGAAGATGTTGATAAAGATAAGGGCGCAGACGGAGGGTTTGAATAATATATTAAAGCTTGAAGAAACGTAGAAAGTGGATCTAGAGAACGATTACTTAAACGAATGAAATGAAACATAGACAAATCTCTGTCTCTATCTCTATATAAAATAAAATCGTGTTTATCTGTTTGTGACGGCATCAATTGAGAATGGCAGAACATAGAAGGCTAAGGTTTGATACATTAGATATTAAACTGCATTCGAAAAAGTCCATTCGTTCAGAAGTTGTGACGCCATTAGTGACCAAAGACAACTTTTCCACCCTCTTTTGTAAAGTTTCTGCTTATAAATTTTGACTGATAGCATCTATGTTCAATTTGAGATACTCATTGGATTCAGCTCACCGAGTTCTTCCAAATGGCTACTAAGCTGATTCTGTAGGTTGCATAGTTTACAAGTTCTAACACAAAGAGTGTACATTGGTCTTGAACTTTCTGATTTACCGACTATTTAAATAGCTGGAACTTTTCAACGGTAGGTTTTAGGAAAAATCTGAGACCAACTTGGTGATTGGCAATTTAATCACGTTAATAAGCAACCAGGATTTGTTATTGCACGTGCACAAAGTCGCGGGTACAGCTAGTATTCAATAAAGTTTATAACGGTCGTGAATTCTCCACCGTGAAGAATCCTCGATCACAGTCGCAATATCTGGAATCTGGAGACGACGGTCGTAGATCTCGTTCAGGGTACTACAATGTCCAGCGGACCGAGAGCGAATCTGCAACGTCGTCCGGACAATCGAACAAATTGGTTGTTCGAGCAATCAGCGCGCGCGAGGATCGTCGAAGGCTGGTTCCTCGCGAAAAGAAAAAAGCATCGTTGGAGCGTGGTAAGGCGAGTTAGGGGTTGGTAGCGTGATCAGTAGAGCTCCAGGGCCGTTCGGTCGGTGAATATATCGGAGGTTTCCCAAGCACACCGTGGAGCTGCAGAATTGGGGCTGTGCAGCCAGCCGCCCAGCCGACACGGGCGCGCGCGAGTGCAAGGGGTAGCACTGACACCACGACCCAGATACCGGCCATTGTGCACCGTATACTGTAAACTTGGATTGCGTCATCAGCTCTCCGGCACAGCCGCAATGTCGGATTCCGGCCGAGGCTACCCGAACCCGATCGTTTTTCGAGTGACGCAGTCGTCGCTGACGTTCTTCCGCCCACGCGGGCGCCCGCCCTCTCGACCAATTCTTGACCTATTTGCCTCCGCTGACCCTTTTCGATCATCGAAGACGCTCGGAACCGGCCCTTGAAAACTCACCCCCGTAGTCAACGTCTGTGAGCGTGCCGAAGGGTGAATTTTGACGGAACTGGTCCCGCAATCAACGTTCTCGCAAGTAAGAAAGAGACGAGGGCTCGGTTACGGTCTGACATCGAAAGGGTGTGAGGGTGTACAGGATTGCACGGGGGTGGAAGACGAAGAATGATAGCACAACAAGAGTACCGGTGGAAACAGTGAGCGTAGTCGATGGGAACACGGATTTCCAAGCTTTCTGTGTCTCAGAGCGTGTGCGACTAGGGGGTTGCTCTGTTGTGTGCGAAAGAAATTGGGGCAACCAAGGGGGTATCGATCAATTCTTGACTCTCGACCAATTCTTGACCCATTTGCTTCCGGTGACCATTTTCGATCATCAAAGACGCTCGGAACCTCGGCCCTTGAAAACTTACCCCCGTAGTCAACGTCTGTGAGCGTGCCGAAGGGTGAATTTTGACGGAACTGGTCCCGCAATCAGCGTTCTCGCAAGTAAGAAAGAGAGGGCTCGGTTACGGTTTGACATCGGTGTGAGGGTGTACAGGATTGTACGGGGGTGGAAGACGTGCGAATGATAGCACAACAAGAGTACCGGTGGAAACAGTGAGCGTAGTCGATGGGGAACACGGATTTCCAAGCTTTCTGCATCTCAGAGCGTGTGCGACTAGGGGTTTGCTCTGTTGTGTGCGAAAGAAATTGGAGCAACCAACGGGGTATCGATCTATTCTTGACTCTCGACCAATTCTTGACCCATTTGCTTCCGCTGACCATTTTCGATCATCGAAGACGCTCGGAACCGGCCTTTGAAAACTCACCCCCGTAGTCAACGTCTGTGAGCGTGCCGAAGGGTGAATTTTGACGAAACTGGTCCCGCAATCAGCGTTCTCGCAAGTAAAACACAGACGAGGGCTCAGTTACAGTCTGACATCGAAAGGGGGTGAGGGTGTACGGGATTGCACGAGGGTGGAAGATGTGCGAATGATAGCACAACAAGAGTACCGGTGGAAACAGTGAGCGTAGTCGATGGGGATCACGGATTTCCAAGCTTTCGCGTCTCAGAGCATGTGCGACTAGGGGGTTGCTCTGTTGTGTGCGAAAGAAATTGGGGCAACCAAGGGGGTATCGATCAATTCTTGACTCTCGACCAATTCTTGACCCATTTGCTTCCGCTGACCCTTTTCGATCATCGAAGACGCTCGGAACCGGCCCTTGAAAACTCACCCCCGTAGTCAACGTCTGTGAGCGTGCCGAAGGGTGAATTTTGACGGAACTGGTCCCGCAATCAACGTTCTCGCAAGTAAGAAAGAGACGAGGGCTCGGTTACAGTCTGACATCGAAAGGGGGTGAGGGTGTACAGGATTGCACGAGGGTGGAAGATGTGCGAATGATAGCACAACAAGAGTACCGGTGAAACAGTGAGCGTAGTCGATGGGAACACGGATTTCCAAGCTTTCTGCGTCTCAGAGCGTGTGCGACTAGGGGGTTGCTCTGTTGTGTGCGAAAGAAATTGGGGCAACCAAGGGGGTATCGATCAATTCTTGACTCTCGACCAATTCTTGACCCATTTGCTTCCGCTGACCCTTTTCGATCATCGAAGACGCTCGGAACCGGCCCTTGAAAACTCACCCCCGTAGTCAACGTCTGTGAGCGTGCCGAAGGGTGAAGTTTGACGGAACTGGTCCCGCAATCAACGTTCTCGCAAGTAAAAAAGAGACGAGGGCTCGGTTACAGTCTGACATCGAAAGGGGGTGAGGGTGTACAGGATTGCACGAGGGTGGAAGATGTGCGAATGATAGCACAACAAGAGTACCGGTGGAAACAGTGAGCGTAGTCGATGGGAACACGGATTTCCAAGCTTTCTGTGTCTCAGAGCGTGTGCGACTAGGGGGTTGCTCTGTTGTGTGCGAAAGAAATTGGGGCAACCAAGGGGGTATCGATCAATTCTTGACTCTCGACCAATTCTTGACCCATTTGCTTCCGCTGACCATTTTCGATCATCAAAGACGCTCGGAACCTCGGCCCTTGAAAACTTACCCCCGTAGCACCTACGTGAGCGTGCGGGGTGGGGTTGAATTTTGACGAAACTGATCCCGCAATCTGCGTTCTCGCAAGTGAGAAAGAGAGGAGGGCTCGGTTACGGTCTGATATCCAAAGGGTGTGAAGGTGTACGGGGTTGTACGAGGGTGGAAGTTGTACGAGGGTGAATGATTCCGGTACGCCTAAGCATTTTTCTAGATACTTGCATTTGCGAGGATTTTATTCAACATTTATGGACCCAATGCATTTTATAATGGTGTGTTCCAGTGTATTATGTACGGTGTTATGAACAATTATTGTACAGGATAATGATTTGTGGATATGTGTGAGAACAATTTAAAAGAGAAAGGTCATTGGCTCCTTCTGCTCGATAATTTCATAGGGCGGATATTAGAAATGCCCTTGTGAATTTTAACGAGTAGATAGGTTCAATGTTCTCCAACGATGTGTTAAATATTTTCACCCCGCTGGGGCCTCAAGTGAGAACCAAGATAAGTTGTTAGCCGGTTGCTGATTTTTTTTATTCTGCTGTTCGACGATTGACTCGAAGCCGCTGTCGCCACTACTCCCTTCTCCTGGTCATTTTCCGCCCCTTCGGAGGAGTTGTCGAAAATGACTTGAGACGCAGTGATTGGGGGAACAGAGATTTCGGAAAATTGTTCGGTTGTTGGATTTTACTCAGGTAATGAGGTTGCCGAAGGGGTGAGTAAATTACCGAGCATCGTGAAACCGTGTTAACTTATCATTACGTTATCATTATATGATTTTTAATTAAATATTATATTATTAATAACCTCATCATAAACAATTTGATTAGATGAGGATACTCGTCAGAGGAGATCGGTAAACATCAACTCGTCCACAGTTCGTCAATGAACCGCATTCGCCTCGCTGTCAACGAAGCCGTGGGGTGTTCTCTGGCCGCTCGCATCAGTGTAAATCTGCTCGATTTCAAGTTCACTAATGGTCGCGGTCACTGAGAAACAGAGTGGACAGGGGGTGAATGTGCTTTCGCGGCACCGACCCGTCCAGTTTTCGATGGCGAAACGACTGCAAGAAGGGGGTGGAATGCTTTTAGGCAGGTCGTTAGCGTGGTTTCCCCTCCTTCGATTTTGGAATTCTGCCTAAATACGGCCTAGTCCAGAAGAGAGGCTGGAAGCAGCCTCGTTGTTCAGCGTGAAACTTTCAGCAACAAGAAGTCTGAACCAACAAGTGAACAATTATGTTGCACAAAAAGGAGTCAATTTTTGTAAACCTCACCCCATATCTCAACGGGTAACAATTTGTCGAATAATTCCTCATGGATGCATCTTTGCAATCTCAATAATTGAAGATTAAAATATTAAGACCGGTCATTTTAACGAGAACAATAGATTGGCACTTTTTAATGATTTTTCTTCTGTATTAAATTGCACTCGCTCATTTTATGAAGTTTATTCACAATTGGTTTGATACTTCTTTAACTCCGATGATAAAATCCGTTCGTTGATAAATCGACGAAACAAGGCTACGTTATCGAAGACGAAGCTCACGAGGAACTCTCTCGAGTAAAACTCACCCCTGTAGCACCTCCGTGAGCGTGCCGGGGGTTGAATTTTGGCGGAAGTGGTGCCGCAATCAGCGTTCTCGCAAATAAGAAAGCGAGGAGGGCTCGGTTGCGGTCTGATATCGAAAGGGTACGGGAGTGTACGGGGTTGTACGAGGGTGGAAGACGTACACCGGCGTTCGAATGAAAGCACAACAAGAGTACCGGTGGAAACAGTGAGCGTAGTCGATGGGGAACACGGATTTCCAAGCTTTCCGCGTCTCGGGGCGTGTGCGAAAAGGGGGCCTGCTCTGTTGTGTGCGAAAGAAATCGGGGCAACCAAGGGGGGATGGCGAAGACGGTGTGGCGAGGGTGAGGAGCGAGAAGAAAGTGGGGGTTGAAGAATTGCAGCGACGGAGACGACCGGGAAAAACAGAGGAGGAGGGCGTGGAACGGAAACAAAGGGGAGCTGAAGGAGAAAAATAAAGACAGAACGGTGGAAAGGGGGTCGAGGAGCGTCGCGGGGAGGGGATGAAAAAGGAGACAGGAGAGCGGAGAATTGCAAAGGGGCCGCGCGGAAGAAAGAATGGGAAAAGTTAAAGGAGCGGGGGAGCGATTCCCGTCGTCCACGGGTAAAAAAGGAGTTTTCGGTCTCTTTAAATCGTTCCCGCGAAATTCGAGCATTCGTTTCCATCCGCCGCCATCCTCCCTTCGCCCCTCCACCCTCTCCGACAACCCCCTCCCCAGATGGCAAAGCTTCCACCGTTTGCTCGACCGCGACGAAAGTAGTAAATACGCCGAGTGGGCCAGCGACTTTCAACGTAGCCGACCGGCTGCCGAAACAGCCGGGGAACTCGTCTCTTTCTCCTTCTGGATCAATTCCAACCCTCCAGGCATTTTTTTCACAACGCACCCTCCACCCTTAGGTATTGCGCGATGAAAATGACAAGCAACGCAGGTGGCGAACGTCCGACGCGACGACGGGATATTCTTCTTCGTCGGATGTTCGCGCAGCTCGATCTTGATCTCCTCCCTCTGTTTCTGAAACCATTGTCCTCTCTGGACTGGAGAAAAGTCACCCCCGGAAAAATTGTCGGGCCTCGGAAACTTGGCGCAATTGTCCTGACAGACACGAAAGGGGTGGTCAAAATAATTTCGAGAAATGCTATGCGAATCATATTCTTGCGGATCTTTATGCAAAATAAAAATCGTTTGCATTGTACCCGTAGTTTAATTACGCTGTGAGAACAGCAGCCCTGTCGTAAGGGATTATTTTTTACTTTATTATTTTTTGTGTTTCAACCTCAACGATTCTAGCTTGGTATTATTCTCTTGTGTTTGTATTCTATTCAATGATATACGCTCCGAGTAAAAATAAATACTCGGAACGAAGATCCAGCGAGGGAACGATAATGGAACCGATGTCGGTCGTAAGTTCTCGGTGGAAGGATCGCCTGTTTTCCTCGAAGATGCTGGCAATCGAACGGGGATGTTCCTTCGAAGTGGCTTTGCCCCGGGGTTTTAATTCACGAGGTGCATTTAAAGGACGGTCGTCGTATCGTCGCAGCGACGAACACTGGTTCGAAGACGTCGACGTTGCTCGATGCTCCTCGATTCTCCAGGGGTTTTCGCAAACACGCGCAAATACACGCGTACAGTCACTGGCAATAATATTCGAACACTTTTTAAAACATGGTAACTTGGACTTTCTTTGAAAATGTCGGAACAATTTTTTCACTACATGGAAAAGAAATTTTTAAACATACCCAAAGTTATTTTTGACAACTTTTTTAGCCTTTCGGGTAGCTACTAAATTTTTCTCTTGGAGGCATGCTCAAAAATGCCATTACTATGCAAACAAATACAGTGGGTGTACCAAGTGTTCGTGCACCCTTTAAAATAGAATAACTTATTTATAATTGCACCTGCGAGCTGCAAATTTTAATCTGCGTACATCCCACAGGGTGATAATTCACCCTTGGGTATATATGACGCTATAAATGAAATATAATGTGTTCATTTAACGTGTAAAATAAAAGTGGGTGAATTCTTATCCTAGTCCCTTTTATGCAGCTATTTTTCAGGAGCGTATGAGGGTTAAATATTGTTTGGTAATTATTGCCAGATATTGGTCCATGAACACCATGCACATTACGTAGCAAATATTTTTTGCATCACAATAATCTGAAGAGATATTTAGGTGGCCTCACTTAAAAAGACCACCCAGTACATTTTGTAAATACGGTTATTCGGAAAGATATATTTAGGTGTTCTTATATAAACTGACCTCCCTGTATCGAGTGAGACCCTGTTTTCTGTAACCCTCACAACGTATTTACAAAAATTAATTAAACAGACAGATTTTGTTGCGAATATCTCGAAAACTAAATGCGACCCCCCTACATTGGAAAAGGAAAAAGTTGTTCAAAATGTTGAAATCAATAACATATTTAAATTTCATCAAAATCGGAGTACGGGCGACCCTTTAACTAATAAACTAATTGTTCTAACTTCTCAAACAAAGTGCAAGTCGTCTTCTCCAATGTTCGAAAAGGTTGTCTTTTTAATGGTGCTGAGTTAATGTTGCGACTGACTGTACAGAGTGCACACGGTCCGAATGCATGGACGTTCACAAGAGAAAAAGAGAGATCTTGAAAGGACTCACCCTTCATGCCGAGTAGTTGCGCTCTCCTCCAGTCGAGGACACTTTTCCTGTGCTTGGTTCCTGGCTCGAGCTATCGATACGCCCGAGATACACCCACGAAAGTCCCGGATCACTGGTACACGGTCTACTTTGATCAGGAATACAAGCAGGAACATAGAACACTCCCTGGAACAGACAGAGTGGGGCACAGTTCAGTGGAGAGAAATATACGAACCCGTGGACCGTATCTTCGGAGAAGAATATAAATTGCTACTTGACCCGCTGACACGGTAGGCTAACTCGCCAATTAACGGCCTCGCCAAAGATCCTCGTATAGGTCTTTTATTTTTATTTGCCTGGAGCACCTGCTAGAGAATGGGCAAACATGCCTAGAACACTCCTCGGCAAGTTTCTCCGGCAGTTGTTTCATAGTGTGTACTCATTTTTTTAGCAACGACTTCAGTGGTTGATTGACATCAATCGCCATGAAACTGTAGCCAGTTTTAATCGATCTGAACAAAGACGTGTTTGTGTAATCTATATAAATCAAAAATTAAACGCTGTTCGTTGTAAATCACTTGGCAATTTTTTTTTAACTTCGTTATAGCCTGAATAAGGTACTTAGAGAAAAAAAAGTTTCCCGGAAATATGGAAAATTCGGAAAAAATGAAAGTGCTTTTTCTATGGGATTTTTGTATAACTCACGATTCGAACGATGAATATGCGTAATTCTTTTTTTTATTTTGTACGTTATTGTCCTGGAAAAGTTTTAAGGAAAAAAATTCGAGATAATTATAAAGGAAAGTCGGAAAATTTTGACAAACTGCAGATTTCCCATTGGCGTACTTCTGAATGTGCTCCTTTTAAATTGAATATCCATGGCCACGATCGTTAATAGATGCAATGATCACTCAGAAATACGTTTTTTCTCATTTTTACTTCGTTCGCAAACAAGTTTATTAAAATTTGGACAGGACAACGTCTGTCCCGTCAGCCAGTGTTGAATACATATAAATATCGACGAAATATGTTGTTAGAAAGACAAGCTCAGTCTATCAGTCTGCTGATCACCCTGTGTCTATCGAGCGACCATCGCGTTTAATTAACGAGCGAGCGATACACATGACGTAAGATGATCCTTGTGGATCGAGAAGCGGTGGATGGATCGTTAGACAACTATTTCGCCGGTCGACTGACAGTAATCCTGAATCATTAGGGAGCTTCTGGTTGGCAACAATGCCAGCACCCTCCTCGGGGGGTAAGCTTTTGTGCAACGATCGGCTTTTGTACCGTCGAATCAACAGGAAATTGGGATTTCTTTGATGGGAGCGTCGCTGAGCAGCGACTTTGAGCGTTGATCGTTACTCGAAGAAGATACTAACGGGGGTGGAACGAGCCTTGGACCCTTCAGTCATTCTCCAGATGGATCAAAATGGTTCTCGCTGGCTATAATCGAGATTAGAATCGCGCAATCGAAAAATTCGTTTAACCAATTTTTAAAATATTTAAAAATATTTTTGTTCCAGTAAATACTGTTTTATTATATCTCTATGTATAATAAAATCGTGTCTGCTTCTATGCAGAACATAAAAGGCTGGGTTTGATACATTAGACATTAAACCGCATTCGAAAAAGTCCATTCGTTCAGAAGTTGTGACGTCATTAGTGACCAAAGACAACTTTTCCACCCTCTTTTGTAAAGTTTCTGCTTATAACTTTTGACTGATAGAATCTACGTTCAATTTGAGATACTCATTGGATTCAGCTCACCGAGTTCTTCCAAATGGCTACTAAGCTAATCCTGTAGCTTGCATAGTTTACGAGTTATTACACAAAGAGTGTACATTGGTCTTGAACTTTCTGGTTTACCGACTATTTAAACAACTGGAACTTTTCAACGGTACATTTTAGGAAAAATCTGAGAGAGAGAGCGGGAGTCCAACCATCAATATGGTTGGATTGAAAGCAACTGAACTGCGAATTTGACCAAGCAAATGGTGAAATATGAAAAAGAATTATGTGAAAATTCAGTATGAAAAATTGAGCATCGATCAAAGTGCTTCGTCAGCAAAATATCGAAAACACTGGACAGGTGGTTAATCGCGTCGGCCATCAATTAGTTCTTCGACAGGTGAAGTTCGCGAAGTGTACATTTAAAATCGAAGTCTATTTGCAAAAATGATTTCGTTTAATCGCGAGAGGGGATGAACGGTGTCGGGTTCGGGGAAATTGTTGAAATTCTTTTATTGAAACCGATCGTCAGGTGTGTCAGTGATCCATTGGGAAGGGTTGAGGGATTACTAGGTGGCAGCTGGTGCCACGACAGGGATTAGAAGGCGCCTAGGGACTTCATCCTAGGGAGAACGGTAATCATCGAGGCGCGTTTGCTATCTCGCGTGTGAAGTAACGCCTGGTGGGAACGCGCCGCTGCTGGAAGAACGTAAGATTATGGGGACAGGGATAAGGATCGATGACAGCACCCCGTTGCAATTACTCTATTGAGTTGTCAGCGTCGATTTATTACCCGAACGTGGCTGAGCATCTGGCATAGTTAATGAGACAGCCTCTGGAACGTTTATTGATACATTCAATTTCTCTCCTCGTTGCAAAACTCCGCGAACTTGAAGAGACTCGGTGGATTCGCCAAGCAAATCAATCAAACTCCATAGATTTTTCTTGCATTATAAAATATAAATTTTCTATCGATCGTAAATTGATTTAACAAAGAATATTGATGTCTACGGCGCAATGGTTAGATCAAATTGTTACTCAAAAGCAATTTTGCAATTTATAAAAATTTATAAAACAATTATGTTTGTGAAAGACAGAATTTTAAATATTCAGATGGAAACTATTAGATTATGCAATTTAATAAACGAAATTCACTGAACTGAACTTTATTAACACGAGCAAACAGAAGCGCAAAGAAAACAAGTGAGGATCACGTTCTAGAAAAATAGAAAGATATGTCGAACAAATAAACAACAGTTTCATAAACAAACTGAAACACACCAATATTGAATCGTATCGAAACGATTATGATCGAACATTAGATTAATTTCGACATATTTCAATAAAAACGACCAAAATTAATAGGGATTTTTTGGAAAATTCCGTCGTACAAACATAATAAAATATACACGATGAAAATGTAGTTCCTAGGAAAATTCAAGCTCAGTTTCGGAAGTAGTCGAAGCTCGAATTGACTTCTAACAACTTCATGGCTGGCTTCCAACCCTTATTTATCGGCGGCATAGCGCTCGCATAATTTTTTAGCCCGGACATTTCGCTTTCCTTTTCGTTTTTCGTCTCGCTGTTTCACGTCAGCGGAAACAATGGCCAAGGCGAAAAAAGACTCCGTTCCAGAGGGCGAAAGAAATATGGCGGAAGTGAATCCGCCGATGTGCTCCGTGAAGGCCTCCTCCTTTCCGTCGGTGAAAACTTTCGAAATCATTTTTTTACGCCGGTCGTTCCGCTTCGCACGCGTTCCTACCTCGCTGTATTTCGGTACTTTCGCGAAATAAATCTCCGGCGTGCTCCAGTTTCCGTAAGTTTTCGAAATGATTCGCTGAGGCCAGCTCCGGGCCCTTTTACAGTTGTCCGGCACCTTATTGTGTCGGGAAAGTGGCGCGAAAGTGGGTCGGGTTCAAATTATACGATTGAAGAATCGAGAAACACCAAATAATAAATTCATAATGTCACGTCCGGTGGTCCTATCATAAATAATAATTAATAAACTTAATCATATATTTCTTTTCTTATTTGTTTTATTAATTTTGTGCGAGAATTGTAACCCATTATTATATCAAATATTATATTGAATACTGAATTATTGTATTTTATACCGTACTGCGAGCGATAGAATTAAGAAAAGTTTATAAGATATATTTTGCAGCGAACTACACAGGATTGTTAACAAATGAAATAATTCGAAACATAATATGCGAGCGATTAACTAAAAGAAACTTCCGTTGAGATTTATTCGTTATCGAAGAATATAAAAATTCATAAAAGATTGATGAACAATAGACCGGTGCAAATGAATCGAATATCAAGCGTCCGGTCAAGAGATAGACGATGGATTAAGAAGAAAAATGATTACAAAGAAATTGATGATTAAGTTTATTAATTATTATTTATGATAGGACCACCGGACGTGACAATAATAACGTCTTCAGTGCATGACGATTAAAAAATTGTATAAACACAAATTTTTCCTTATAACGAACGAGTCTAAACAAGGTGTCCGAAAAAACCTGTAGATTATAATTGTATTTCTTGCCAACGACCATTGCCTCGCTTCAAAAACCGGTTCTCGTACGATCACCGAAGTTAAACAGCGTTGGACGTGACCGGTACTAGGATGGGTGACCGCATGGGTATAGAGCATACGCCAGGCGGTGGATGCCCGGGTACCGGCCGCGTGTTGTTGGCAAAAAGGTGGTTCAAAACCTACCGCAATAAAAAGTAGGTCCCACTGAAAATTAGGCTGAAATTTGGCGATAGAGAGAGTGGAAAGAAGGGAGGTTGGTAAATGGATTTGAAACCCTGAGGGGAGCAAAGTATTATATACATATAATTGTATTTCTTGGTTGAAACGCTTTACAACATTTGCATCCTGAAATCGAGCGTTTAATGTGCAACAGTATTAAAGTAACACACGAGTGTTTTCGAGTTTGGTGAAATTGTAATTCCATTATTTTGTAGAGAGGGCGGGACCGTACCTTCTCGACCAATCCAGCGCCTGTAATTAATTCGCCCGCTGATTCTCCAATGGCAAAAGGCGTGTACCGTTGGTTCGGCACCAGTCGCGAGACAAACAACGACCGACTAATTCGAGCAAAAGATTAATCCGAGCACAAACGCGCGGGACACATTCAATTACCCCGTATCCGGTGTCAAGGCTCGCTCTGAGGGAGAGAGATAGAGAGAGATAGGAGAACCATTCCGCAGCTCGAAAAGAGCAAAGAGCTCGCCGGAAAAGCGAGCCGACGTTGTCTGGAAATGTGCCGGCGTTATCGTTTCCGTTCTCATAACGTCCCGTGTCTCCGCTTATCGCGCTTTATCAGGAACGACCCGCTGGAAAACGGCCGACACCCCTTTACTTCGTGCCACCGCTGGCTTTTTCCAACAACCGCTCACCCCTCATCCCCATTTCCCGCAATTATCCCATTCGATTTACTCGCGATAGTTAGGCGAACAGTTTCGATCATCTTCGAGCTCACAGTGTCCAAACTCTGTGGAGATCTTCGTCGTCTAATTTATGGGAATTCGAAGCGCGAGAAAATTCACGCGGGTCGTTAAAGTGTCCATAGAACGCTCAAGGAGATAAAAATTTCATTACACTGTCTTCTCAGCGTAGCTAATTTTTGATTCGTAAATTATGAAAATTGTAGGATTATGTTTATCAAAATTTATTATAATTTTATTCTTTTTATAATTATTATTTATTATATATAATGATAAATATTATATTGAATATTATATAATAATAAATAATAATATATTATATATATAATATATATTATAATATTAATATAATTAAAATTATAATATATAATATATTTATTTATCATGTATTATTTTTTTTTGTAATTATTATATTAAAATTCATGACTGATTTATTATTCGAAATGTCAAGGTGACCTCTGCTTTTTTATACGGAACTGTATGATCGATACGATACGATTGAATCGAAGCCACAAGATGGCGGCGAAGTTATTTTCCGGGCGCGCGCGGGTCGAAAGTTCGAACAATTTTCGCGCGGGAAGTTGATAATTGAATCCTGCGGCGCATGAAAACTAGCTATGTTTGAATTTTAATCGATTTCCCGCGTGTCCTGCGACGAATTCTAATGTTGAACTCTGCGGGGGCTCGATTATCACAGGAATCGAAAAAGCGGAAAGGAGGAGTCGTAGAGAGTCGTGAGAAAAGAGAGAGACAGTCGATGGTATCGAGGCGGAGCGCGTGAACAATTTTCCCAATTTTCCGAGGACGACGCGACCGGACAAAATGTCGCTTTTTCCATGGGATGTAGCCGGTTCTCCTTGAACTGGCCGTTTTAACGAGACTGGCTAACGGGCCAGAAGTTAATTCACTGACGAGGGTGAAAGTCCCCGGGCAGCCCTACTGGGAGCTTGTACCCAGCTTTTCCTCTTCGGTTTTCCGCCCTGTCCTCGTCCACTTTTCCTCCTGCTCTCTTTCTCGTTGCTGTGCTGTACTTTTTTTCGCCCTCGTCCTGTTTCGATGGCACTCTTGCGGCTTATACGCGTCCCCCTTCTTCCTCAGTAAATGCCCGGACGGCGATAACACGGTTAGCCCTTTTGGGGGTTGAAGGTGCGGAAAAGTTACGGTTCCGATGCTCCCTTCCCTCGACCGCCTCCGCCATTATCCTGTCACCGTGATTTTTAGTGTCCTTCGAGCTGCCTAGGTTTCCTCCACCTCGTAATTTCTTCCTTGAGTGGGGTGCGGACTGGCCTCTGTCGTTGGGGCCATCGGGGATGCTAAGGGCTGTGATTTCGAGTTGTTAAATTCAAACCCTTTCTCGTGAAATTAACTCACTCTTATTAATGGTGAAAGTGTGGCGAGCAAGCTGCTCCGGGAAACTTTTAAACATTTTATGTTTTGAATTACAAATTATTATCTAAACCAAAAAAAAGGATGCTGTGGTTGCTCGTAGTCAGACTATTCGAAATTTGACCACTTTTAGGGTACCAAGTTGTTCCAACTGGAACGTTGATTTTAGAATGAAAAGCAAGCTGCTCCGGGAAACTTTTAAACATTTTATGTTTTGAATTACAAATTATTATCTAAACCAAAAAAAGGATGCTGTGGTTGCTCGTAGTCAGACTATTCGAAATTTGACCACTTTCAGGGTACCAAGTTGTTCCAACTGGAACGTTGATTTTAGAATGAGAATTATTAAATACTATTACTTCGGATCTTTATGCAAAATAAAAAGTTTGCATCTGTTGCACAACGCAAGAGCTTTCATATTGTTCACTGATAATTTTAATGTACTGAAAATAATATACAGAGTGTCTCAGCCAAAGCAGGCCACCTAAATATCTCCTTTATTTTCAATATCACGAAAAATATTTATGGCACAATTTAAATGGTGTCGAAGGAGGAATGTGATAGAAGAACAATTTTTTTTGTCCGGTTATTTTTTCGTAGTTGTTTTGCAAGGTCGTCGTTACTTTTTTTATCAGGAAACTTGTTTTCTCCATTTTGCAGTAGCTGAAAAAATACATTTGAACATGCTTAAGTCATTACCTCTAGGTGACCTTGAGTCCAAAACAATGTGATAAAATTGCAGGTATAACGTGTGCACTTATAATGTTATAACACAAACAATAAAGGTCACCTGATGGTAACGATTTAAGCATCTTCAAATGTATTTTTCAGCCGCTACAAGATGGCATGAAAAAAACAAGTTTTCTGATAAAAAAATAACGATGACCTTGAAAAAAACTATGAAGAAATAACCGGATAAAAAATTGATCTTCTATGATATTCCTCCTTCGATACCATTGAAATGATGCCATAAATATTCTTCGTGACATTAAAAATAATTAATAATAATAATAAACTAGAAGTCTACAGATGTTTAACGTTAAGCACTTTCGTTGAAACAGAAAATTCCATCCATGCTCACTCTGTACACGCGTATCGCTGGTTACAGTAGAACACGGCTGGTTGGAAATCGGCGATTTCAAATCGCTGATGAAATTCCCCCGAATCCTGTTGAGTTATAGATTCGTTGGCTCGTATAGTGCAGCGATTATGCACGCGGCGTGGCGCGACGCCGCGGTGGACTTTGATCGCGTTTGTTTTATTGATTACGTTACGCGTCGCCCGACAAAGAAACTTACTTACGCGTCACAGAGCAAAACGCACGCATCGCCGAACGATAAATCATGATTCCATCACGGAGGAGTTCGACCGTTTCTAAACGGACAGACTGAGAGAGAGAGAGAGAGAGAGAGAGAGAGAGAGAGAGAGAGAGAGAATTGTTGAGAGAAATTCTGGATCACGAAACCTCGAGGCGATCCGCGCGTTTCGTTTCTCTGGATCGTTTAATCCGGGAGACAAAAGGAGACAGCAGGGCAGAAGGATAGAGTTCGCCGGAAGGAACCACGCCGTTTAGAATTACAATGCGGACGCCATGTTGCGTCCGCCAAGCTTTGACACCCCGGATTCCGAAGTGCAGCGTGCACTCGAGTGATCGATGCACCCGACACGTCTCCGAGATCCGGCAGATTCACAGAAACGTTTCAGACGTTGCTGTTGCACATCGGACAAAGCTGTAAACGGTTACCTTTAAAATTTGTTTGGTCAGTTGTAGGTTTGTGAATTGTACTGAAAAATTTCGTGTGAATGGTGTCCAAAATTATGTACCTGTTATCTAGTGCTTTTGTGTATGCAATAACGAGTAGCTTCGAGTGGTGCATTAAAAAATGTATCCTTTTCAAAATGGGACACCCAGTATTTGGAATAGGGATTGCATCCCGCCGGATCCTGCGTCATTTTTTGGTGCCGCATGTTTTAAATAGGTAATGCGCAATCCCGTAAATTTTGCAGGAACATGCGTATAATGAAAATTTCGCGAATGACCACGCGCACGATGAACTATTTCGACGTTTTATCGAAGATATGTACACTATATATCTCGTTTTCGAGAAAATCGATCCGTATTCAATTTTCTAGAAAACGAAGGTTCGAATGAAAAGAAGTTACACCAAATTTATTTTTAACTTACTTTTAACACTAATTACAAAGTGTGTTAATTACTTAATTATGAAGTGTGTTAATTACTTTTAACACACTTCTTTTCGGATGAAAAGAAGTTATACCAAATTTCTCATTTTTTAAATGCAGAATCACCCTCGTGATATATTATATCTTATATCTGAAATCAATCGCACATCAGTCCCGCGGGATTGCAATCCCTAATTTTAAAACACGAAGGGTGAATTGCGAATTAAAATTGTTCTATGTACTGCTTGTTCGGTTCACAATCGAAAATGCAACGAGAACAGAGTTACAGTCGTTCTCGATTGCTGGATTCACCCTGTATATTCATGTGGGTGGGTGCACAACGGTGGGTTACCCACCACCCCCGATGTTTCGACGGGGTTAACGCATTTCGACCGCTAACGGCTAACGAACAACAAGTACGCGTACCAATTTCTAGCCGCAGCTCCGGAGTACATGAATTAAGCCGCGGCCGAGAGAGGTTCAGCGAACTGTACTGGCAATTTGGGAAGGAGAGAGAGAGAGAACCGGTCACTGTTTGCCAGTTAGGCAGCCCTTGTAGACATTTCTAGCCGGGCCAGTCGAATTGCTGAATAAAACTTTAAGTTCCCTAATTGGAATCTGTGTAACAACCGCAGCAAGCATTGCTTCCCTTGAACTCCGAACGCGTTCAGATTCTGACGGGATGCTTGTTCTCTTTTACTAGACGGGCTAATCACTTTGATCGGACAGGCGACGACTGGTTTCTTCGTCGGATTTAATCGTCGATCGAATTGTAAGATCAAAGCTTATCCTCCATAAGAACTGGTCAAGTTAAATTTTGAATAGCACCGAATGACCTTGAATGACCTTGGAAGACGAAAGTCTTATACAGGGTGTTCGACTACAGGTGGGAGAAAATTTAAGGGTTGGTTCTTAACGATGGTATATGACGAAAATGAAGAATAAAAAAATTGCAATTTCGGCTTCGTTATTTAGCTATTAACAACGCGACAGTCACGTATCGAGTGACAGATGCATGCATAACTTGGTTCTCATTTGGGGCCCCAGCGAAGTGAAAATGTTTAATAAATCGTTGGACAACATTGAACTCTTTGACGTACACAAAGTACACTTTTGTTAGACGCGTTGTTGATTTTTAATTGTTAATAGCTAAATAACGAAGCCGAAATCGAAATTTTTTTATTCTTCATTTTCGTCTTATATCATCGTTAAGAATCACCCCTTAAATTTTCTCCCACCTGTAGTCGAACACCCTGTATATACAGGGTGTCTCAAAATTCCTTCAACATTCGGAAATGGGAGGTTCCTAAGATCATTTGAAGCAACATTTTCCTCTGCAAAAATGGCGTCCGTGGCATTGTTAAGAAGTTATTAACGAAAAACACAAACACTTGACAGTTGGGCGTGTCGGGCCGACAGTGTCTAGGTCGCGTTCTGATTGGTCCGTGTTTTTCATTAACAACTCCTTACCAGAAGATGCCATTTTTGCAAAGGAAAATGTTGCTTGAAATGATCTTAGGACCCTCGCACCTCCGGATGTTGAACGGATTTTGAAACACCCTGTATATCCACGTTTGCCGAAACGAAGACATACAGTTCAGTATGAGAAAGTAGAGGTCCACTATAAGATTTGTGACCACCATACAGTGTCCCTCCCGAAACAGAGTGAGATTTATTAAAAATATTTTGTGCAATAATAGTATAGGAAATAATACGGTGCGAAACTCCAAATGGGACACCCTGCGTACAGCAACGATAGACCATAATCGCGCAAACAGCGACCGCGTGTAAGGCGTCCCTCGGGGGGTGGCTTTAGTCGGCTCAGCCGCAGGGAGGAAAATGTTCAGCGTCGGCGACACAATTCGCGATAATTCATCGTCCTGGATACAGAAAAACGGCGCTCTGAGCGGGACAGTTTAAAATACGTCTGTGTTTACCGGCAAGGAAGGAGGAAGAGAGGGAGGGGGTGAGCAGCTTAGTCGTCCTGTAGATCGATCTGCTGTTTTCCAACGAGAGACCGATCTCACTCGGTTTCCTCGACCGGTGACTTCTTTCTCGAGGTATCGATCATCATCCCTCGTCTTCGTACCGGGCGCTGAAGTCACGGAGTAAAATCGCTGCGAGAGGCGGATAGCTCTCGACAAAGGGTCGCTGACGTGGCCTACGTCGAATCCGGAGCCCTCCCGCCCCTGTTTCCACGAGATTTTCTTTGTCGGGGTGGGGAAAAAGTGACTCCCCGCGCTCCTAGAAGTCGCACAACTACGGTTTTTCACGGTTCCGAGCCGTCTCGCAGTCTTGCCCGCGATCCGCGAAGTATTATTCCTTGCTGCTCCAGTTTCTCGCGCGCCGTGATAAATGTTATCTCGAGGAGCGAGCGAGACAACGGCTCTCTCCTGTTTCCGATGGTCGTTTTTTTCACCCCATCCCTCTCTATCTCTTTTTCTTCTCGGCTTCTTTGCCCCCGTTCTCTTCTGTTTGTTCGAGCTTGTTGCTCCGGTCCGACTTGAAGAGGACGCTACCCTCTTCCCCGAGAATGTTTCTTGTTTCCTTTACAACCCCCACCCGTAACAGCCAACGCCGTCGAGAGTGGGCTGTTTGTCAACGCGCTCCAATTGTGCGCGCCCCGGCCGGGCCCCGTGTTTGTGATTTAATTAACCTGTTGACTAGCACCACACCGACATCCGACGTCGATCGCGAAGGACTTTCGTCTTTCGCTTACTTTCCGATTCAATGTTTATCTCGCTAATTGCCCGACACCCACACTCCCCTTGCTCTTTCATAGACGAATTTGCGAAACCGCTGGAACCGTTCTGGGTATAATTAAGTATAATAAAAAATACTTTTTAAAAACCACGCTTATGTTAAAATGCAATAAAAAGGAGAAAATAATTTTTTTAGACATTGTGACTAGAAATAAAAGCGTGGAGCGCTAAACTATTTTGACATAATCTTCGTGGGCGCTCCACGCTTTTATATATATATATACACTAATTATTATACTTATTTATATACTAATTATTAAACTTATATACTAATGTCCAAAAAATCTTCTTCTTTTTAGTGCATTTTAATATAAGCGTGGTTTTAAAAAGAATTTTCTACATATTTTTTGATTCTCTACTTTTTAGTCTTTTTTAAATTGAACGCAAGATATAGTAATACTGGTATGAAATAGTAACTGAGAGTCCGAAACTGTCCGAAATGGAACTGAATGAACGGAACATCGCACTGAGCTCCTTCGGTGCGAAATGGGTAGCGGAGTGGGGAGCGCTGTCGCGTGAAGTGGGGATCTCTTACCGCGATGGCGTACTACCGACGCGGCGAAGGGCGAAGAGGAATATTTATTAAATATTTTTTACCTCCTAAACGCACAGTTTTTAAAAATTTTTTGTGTAATATTACATTTTCATCCAGTTCTAAGCTATGTTTAAAGTTTCAAGTCTCCAGCTCATCGGGAAGTGGTTTAAAATTCGATTACAAGATTTGACGTATACAACAACGACAACGACAATATTGGCACGACAAGCTAATATAAGCGTGGTAATTAATAGAGACACGGATTCTCCCAAGCTTTTTGCGGTCCTAGCCTGCGAGGCGTCCTGGTTCGCTCGGTTTTTATTCTTTTTCACAAGATTACGGAGAAAATTATTCAGTCTTAATGGTTCACGATATCCGCAGTAACAGAGAATATATTACTACTATTTCATCGGCTGTACCGACATCTTGGCTTAATTTTCTCAGGGAAGAGTTCAAACGGATTTATTTATTACCACGTCACTGCCTCTTTGAAAGTTGTATTAACATAAATAAAATAGGACAGAGGCGAATTGGTTTCCCATGTTAGTGGATTACGACTGTTTGCACAGGCCCGTCGAATAAGCAAAGGAAATTGACTTTTGCAACGTCCTAATGGATTCATGGGAAAGGTAGGATTCGTTATTAAATTTTATTGAAGACTTTCTCCCCGCAGCTTTTTCCCATCTCTGTGCTTGTCGTAAATACACAAGGTGCTTTCAGCGGATAGAATTTTCTTCGATGGAACAGCTGGTCTGAACGCGTTCGCGTACAGCAGTACAGCATTTACAGCATTGGCGAAGAACAGTTAGAAATTGTTAGGAACTACAGTTGAATGCGAACGACTTCTTCGAAAAGGGCCCAGCCGAATAAGATGGTCAAAACTGCCCTTAGAGGTTCTTCAATGGCTATTCAGCATTCGAAAGCTGACCAAGTAAAACCCCTCCGAGTAAAATTTCAGCCCTCTAGCTTGCCCGTGAGGGTAGTTACGGGGTAAATTAGATTTTGTGCATTTTCCGGTCTTTAATATAATTCTGAAAAAATGTGGCACATATAATAGAAGAATATTATAACCGAGAATATACTATATACAAGGTGTCCCAAATTTAAATGACAAAACTTCAGGAGCGTGTAGGGGACCGAAAAACCAAGACAAAATGTTATTTAGAAATTTGCTCGTTTTTGCTTTGTTTTCATTTTTGTACTTATTTATTTACATTTTATTTACGTTATCATCTATTTAATGGAGATATTGTTCAAAATGTTGGCCTCTTGCAGCAATGCAAACATTACATCTAACATTGTGTTGATGATACTTGGTACACTGCATCTATGATTAAGGAATCATAGAAGAAAGCAAGAATGTAAAGAAACGAAAGAATGTAAAGGATAACATCAAGTGTTTACATATCTCATAAGTCACACGACAATATTAAAACAATCGCAAATACAAGTGTATGCAACAACTCAAGAGAGCAACTGTAGTTTCGCCATTTAAATTCAGGACACCCTGTATATAAACAAAAATCCGAAAAAAGAGACCTTCTACGTGCCCCTCTACACCCCGCTTACGTCATAGTATTGGGGACTTTTAGTATATTTACCCCGTAACTAGTCCGAATAAAGTGCCAAAGTGAAAAATTGTGTTCCTTCCATTTCCCTCCACAACATTTCGTTGACTGGACTATGGGACCTTTCATTACCGAAACATTGCACTCCGAGCATTTTTGTCGGGACTAGTGCAGTCAACTTTGTGGGGAGGTATGATTGACTGGGTGTGTTTGATGAAGACGTTAAACAGGATGTGAAACATAGTTCTCCCAGCAGCCGATCAGTATTTCTGCGAACTGGATCTCCCTCTGTGCAAGTGTATTTCCGTGGTAGCTCGCGCGTTCACTCCCCAGTTCGAGCGCAATCTATCCTGGAAACCGACAATGCGAGCTGATACCGCGTATCCAGTTTATCATCGACGGAAATTAAACTAGTTCCGAGGGAGGCCAGAAACGATGTTAGCTCGTGCCGTCGCGAATAATCACGCTTGAAAACTGGGCCGCTTTTATCTAGTATCGGGAGTCGATCGCCGCCATAATGCCGAGCCATCTGGATTTCTTTTTTCTTTTTTTTCGTTCCGCGATACTGCGTTGATTATCAGCCAATCAACCCCTGCAGTATAAACGCTGCTCCGCCTTTGTGTAATCAACGAAGATATTACTCTGTGACGCTCTCTGTACTCACTTGAGCCTGGCTTCAAAGTTCCTGGCAGCTTAAACTGGCAATAAGAATATTTGGACGTATGCAGAGAAAACGAGACGGGGATAGCTCGAGTTGAAATTATTCTCATCTTGCGTAATTAGGATAGTTGAGTTTAGGTAGTTCGGAATTTTGTACTTTCGAGTTCGTAGGAGCCGACGTCTACCTCGGAGATTCGATTTTCGAAACTTCGGATTAGTTACACGTTTCAGAGGAGTCACAATTTTATCTGGTACTACAATTCGTTCAGGATAAATTCTCCTTTTTATCGATCGTATATTTGTTGAACAAAGTATATTATCAATCTAATAGATTGATCGAACCAGTGTGCCGATAAAATCGATATACTTAGTTCAGGACGATCTACACCACTTGTCACTAGGTCTACTGTGATCATTCTCTCCCTCTACTCGATTCTAAAACCTATTTCCAGAACATATATCTTTTCCACTAGGTTTAGAAGCAGTTTGTTTCTAAGGGGATCTTAGAATGACCATTTTATTTATCCCTCCTCTAGAGTTTCTACAGAAGCCTTGTGGAATCCCATGATCATTAGTACTGAAGGTGGGATGTCGCAGAAGGAAACGAGGATGTTGCTCGTCGAGGAAATAATCAGTAGCCACGAGTTGTGGTTAAACTTGTATACTTTATTTGCCAGTCAATCGCGTAGCCCGCGTGACTGCTCTCGACCAGACTTCGGACAAGACTAAAAGTTACGCTTACGAACTAACCATTCGCTCGTTGATGCATTCTCACGAACAAAGATCCTGTATTCATTCACGCAGCTCATTCTCACGATAACCGAAACTAAACATTCAGACCCTTCGCGACGTTCAACCCAATCATCTAAACATTCTCTCGACGCTATCGCACAGACGCAACCTGATCCATACTTTCGACTCTAGCACACAGCACGCAAACTGAACCATACTCTCGACGCTAACGCACAACCGGACTCATTCATACATACAATGTTTTAACCTAAACATTTAATCTAAATTGACGGGGACGTGGCGTCAGCCTGTCGCCGCCACAGCACCCCTAACTCAAGACGATCTAGAGAGTTCAGTATTCCATTTCTAGAGCAACCACATAAAGTAACCTTTTATTTTTCTTTTGTCCCGATTATATTCAATTTGTAACCGTAAATATTTTTCATGTAGGAACAATTTTTAATCCCGGAAAGTATTGTGACAGTCCAAGAAGCTGTCACACGAGCCACGACGTCTCCCACATACGAGAGCCAAGTTCCAAGTATACTAACTTTAATGTTCTCACTGTTCGCACGACCTCCCCCGACTCTAAATATTCTAGAATCCACTGTAACCAGTTCTAAGTGTTCCGAGACTCATAATAAGTTAAACCGAAGTATATTCTAGGATCCATTATACTCTGGGATCCAAATATTCTAGACGTAAGCTTCTAAGACGGACGATCCCCCACGTTTAAAGATTTCGAGACGCACGAGCGAGAACTGGGTCCAAGTACTTTAAAAGCCATAATAGCCGAAGTATCCTCCGGCAACCAGGTGATTCTATAGTCTCAGCGACGTCCCCGGGACCTAACTATATACCCTCTCCCGGGCCGAGACGGGGAGCATCTGCGTTCGAATAATCCGCAGCGTCATTGCGAATTAAAGTCGTCCCCTCGGCTACCGTTCAATGGGAACGTATCACGGGACAAAGATAGCTGATTGCTATTGGGGAAAGATGATGGAATCGTGTCGCTCCCAGCTGGACGACGACGCGATCGGTAATTGAACTCTGCTCCAGATAATTATTCGCTTGCATCGCGCACGGCAACCGAATCGCTTCGCGCTTTCCCTTAAGAAATCGAGGAAGGCGAATGGAAATGTACAATGGCCGAAGCTAAAACGAAATTTCTCTATTCGTTGTGGATTATTTGTCCCGACAATAACAACAAAATCCAATTACCATGGTTTCCTGGGGCAGCGCTGACGACAACCACAATTTCCACGAAGAAATGTGTGGATGGATCGCTGCTGGGACGAATGATTCGATAACTATGTATTTAACAATAACGTGCTTCATTGCGAGAGTCAGTCTTAATGTCCGCGTAGCTCGCGTGACTGCTCTCTACGAATTCTGTAGCCGAACTAACTTAACTAGCCGTTCGCTCTCAGATGCACTCTACGAAAACCATTCTTCCTCACTCACACGCAGATCGCTTTCACTCTAAATTAAACTAAACACTCAGACCCTTCGCGACGTTCGACCCAATCATCTAAACATTCTCTCGACGCTATCGCAGAGACGTAACCAGACCCATACTTTCTACGCTAACACACAGCACGCAAACTGAACCATGCTCTCGACGCTAACGCACAACCGGACTCATTCGTACAATGTCTTAACCTAAACAATTGGCGGGGACGTGGCGTCAGCCTGTCTGCGCCACAAATGCAACGAAAATGGAATATTTACGAAAATACATCAATGCCATACTAATTGAAGCTGTTCCGTCGCGCAGAAACAAAATACGAGGGTTTCCTTTGGAGAATATTTATGGTCCGTTCGTGCCTAAAGACCGTCCTCGAGAATTAAGCAAACAAAGGTCATTCGACGACCAGTCGAGGCATCTGGCTTAATGTTTAGTTTTTCTCTACACTTAAAATACAAAGTGTCATAAATCTAGTCCTTCCGAAGGATCACCCGCGACCGTGAACCGTACCGTGTCAAATTAGGGTCGATTCATACATCTCCGATATCGGAGTCCGACAAAATATTCTTACCCAGGTTTAAGTGAGACCATCCACAACCAGAAAACTGCGTCCGATTTTCCTCCGATACTTTTCCTTCGAGTCGAACAGGCCATAACTAACAAATAAAAGGTTTCTATCCCTTCTCAGGTGAACTATCGGTAGCTCTCCTTTACAACTTCATAGTAATGAGAAACATTCCTACTCAAGTTGCTTCAAAAATCGGCCGGAAATGCATGGATACCGAAAAACGCCGGCTGGATATGTACGAATCGGCCCTTACCGAGACGCGTCGGTGACCGATTCAGGGATCGCCCCACTCCTCCTTCCAAGGGCCTCATTCAGTGCTGCGGGAAGGAGGTCCTAACTGTCAAAAGTGTACTGATTGGGAAATGCAACTTTCTGCAGGAACCAATCAGTGCATCTTATTTCCTGCTCGAGAAGCCTGACGAACATCGCGCTGAGACCGCGTTCTTCAGTTTAGTCTTGTCAGTCATTCGCGTCACTTTAACTCGGTTTACGCTAGTTCGTTGTCTTTGTTGAAACGCTTTCTTTAACGTATTTTATTGTGGGGAGATTACGATAACCGTGGCCCCTACTTTGAAGGTTATATTTGTGTTCCTAGGATCATTTTAAGAGAAAAATGTGTATATAACAGGTGTCCAATGGGCTCCGTTTAGCCGGTAAAGTAGATTTCTTGTTTTTCATAAAACTCCAAATATCTTGCAAACTATGCGAGATATGGCAAAATATCAAGAGACCTTTTTTGTAGAAAATTAAATTTCCAATAGTTTATGTCCTATGACATTTTTCTATCAGCTGCGCAGTTTCCGAGTATATTTATATTTCGGTGAATTTGCAGAACAACTGCCTCTCCGCCGAAATAATAATCGGTGGAACGTAAAGGCTTTGTTCTGAAAAGATCAAATTCTGGAAAACATCTACAATGGGAAGATTATGTAAACAGAGTGAGTTAGGGTTAGGCCGTTAGAGGGGGCGGAGAGGCCCGGTCGTGAGGCCGGGCCGACCACGCATACAAAAATCCAGGGGTAGTCTGGTAGTAATTTTAATTGAATATTTTTCCCGAAAAATGGACTTTTAACATCATTTTAACGTTTCTAATAGGAAATTAGATTTCCTTCAAAAAAGGTCTGTTGATATTTTACCATATCTCGCATAGTTTCCGAGATATTTGCAGTTTTATAAAAAACAAGAAATCTACTTTACCGGCTAAACGAAGCCCCTTGTATAACTGTTATATACACATTTTTTTCTTAAAATGATCCCAGGAACACAACTATAACCTTCAAAGTAGGGGCCACGGTTATCGTAATCGTGCCTTTATTGTCATACGAACCGATTATTGTCTTTTGCGTCTTTATAACATTTGAACTACTTGCCCAATATTAATTTGGCGGGCACAGAGCCGGCATACGTCGCGAAACATCACACAGCGACGCCACAGAAGCAATTCGATCGATAATTTTGATTCCGAATAATTCTGGAACAAACAGGTAGGTCCTTAAAAATTGATAAAAAAAGTTACTTGAAAAATCCTAGTGTGAAAGCACCAGCAATAAAGATGTTGCCGCGATATTAAAGATGTTGCCGCGACAAATTTCTACTACCAAACTCGGTCTACTTTTCGACTACTAAAATTCTCAGCAGCGTAATTTGACTTTGGGGGATTTTGGAGTGATCGTTGGAGCGCATTACGGTGTAGATGGGCCGAAAAGCCCAGCCGCAACAGATGGGATGGAAGATCGCATTCGAATCACGAGGGCCGCAACGATGAAAAAGTGAACAAAGCCAAACCGTGGCGAAGGGAAAAGCCGAGTTCACGAGGTTCACCGTCTCTTTCACTTAGCCTCTGGAAAGTGTGCTTTCGCCGGGCGTAAGTCTACTTGCTCCGTAAATAGTTGAAAACGCAGGGAGATATGACCGTGGAGCATCGTGCCCGGTAATTTCTCCTCCGTTTGTTCCAGGGTACGTAATATCGCGTACCGCAGCAGCGAGCCTCCGTGCCGTTTACACTGCCATCGTAATATCCCTCGTTACAACGAGAGGGGGTGCCAAGAGAGAGAAAGAGTGAGACGATGAAGGGAATCACAGACGGCACTAAGCGAGCAGCAGTCGTATACATATTTAAAGCGGAGGAATGATGCGTCCCTGCAACATTTAACGAGCTCATCTCCGACCGATCGATATTACATGGAACCGGTCCCACGTGGCGTAGTTCTTTCCCGAGAAACACTTCTACCATTCGATTGACGCTCTGAGAGAGCTCAGACCGTTTGCCAAGTAGCGTCGTTCTAACAAAGAAACGACAAAAGTTGGAACAAAAATGCTGGGGGATCTTGGCAGACTTGGAATCCTGGATTCTTCGATAGAGCCCCGTCTGGAGATCGCAGTTCTGTCGCGTGGAGGTATTTTGTTTTCAGTAAATCACTGTAGGAAGTCTACAATGAGTAAGGTAAAGGTACCAGTAGTTGACCATGTACGAGTAGTTGACCATTTCATAGGAAAACATAAAAAATAAGATTTTTATAAGCTGTACACTTTTGATGAAACTGAATCTCGGATGCCATACCATCTGTTGGTTAAATTTCTATATACTATTCTCTATTAACTCGCAACATCAACTCTGTTCCTCAATTAAACTTTTTATGGAATTGATTTGTTTTATTTCTTATTTCATTCTTTAATTGTAATTTGTGCTGGTAATTGTTGAAACTAAATGATAGTAAAATGATTCCCAACATTATTGCTTGAACCCTCTTTCTATTATAAATGGTCAACTACTAACGAATAAAGGAGATCAATTACTAGATTTTTTATTTTCAAAAGTGGTCAACTTCTGAAGCAATTACTGAATTTTTAAATACATTTCTTAAATTTGTATAAGTAAACTTTTTTTAAATAGTGGCCTTGGTACGAAATTTAGAAGACCTTCAGGCATCGACTCTCGCTATTTGATGACAGAGTAAGTGGTTACTATTGTTCGCGTAGAGAACTTCTCTTAACTGGTCAACTACTAGTACCTATACCTTACTCTCGCACAGTGTTCGTTGAAAAATCATTTTCGGGCTCGGAAATAAAAAATTCTTGTAAAACCATTTCAATGAAAATTCCGGAATTAAATTGAATTGCATCGCTTCTTCATAAAAAGCTCACACGTTCTGAAGAAAAACAAGTTCCCAAGCTAACTACTTTCGTGTCTGAATTTCTCTCTTCACATTTGCAGAATCGCACTGCGAAAAGTTTACACGAGCACCGTTGATTTAATGGGTAGATGAAATCAACTGGAACTCGCTTTAATGTTACTAAAATACGAGGACATTTTAAAAAGTCGAGGCAATTTTGAAATTATCGGTATCTCCAACGAGTACTTCAAGAAGTCCATCGGTCGTTCGAAAAAGAATTTACGAAGAAATCCTGAAACATTTTATTTCTCTAAGAATTTCCTTCCTCCGAAAACGATTTAGCTTCGATTTCTACGGGACCATCTAGCTAGATGCAAGCACAGGGTGGAAAGGAGCGTTCACAGATTATGATAATTCCGGTTCGAGGCTTTCACCGACCCGTTAAACGGGAAGAACGCGTAGTCGCAGGTGGCTCGATTTATTAGCCTGGCAAATGTCGGCGATCGCTTCTCGCACACCGGAAGTCTCGTGGATATCGTGTCGAATGCTCGTTGGCTGGATCCCGATCACTCGATTCTCACCCCTCGATAAAGATCGATATCGGTTGTATCGGACGCACGCGTCATCCCTCGGCTTTTCCTTCGTGCGTGTCCCTGCTTCGCGTGTGTCTGCTTCTGCGGATTTTGCGCGACGCTGGATTACTGGTTGCCACCTCGTGGCATCGTTCCCCTAACCGATGCCGGGCCCACTGAACCGAAAACATGACGGATAAGCCCCGACCTGGAACACCGGCACGCCAGAAACCGTGGCGAGGATCGAACCTCTTCAACGATACGTCATGGAACCACCCATACCACGGACAGTCTTTTATTTCGAACGTTTCAACCCCTATCTCGCTCCGAGATCGTTCGCGTTTTCAAGTGAAACTTCTTTGCCGAGGGGGGTGCAATTTTTCTAGCGTTACGGAAGGCGAATGTAACGAAACATTTTTTAACGGAGAAAAATCTTACCCAACGGGGATTTGAACCCCGGTCTACCGCTTGGTAGTCTAACTTTTTAAGGGGTAGGGTACCCACGTGACATTACTAGAATCTAACTAGAATATTGCTAGATTTTGGGCCAAAAAAAGGGTTTCTGGGAACACACCTCACGTCCTCGTACGATTATATTTTCAGCCGAATGAGGGCTCATTCTAAAGGGGAAGGTTAAATGAAGCGCGCGTGGGTTCAACTTTAGTTACATTATGTTTATATCCAGTATTGGACTGTCCAAAGTAGGGAAAAAAATGAAAAAAAATTCCGGAGATTCTAATGTATTTTTCGATCACAAAAAGATTTTTTCTGTTAATTTAAGGACCCACGCGCGCTTCGTTTAACCTTCCTCTTTAGAATGAGCCTTCACTCAGCTCAATATGTAATCGTATGAGGACTTGAGGTGTGTTCCCGTGATCGCATTCAATTGTTCCCCAGATTCCGTTCATGAAGGGCAAGTAGAAGCAATTTTAGTTCAGCTACTTGGACGAAATGGCGCTTAGTCAGGAGAATTATCAGCGTAGTTTCTTAACAACGAAAGTGTAAAGGGCATGAAGCCACTCGGATCGATTAATAGCACTAAAGATAATGATTAACCCTTAGCACTCTAATGGTGACTTTGAGGCACCATTAAAAGTTTCTGTATCATTATTCAAAATATTGTATACATTATTAAATACATGGGTATCTAATCAATTACTAAACAGTTAGGTATTGTATGAGGTATTATATCAATATCATATCCATAAAATTTTTTAAATCATAGGTAATGGAAATATTCGAGGTAGGAAAACATGTTTAATTTTTTAGTTAAAGTAGCTCAGAGTGCAAAGGGTTATAGGGTTGATACAAATGTATGTTCATCACTGTTGCCAAATTGGTTTTTCGCGCGGGGGTTGGTCACAATGAAAAATACCACGGTCACGTGGGTACCCCTACGCCCTTAAGGGGTAGGGTACCCACGTAACATTACTAGAATCTAACTAGATTTTGGGTCGAAACATGATTCTGCAGGCTTTGGTTATTTGTCCTTATGCGATTATATTTTGAGCTGCGCAAAGGTTCATTCGATAGAGGAAGGTTAAGCGTCTAAAAACAGTTTTTTAGAGACAGAAAAATAAATCCAAAGTAGAGCAAAAATCGAAAAAAAACACAGTTTATCAAGCGGTGCGATTTTTAGGTCTCTTCTCTGACTTTATCAGCATTTCACGAACCACGTGTTTTATACATTGTGAGGGCATAATTTGTTTCGGATTTTTCAATTCAATGGATCTATTGCAAGTTTCTCATAGTCAAATGCAGCTTCGGCGAAATTTAAAATTCATCAAATACTGCGGCAGCCACGGTGTACAAAATATGAATACGTGTATTAAAAATATCAGCTCCGTCGCATATCGGCTGCATAAAATATTGAAAAATTTAACAAAGAGAATTTGATTAACGCGTCCATCGCTGTGGCTGTTGTTTTATACGGCGAGGTAGAATCGACGTGATTTTTCGTGAATACGGAATGTTATGATGAATTACGTTGGAAATACAACATACAAGTATAAAAATAATATAAATAAAAATATAAGTTTTTAAAAAGTCTTTTATTTTCTACTTTTTAGTCTTGTTCAAATTTAACGCAAGATATAGTAATACTGGCACGAAATATGGATATGATACAATTATAAAAAAGTTATTCTATTTTAAAAGGTGTACGAACACTTTGTACACGCACTGTATGTTAAAAGTCAGTCAATTAACCCCGGTCTCACCTATTTGTAGTAATTTTTTCAACGTTGAATAGAATTAAACAAAGGGATATATTAGCGATTTTATGCACTTCTTGCACGTGCTCCAACCGGGGCGTCTGAAACGCGTTCCACGTGCACCGGAGGGAAGAATATCCATCAGATTAATACTTAAGGGGAATATTTCCTTCGGCGCATTCCACCACGACGCTTTTGCTCACTGCGGCGTCTGTTCTCAGCCGGCTAATTGGATATTATGTAATGTCACAGCCACGACACCGTGTTCCCGGCGAAGAAACGCAAGAATAATGGCGCGACTGTTTTCCCTCCCCTGTTCTGTTTTCCACCAGCGGCAGCTTCTATTCTTTTGTTTCTCCTGACGGAGAGGGAACGTCGTCGCGACGATGTTGCTCGACTCGTTGGCCCGTGACGTAGACGCGAGTTATTATGGGTGTAATTAACTTTCCTCATGAAGCCTCTTATCTTCTTCCTGGCCTGCCACTCCCGGACCAACAGCCAATCCTGTCCGAACGAATTTTCTTCGGTACGAACGGTCTGCTTTCTCAAGAAATCGTACAACTTTCGATATAATTACGGTAGAGTGACAAAACTTTTTCGAAATTCGACCTAACAGCTTGTACAATACGAGGAAAAGTACTGGAAAGAGTGAGGAATTAGTTGCCACTTTAATAACATTTATTGAAACTGATCAATATTTCTTTGAGAAAAGACTCCCGAGAAAATCGTAGATATTTTGGTAAGATCGAGATAGTGCAATGAAAATAATTTTTGGTTCACGATCGTAAATTTTGTATATGCAAATATGATATCGGCGCTACACGTTCGATCAACAAAAAAGAATTTAGCAATTTTGCAGAATTATAATTTCGACGTTTCGGTTCGGTTTTGAACCATCTTCAAGAAAAGTCCGCGTCTATGAAAATAATGTAATAAAATTTGTATTAATTGAACAGAAACTTTTTGATAGTAGTAACAAAAAGAATATACAGGGTGTCCCAAAATAAGTGTAACTCCCGGAAATAGGAGGTTCCTTGGGTCATTTGAATCAACATTTTCCTTTACAAAAATTGCGTCTGCGGCTTTGTTTAGGAGTTATTATCGAAAAACACGGTCCAATCAGAACCCGGCTATAGCGAACAGAGTCCGACTCGGCGACAAGTCCCGCTTAACGTGGTGCCGCTATTGGCCGAACCAGAATCAATCCGCTGTAGCCGCGCTCTGATTGGTCCGTGTTTTTCGTTAATAACTCTTAAACAAAGCCGCGGACGCCATTTTTGTAAAGGAAAATGTCTCTTCAAATGACCCAAGGAACCTCCCATTTCCGGGAGTTACACTTATTTTGGGACACCCTGTATACATACTTGCTAAATGTGAAAAACAGACAGAAAACAAGTAAAACAAAATTGTGCTTCACAGCACGAAGGTTTGAACTGTACTAAACTGTAAACTGCTATGGCAAAGTCAAGAACGGAAAAACATACGAATATCGTGGATCAAACTGACTGAAGTTTCTGTTCAATTAATACAAATTTTATTACATTATTTTCATAGACGCGGACTTTTCTTGAAGATGGTTCAAAACCGAACCGAAACGTCGAAATTATAATTCTGCAAAATTGCTAAATTCTTTTTTGTTGATCGAACGTGTAGCGCCGATATCATATTTGCATATGCAAGTGCAATGAAAGTAGGGTAACTGCACCAGTGAATGAACGAGCACCAGTAAATGAACGCTTTTGTATATTTCAACAAATTTTAACCCGGACGGCATACTAGCGATAAAATTGTGATTAAAGAGTTAAATAATAGGAGAATATTGTTTAGTAATTTTGTTTATTGATTGGACTAGCATTATTCAATTACTAGAATGTAGTGTTCATTGACTGGTATTTTTCATATTTTTGATTTAACGTTTAATAAAGAAGAATAATAATAATTTCATTGTATTTGTGTTCATTTATTTTTGACAAATGAAGTATAGGGAGCTATTTGGCATATATGAGATTCCTTTAATTCACATAGTTTTTTTTTAAATAAAATATTTTTCTGAACAATTTCTTAAATGTTTATTCACTGGTGCAGTTACCCTGTCGAAATTTATGATTTTTGTCCCCGGCACCTGGAGTCGGCGCCAATATGAGCACGACCTTATGCCTCATTTTGTTTCTTCTCGATTTCTCTTTACTTTTCCTCGAATAGTTACGAGATATTGTACTCTCTACTTTTTGCATCGGTAAATCGAGCAGATAGAAGAACGAGTTCGGAGAGAAAGCGCCGCATTAAAATGAAATTGAACGGTTTACCAGAGGAGAGACAGTGGCGAGTATCATCGAGAAATCCATGTCGATGCGGTTACGCGTGCCGGGAACACACGAGTCCGGCATTTGTCCGCCACAAAGCGGCGATAAAGTGGTCTGTAAAGAGGTCATAATCTTCTCTGCGCATTGTAAATCGGTGCGGCGCGAGGTCTCGATTAAAAGTTCCCCGGGTGAAAAAGTGTCGCTCGCTCGATGGACTTCATTCAACCGCGCCATGATTTTTTCCCCACCGTTTCCCTTTTGCACGGATCCCGTGTGCACACTTCCTGCATGCAATTTCCTACCGGTGGCGAACTTATTAACCGTCTGCGGACCTCTTCCGTCCGTCGCGTTCCCGAAAAAATTAAAATGTCCCCTCGAAATGCAAGATTTTCTACGGAAACCGAGCTGCGCCACTTTTTGCCATCCTAATCAAATTTCGCTGGGCGAAATTTAATATATTCTCGCACAGGGTGTTTCCAATCTGCCGGCACAACCGGAAATATAATGGATTGCAAAAGTTAGTCGGTAATCGGGGAATTAAATTACGCGAGAATTTCATTTTCAAAGGCGGTTCTCTTGACAATCGTCGATTGAGATCGTTTTATTTTGTTGAAATATTTCTTCGCGTGCTTCTTCGCATAGAATTATCGTCCTGGTAATTCGAGTAAGTTTATAGAGCAATTAGGTGCTCTGCAGGGTTCTTTCAAGCGTAGGTCGATTTTGGTTCTTGGAAATTAGTACGCAACTCTCTCTAAGTCGTGTAAACCCATGTTTAGCCTTGCAGAACAAACTTCTCGAGTTTAGGCTAGTCCGGACTTAAAGCGATCGATGCCTGGATCTGGGCTAGGTCTAGGTCACTTCGACGCGAAATCATTGAATCATATATTTGCGATGAATTTAGAATTTATTAGCGGTATTTTCATCGTGTTAATGGAAACTAGAAATTACGAGAGCTATAGGTCGATTTACAAGTTTCTCCATAGCTAGGCCACTTGTTCCGAGGTCTAGGTTACTGCAACCCTAAGATAATAAGAGACATAGGTTAAGTTCTAGGTAGAATAATCGATGAGTGCATAAACAAGTTTTTCCGCAAGGTCTAGACTACTTTAACTGTAGAATAATCGCTCGATACCTTCGCGTCTCGAGTAATCAATGAATCCTTTAATCCAGGAGTAGGCGCGTGTTGGTCTCTTTGACCGACGATTTCGTATATATTGAAATATAATCAAAGTCTCCGACTGTAGATTTTATTTCGTTTATTTCGTTACCAGGTGACCATTTATTTTATACTAAAAATTTTTAATTGCTTATGTAAGACAATTCTGAAACAAGTGAAATACAATATTGCACATTATTAATACTATATTAGTCATTTTATTAAATTATGTCTCATTATATTAGCATCAGTCGAAATTACCGAAATTAATTCATTTTAAATTTTATATTATATGGTTACTTAATATTTTATTTACTTTGTCTATATCATATTTTAGTTATTTCGTTATTAGGTGAACATTTATTTTATAATTCAATTTTTGAGTTGTTTATGTAAAACAATTCTGAAACAAGTGCAATACAATATTGCACATTATTCAAACTGTATTAGTCATTTTATTAAATTACTTCTCATTATATTAGCATCAGTCGAAATTACCGAAATTAATTCATTTTAAATTTTATATTATATGGTTACTTAATATTTAATTTAATTTATCTATATCATATTTTAGTTATTTCGTTATTAGGTGAACATTTATTTTATAATTCAATTTTTGAGTTGTTTATGTAAAACAATTCTGAAACAAGTGAAATACAATATTGCACATTATTAATACTATATTAGTCATTTTATTAAATTATGTCTCATTATATTAGCATCAGTCGAAATTACGGAAATTAATTCATTTTAAATTTTATATTATATGGGTACTTAATATTTAATTTAATTTATCTATTTCATATTTTAGTTATTTCGTTATTAGGTGAACATTTATTTTATAATACAATTTTTGAGTTGTTTATGTATACAATTCTGAAACAAGTGAAATACAATATTGCACATTATTCAAACTGTATTAGTCATTTTATTAAATTATTTCTCATTATATTAGCATCAGTCGAAATTACCGAAATTAATTAATTTTAAATTTTATATTATATGGTTACTTAATATTTTATTTAATTTATCTATATCATATTTTAGTTATTTCGTTATCAGTTGAACATTTATTTCATAATACAATTTTTTAGTTGTTTATGTAAAACAATTCTGAAACAAGTGAAATACAATATTGCACATTATTAATACTATATTAGTCATTTTATTAAATTATGTCTCATTATATTAGCATCAGTCGAAATTACCGAAATTAATTCATTTTAAATTTTATATTATATGGTTACTTAATATTTTATTTAATTTATCTATTTCATATTTTAGTTATTTCGTTATCAGGTGAACATTTATTTCATAATACAATTTTTTAGTTGTTTATGTAAAACAATTCTGAAACAAGTGCAATACAATATTGCACATTATTCATACTATATTAGTCATTTTATTAAATTACTTCTCATTGTATTAGGGTCTGTCAAAATGACCGATGCGCGCCTACTCTCCGGGTTAATACCTAACTTGCTCTGACATCAAGATCCGCTGTCTGGATGCAATTGTTTACACGTTGAATATTTCAGAGCACGATTTCATCAGTTTTAATTGCGAATAATTGCCGAATTGTGATAGCAAAGTGATAGGTCCGGTGCTTAGGCGGTGATCAAAGGCCAAAAGGTGCAATCTAGCGATATGGGACGAGGGTTCTAGGTCACCGACGATCAAGCGACCAATATCCTCTTCACCGGGGCCATCACAGTATCACCAAGATCCAGGTTAGCCTCATCTAAATAACTCATTGCGGACCTAACAGAGAGACCCGGGATTGAACCTCTTCGGGGACGTTAAGCATTCAGATGAGGGGACCCTTTCCTCGGCAGACATGCATCATCCGACGAACCGTTTAACTCGCTCCGAGATAGAATTCGCTCGAAGAACCGGGAATACGGTCTGAGCATGGTGATAATTAGGCTTTTTTAATAAATTTAAGGCGCGAACAGGTTGCTGCAATTCGAACGGTAATAGGTTAAAAGAGAATTTCTATATATTCTCCCCAGTCAAGATCGTAGAAGAAAGACAAAAAATTCTGTATACGTTCTGTCTCTTGCAATCAACATAGACAATTTGTATTTTGAACAATGATCCGCACTAGAAATAATACAGAATAATTAAATTACTTAAATATTTATTAGAAACGAATTATATTTTATTTATAGACAAATAGAAATTGATATTATCGGCGCCCTGGTTCGATCATGAATCTACAAACATAATTTGAATAAATACTACAAACATAATTTGATAATTGTCTTAAATCAATGTGCGATCGCGAAAAATAATTTTGATATTTTATTTAATCTCGAATGGAACGCGTAACATTCGGATTTGTTAGACTTTGTTAGAAACCTTCGACCTTCGTCAAAAATCTATTTGGCTCCTGTTTCTTGCAGTCGAAATTTCTATTTTCCATAGAGATCTGCAATTTAAGGAAAACGTACGGTAGAATCTCGATTTTTCTGTCCGCAGTGGGAACGGCGTTATGGCTCAGCCGAGATGTTAGATTCAGTTTGCGAAACGGGCGCGGTCGGTCGGTTCCGCGGAGACATTATGCAGGATCCTCCGTTTAATTTGATTTGCAGATAAAAAGGGAAATCGACGGGGCTCGAGGATACCGGAAGTGGCTCTTTCGAATTCCTTGGACGAGCGTTCGCGAGTATCCGGGGCGTCTTTAACGGAATCGATATGGTGTTCGATGGCTCGTCGAGTGCTCGCCGCGATCGTGATTTCAAATGTAAAGTTAACTGTCCTGTTTTAAGCTGGGACGATCTTTTCTTGAAGACTCCTGCTCGAACGATCGATTTCCGATATTTCGAAATTGCTGGAACTGGGTAGAACTCTCTCGCTCTTTGTCATAGAAAACGATTGAAAGATCGGAGACAAGAAAAATCTGAATAAACTCGATCTGTAATTTCAAACATGTGTAAAAACTTTGAAGAATGTTGTTCGTGACTGAAATCACCATAGATTCAAAGATTGTGGAGCTTCCTCTTTACAACGGCACTTTAACCCTTAGCACTCGAATGGTGACTCTGAGGCACCATTAAAAATTGCTGTACCATTATTCAAAATATTGTATAAATTATTGAATACATGGATATCTAATCAATTACTAAACAGTTAGGTATTGTATGAGGTATTTATACCAATTATTATACCAATTGATTATACCAATATCATGATTATACGAATTATGATTATACCAATATCATATCCATACAATTTTTAAAATCATAGGGAATGGAAATATTCCCAGTAGGAAAAAATGTTTAATTTTTTAGTTAAAGTAGTTCAGAGTGCAAAGGGTTAAAAGTTCATTCGCAGCACGGTCTGTGATTTTAAGGGGCCACGGTAGCCTCTGATTCTAGGGTATTTATCAGTGTAACCAACCTCCACGCTCAGAAACAGTTTGGCAACAGTTATGAATACACATTTATATCAATCTAACGCTTCAGGTTCGTTATCATTACAGGTCTTTTCTCTTTATCAATATCTTTATTGTTGTTAATGGATCCGAGTGGCTTCAAGTCCTTTATATTTTTGTTGTTACAAATCTCCGCTAATAATTCTCCTGATTAGGCGCCACCTCGTTTAAGTAGCTGAATTAAAATTGGTTCTAGACTTGCTGTAGACTCTGCCTGTATGAACAAAATATGGGAAAGTTGAATGCAATCAGGGAAACAATTGTTTGTCCTTATACGAGCATGTTATGAGCTGTGTGAGGGCTCATTCTAAAGAGGAAGGTTGATCGCAGATCGCTCTGGTCATGATTTAAGTAAAAAAACCGTTTTGCATTGGAAAAATACATGGGAACCTGAGGGTGGTTGTCTCTGAACGCCATCTGATTAAATCATGAGCAGAGCGACTGCGATCAATCTTCCTCATCAAAATAAGCCCTCACAGAGCTCGTAACATGCTAGTATAAGGACAAACAATCGTTTCCTGGAAACACTAGTTTTACTTATTTTTCTAGTAATATTCAAGGCTACCGTACTCCGTTAAATATGAATTGATAATGGTCGGATCGGAGAACAATAATTGCAATGGAGGTAGCGGATCGAAGAGTCAACGAAGAATGACGGACGAGCCTGAAATCGCTATGCTGTCGGACATAAATGGCAGGATTGCAGTCAGGCACAGCTAGATTCGCGAGGCCGCGCAATATTTTACGCGGTCGACCGCGCACGTCAAGCCCGAGCACCTGACGAATCGCGTAGGTTCAACTGTTCCATGCATTATCGCTAATTGCCAGGGCAATAAAGCATGCCGGCAATTATGGGATTATCTTTTCGTGGACAGTGTGTCCGGACCGACGCGTGCACTCTGTGATTAATCGACTGCAGTCTTCTTTGCCTTTTTCATGAAGCGGACTCCAGTGCACAAAGTGCAGCAGCGCGTCCGTTTTTATACGTTCCGGCCTTGTCGCTACATGTTTCGCTTTTAGACTGTGAACATTGGGGTTACTTAGGGGATTTTGTACTCCTGGGAAAATTCTAGATTCAATATTCGATAGAATTTGAGATTTTTAAAATCTGTCGACAACTCAGTTTTTCATCGATTCAATTGGATTTTTTTTAATGTTCGTGAAGGACTATACTTTGATGACGTGCTGCACGAAAATCGTTAATTGTCGCGATGAAGAATCCTTATCTACAAAGAGCAATAACTCCGATATTTCAGTTGCACATACTATAAACAATAAACTTCAGGAAATTACAAGCTGAAAACTTCCGAATGTGTTGCCACAAAAAGACAAATAATAAAGTTTTAACTCTTTGCACTCTGAGCTACTTTGACTAAAAAATGTTTAATTTTTTCCTACATGGAATATTTCCATTTCCTATGATTTTAAAAATTGTATGGATAAGGTATTGGTGTAATACTTCATAGAATACCTAACTGTTTAGTAATTGATTAGATACCCATGTATTTAATAATGTATACAATATTTAGTATAATGGTACAGCAATTTTTAATGGTGCCTCAGAGTCACCATTAGAGTGCTAAGGGTTAAATTTGGTAGCTATGAAATTGATATAATATCTCATACAAGACCTAACTGTTTAGTAATTGATTAGATACCCATGTATTTAATAATGTATACAATATTTTGAATAATGGTACAGCAATTTTTAATGGTGCCTCAGAGTCACCATTAGAGTGCTAAGGGTTAAATTTGGTAGCTATGAAATTGATATAATACCTCATACAATACCTAACTGTTTAGTAATTGATTAGATACCGATGTATTTAATAATGTATACAATATTTTGAATAATGGTACAGCAATTTTTAATGGTGCCTCAGAGTCACCATTAGAGTGCTAAGGGTTAAATTTGGTAGCTATGAAATTGATATAATACCTCATACAATACCTAACTGTTTAGTAATTGATTAGATACCCATGTATTTAATAATGTATACAATATTTTGAATAATGGTACAACAATTTTTAATGGTGCCTCAGAGTCACCATTAGAGTGCTAAGGGTTAAATTTGGTAGCTATGAAATTGATATAATATCTCATACAAGACCTAACTGTTTAGTAATTGATTAGATACCCATGTATTTAATAATGTATACAATATTTTGATTAATGGTACAGCAATTTTTAATGGTGCCTCAGAGTCACCATTAGAGTGCTAAGGGTTAAATTTGGTAGCTATGAAATTGATATAATACCTCATACAATACCTAACTGTTTAGTAATTGATTAGATACCCATGTATTTAATAATGTATACAATATTTTGAATAATGGTACAGCAATTTTTAATGGTGCCTCAGAGTCACCATTAGAGTGCTAAGGGTTAATACTTATTGGATCCCCATAATTTTCACACGAAGTTCTCACTAAATCCTAAAGGGACTCCACTATGTTGAGCCTAGGGGGTAGGTTAAATATTCACTAGGTTTCACCGTACTGTCCTAAGTTTGCAAAGTTGAAAAATCCAAACCACCGTGCAGCGAGAGATGAAAATTGCTGATCCAGATTTTGCCGTTCATTTTCTCCCGAACGGATGAAACCAATACCGTGTACGGTACTCGATATCTCCGCATTACTTTTTAATCCCATCCAGAGCGGGTACTTTATGACGGTCGTAAGCGATGCATATTGTCGCGCGCAGCGTCGAACCGATTAAATCGAATTCTGTAACATGCACGCGATAATTTCGTTCCCGTGTTTTACCGGCCTTTTTCTCTCTCTCTCGTTTCTTTAATCACGGACACAGAGCGATGGAGAGAGAGAGAGAGAAAGACCCAGAGCACCTATTCCATGTCAGCGCGGCGTTAAAACCGGCACGCTCGCTTCGATTCGTATGTTAATAATAGCGGGCGTTATAAAATTTTTGCTAATGGCGCGGGAGGGCTGGGTAACACGGTCTGGAAATGTTCGCGATCGATGGACAACCCCGGGCCGAGGACAATGCAGCCGGGAGAACTCGGCCCGACCCGACCCGACCCGGCCTGGCTCCGGTGATTAACAGTATGTCCAGTTCTCTGTCGGATTTTAGCCGATTGAAATTTGACGATTGCCAAACAATGGAATTCCGCGTGCCGATTCGCGATCGTTTTGGCAACCGGCGTGTGTATAATGTGTTCAGCCATTTTGTCGGCTTCCCGTAAGCGAGATAGCAGATTCGCGATAGAGACGGCTCGATTTCGCAGTTGGCTAATCTAGATTCCAACCGAACCAAGCGCTGCACGTAGACCTAGATTGATCTCGGTGTAAGGCACTCTCGATATAGTAGTCCCGAGCCGAAAGTTTCCACGAAGTGAGCACACACCGGAGGATGTAGTTTAACCTAAATTAGAGGAAAGTAGCACGGATAGAACTTAGCTTGGTTCTTTCTTCGGAATTATTCCGGGCTGAACGGTTCCGGTTATTAGGAAGTTTGACCAGATAAGAATATTGCAGGGCGTAGTGGAGAATTTAATGGCTAGTTATGATCGGTCTTTAAGTGCGCGAAGGGCTGAATTCGAAGTTGCTGGATTCAGGTTGAGGAGTTTGAGTGTTGGGTTGGTTTATAATGGAGCCCTTTAAGTGGGTTTCGGTGCTGTTAGAAGCAATTTGTAGGATACTTAGTTTAATCAGGAACCTTTTGAATTGTATTGGATCCCCGCATCTAACCTCGACCAATCTTGGACCTTCTGAGATCTAACTTAGGCACACCAGACCTATCTCGTACTTAATTTCTCTCAAACTTAGTTAATTAGAATTAACTTAGTCAATTCTTGCAAATTTCTAGCGCGACAGGAGTCTTCCAATACCGAACCAGGGTTCTTACAGAACACTCCAGGATCCTGTCAGATATTTCAAAGAAACGACACTTCGAGCTCACCCGAACGAGCGTAACCCAACCCCGTTCTTTCCGTCCATTTCCCATCGAGTAATCTGTAATTGGAGTCGAAGCCTCGGAAGGTCAGGAAAGGGTGAAGCAGAGGACAAGCGATCGCGGTAATTGAAGCTGCAGAAGTAGATAGTCTGTGGAAGGAGTCGAAGGGAGGAGTACTAAGGGAACAGGGAAGGAGGAGCAAACACTTCTCGTCGTCTCGCGGCTTCTTTCCCCGGGGTCTATGGTTGTTGAACGTGTCGAGGGCCGTTTGAATGTGTCCCCGGCCTCATGACTTATGGATGCGTGTTGCACTTCGACGATCAGTCCTGACTGCTCCTATTTTTCTGCTCTGACAAAACGATGGGACGGTGAACGCCTAGTCTGGTCGGCAAGCTTCGTTAACCCATTTCCCTTCGGAGGAAAAATTCATTCTCGAGCTCAAACTCGAAGCCTCGTTCGACTCGATGTTATCATATTTTATAAAACTACTAGCAACCCCCGACACGGCTTCGCCCGTGCTAAATGTGAGAAGAATTTAGATTTTCATCGTAAATATATATATATATATATATATATATATATATATATATATATATACATATATAATTCATTAATAACAATTTATTGTTGAAATAATAGTTCAAATAATGAATATAGACTAACGCGTCCGAACGTGTACGGACGTGTCTGAACGTGTTTCGCGGTATAAAATATGATAACCCTGGGGAACAGTATGAATTCATTAATAACAATTAACTTCCCAATTCATAGGGAAGTTACTGTAATTTATTGTTGAAATAATAGTTAAAATAATGAATATAGACTTGAAAGATGCAAAGCTCGTTCGTAGGCGTGGGGGAGGGTTCTTTTCGCGGTATGTAATATAGCACGTGCATGCTTTTCCCAGGAAGACTTGACCTTGAACGTGTCCGAACGTGTTTTGCAGTATAAAATACCTTGTGTTCAAATACCTATGTATATATATATATATATATATATATATATTTATATGTGTATATCACAAACATATATATATAGATATGATAATGTATTTTATAAAACACTAGGGGGCTCCGCCCCCTGCTCGCTTCGCTCACCAATCCCCGCGACGCCACGCCCTCTCTCCCACTCTCTCTCTCCCTCTCTTTCTCTTTCTCTGAAAAATACACACTGTCATGGCGCTCAATTTTCGGATCCCCTTCAGAAAGCAACCTGCTCGGCGTTTTAGCGTGACAGAAACTACAGAACTGTTTTATATGTATAATAATAATAATAATAATAATAGAAAGATACAGAATCATAGCACCGTGTATGTGTTTTCCCCGAACTCGGAAGACCAGGTGTTAAATTGTGTATGTTTTTTCCCCGAAGTCGGACGACGAGGCGAAAATTAAGAGTGTTCATCCTTTCATTTGCATTCCAGTAAATTATAATCCCGCCATTTGTGGTTCTATTTGAACAGTGTATAAACTAAAATAACAGCTGATACAGTGTTTTATCGGCATATGTCCCAAATGTCTAGCACGTAAATGTCCCGGAGATATCCCCACCACTGCGAGGTGTACGCCCTTGAAGGACCGTGAAGCTCGAGAGGCCTCGGTCGCCGAGAAACATGACATCATTTGGCTCGGATATATCGGTGAGACCACACTAATCGGAAATTCAAACTTCTTTATTTTTCATTATTTTTTTATGGGACTTGATCGACGATTAACATTGAGACATCCATTGGAAGCTGATAGTTAATTGTCCGGAGTTTATTAATTAATTCGCGACGGGGTTCTTCTTCCATCCTCGAGAAATAATTCCATCGCTCCAGAAGCAAGCCCACACGCATAAAACAGTCTGCCAAGCAAAAGCCTGCGTCTACCTTCGTATCTTCAAATTAACCATCTGCGGAGCTCGCAATAGGTGAGTCTACAATATTGCACTAACAGCCATCGGAAGGCGAATAATTCCGCATCCGGAGTCCCCGAGCTGCCATAATTTCGGCGGTTGCGTTCCCAGCCCAGACTGGATCTAGCCCAGGGACCTATCGACTGTCAGCCGACTACACGTAGATTACAGTTAACCTTCTTTGCCCAAGATCTACATAATCCAAAATAACCGCGGCGCTAAAGTTCCTAGGCCGGTGCGAGCGACACTAGACTTAATCCCAGATTATACTGTAGCCGTGGAACGCCATAAGCTGTACGTTCAGGCACCCATAACACAGACAAGATAGAGAGAGAGAGAGAGCAACGTGCAAGAAAAAACCGTGGCCCCCATCTATCTTCTTCTTCTTCTTTCCCTTCTATTTTTCCCTCCACTCGTTCGCCATGGTGCGCCATCGCTCTTCATATTTCAACGGGTCGGCTCTCAATTTGCGCAACAGATAAATTTAGGAACGCTTCGGCGAATTGGGCGGCCGGTTTAGCGGCATCGACGAAAACATTTTTTTCCCCTGTACTTCGTGTTTCTTTTTTCGGCTGGATCGGCTATTTTTTTTGCGACGCAAGGGGGACGAGCTGCGGCCGACGCTGGAACACTTTAATCACCGGACAACGATCGGACAACTGGGACGCGCGGATCCATTTTCTTCCCGACCATTCGTCCGCCGATGAAATCCAGCTCGACAGAATGTTGCTACTAAATTGAAACTAGCTGCCGGGCCGCTCTTTGTACGCGTCACGCTCCAGAAAGCTCCACGAAATAATTGGTGATGTCGTTTCGTCGACCTTTCCGCGCGTCCTCGCAGTCAAGGACGGAGCATCGTTCTTTTCCGCTGCTGGCACGGTCTGTGATTAAATTCCCGGTGTGCATCGCAGATCGCAGAATACGAAACGTCTTAAGCCAATTGATCGAAAGTTCAAGTGGGTGTTATGTCACGGCTCGTGTCAGAGAGCTGTCAGATATGTCAACTAACCCCACGACGGGGTTCTGTTGACTTATTGCTCTCACAAATCTAGATTGAAACTACAATTTGGTTGAATCGAAGCGGTTTTCAAAAATAAATCCGCATAACCAAGTTCATGCGCAAAATTACGATTTTTCCGGCGCACAGGTTGCACCAATTGTTAAAAGCAAGTTTGCAATTCAAAAAGTTCTCAACGCTTCGATCCAGATCCGGACCGTTTTCAAGAGAAAAGTTGCGTCTGCTGTGTGTGAAAGGAAAATGTAAATTCAGAAATACAACGTCGTTAACCCATGCTGGTAGATAATATACTGATTTTCTCTTGATAATGGTCCGGACCTGGATCGAAACGAGAATTTTTTGAATTGCAAAATTGCTCGTTTTTAACAGTTGATCGAACCTGTGCGCCGAAAATATCATACATATTTTTATAAAATTGTTACGATGGACAAAATTCAATATTTAATGCGCAAATTTTTGGTATACAAGTCAGCAAAATTCTAATGGTTCATTGGTGCAAATTAAATACAGTGGGTGTACAAAGTGTTTGTACGCTTTTTAAAATGAAATAACTTTTTTACAAAACATGTTTCTTAACAAAATTAAACGAAATGCTGTTTTTATTTTTGCATGCAACCTTGTAAATTATAATTTTTGGAAAATCTTTTCTGCAAACTATTTAATAAACCAATGCTTCTAATCGATGATTATGGATAAAAAATTCAATTACAGTTTATAGCCACAAAAAATAGAAGGCGACATAAAACGTTTTTATTGGAATCACAATTTTCTGTTCCATTCGAGTAGAGAAAAATGAAAGACACATTTAGAATGATTAAAAATTATCGAATTAAAATGATCGAAGTTACAACCAGGAAATAGAAAGTAAATAGTCAAGCTTCAAGTGAAACGAACGTCAATTGAGAAAATCTGTAGTTCTGCTGATCGAGTATGGAATCTCGGGTCGCCAGAGACCCAGGCACGCCCGTATCAAGGGCTAACATTCGCCAGGCGACGAGAATTGGAAAACCGTTCATTTCCGAGGCACAATGAGCAGCGGCCCGCATCTCTGCCCATTGAAATCAAGAAACGCGTCGCTTTCGACACCGAAGGAGAAACGACGAGCAACGTTTCCGGGAATTGGTAGCCTCGATGGACCTTAAACTAGATTCGATTTTCCCGGGAGATTTTTCCGGATTACCGGGAGAATCAATTTCTCTCGAATTTTTCTCGAATTTTCGTCGAGAAACGGACTTGCTGATTAAATACGTTCTACGTGGACCAAGAAAATTCGACAAACTTGCGGTTAGCTACCTTCGCTTTTAAGCAAACAATATACGATTACACTTTTTGACTGGTTGAAACAGAAGTTCGTATCGTTTGAAAATTCAAATTCAGAGATAAAATTCATGTATTCATAGGTTTATTCGATAACACGATGAGTTACCTGAAAAATGGCAAAAATCAATAGAACAGAATGGAAAATACGTTATTGAACAAATCTGTGAATATCATGCTTTTATCTCCGAATTTTAATTTAAAAACACGACGAACGTTCGTTGCAACTCAATATATTAATTTTCACTGCTGCCTCATAGAGGAGAAGCTGGTAAATGAATTTTTTCTCGCTGCGTCTTGTCTGTTTGGGTTAACAGAAATATTTCCGTTTGACTGGGACAGCCATTTTTCAGAGCAGTTTTTCGGTCGAGCAGAGCACTCCTCGAGCCTCCTCTAACATTGAAATCGTTCGATTAATTGAAACGATACGAGCGCCGCGCTTCAAATCGGTTCGCGACAACGTACACAGCACTCGATAATTGTGTCGAGAAGCACGGATGAGAGCGTGATCGTTACAGGTGACATTTGTTTGCGAACATTTGACTCGCACTTCAGATAAAGCAAGAACCTTTCGTTTGTTTTCAATTGTTTTTTTTCCATTGACGATAGTGTTGATAAATATCACAATGATTTGCCGATTGAATGATCACTGTCACGTGCGTAACACACCTGGCAACCCGAGAAGCGAGACAAAGGCTCGGATCTGGCCGGGTTCTTGGCCAACCGTCATAAAACGATTTCCCAAAAACTGCAGGACGGTTGGGGACCCGTACGACCGAAAAACGGTAAAGCCAAAACTTTATAACACCAAAACACGTGGTAAAATAATAAACCTCCCACTTCTGACGTGTCCCATACACACCACACCAACAACCATATCTACGTCAATTAGGAAACAGTTGTCGGAGTAACTTTGTCCTGTTCGTGTCACGGTTTCGGAAACTTTGTTGTGTAGTGTTCAGTGATGGCGTAGAAGAGTGGAGTTTTGTGCTTCACAATTTTTAAATCGTTCCAAGCGAAACAGAAGATGCAGAAAAATTTGTAAGTACCTACACGCCCTGTACAATATTTTTAAACAATTTTCTCGTAGCGGTGTACCGGAATTTCGTATAAATGTCAGTGAAAAGAGTCTGTTGTATCAATTTCAAACATACGTACATATAAAAGCTTCATCCATCAATTATTTAATTCGTATTTTCGAAAGTACCTGTTGCAAACATGTTATTCTTTCTATCGTACATTTAAAATATAATCGGCAAAAATTATTTGAATAACCTCGACGGTCTGGGTTGAAATAAATCCGGCCACCATTGTTAAGCGTAATTCAATAATTAAAATCCAGTATGCGAAACAGAAATATTTAGCGTATTATAAAGAAAATTTCGAAAATACCTCCTGCAAGCATATTATATTTTCTATCGTACATTTAAAATATAATCGGCAAAAATTAATTGAATAACAATCTCGACCGTCTGGGTTGAAATAAATCCGGCCACCATTGTTAAGCGTAATTATTCAATAATTAAAATCCAATATGCGAAACAAAAATATTTAGTGTATTGTAAAGAAAATTTCGAAAATACCTCCTGCAAGCATATTATACTTCCTATCGTACATTTAAAATATAATCGGCAAAAATTAATTGAATAACCTCGACGGTCTTGGTTGAAATAAATCCGGCCACCATTGTTAAGCGTAATTATTCAATAATTAAAATCCAGTATGCGAAACAGAAATATTTAGCGTATTATAAAGAAAATTTCGAAAATACCTCCTGCAAGCATATTATATTTTCTATCGTACATTTAAAATATAATTGGCAAAAATTATTTGAATAACCTCGACGGTCTTGGTTGAAATAAATCCGGCCACCATTGTTAAGCGTAATTATTCAATAATTAAAATCCAGTATATGAAACAAAAATATTTAGCGTATTGTAAAGAAAATACAATGCACGGTAGAACAAGACAACCTTTGGTCAAACGCACAGAATGGATTCGCCGTTGACTAGGCAAGTAGAGTATGTCAATCTTTGATCAGCTAAGTAAAATAGGTTGAATATTTCGACCGGCAAGTAGAATAGGAAGAGGCTTCGACTGGACAAATATTGAACGCAATTTGCACATATTTTCCCAGCAGCGATCGCAGGGCTTGCTGGTAGAACAGAGAAATTCCACAATTTTATTTAATTCAACGCTGAGTGCTCAGCAGTGTAAAAATTAACATTGAAATCCGCAGCGAAAGCTCCGTCGCCCGTCGGATAAAGTGTTAAAGAAAAACAATTACTTGCTCCGCGGCCGTGAAATTGCAGGAACGATTAAACACCGACAGAATATAAGGGCTTCGTCTAAAAGCTCGGTCTCGTAGGCTTTCGCCGGGTGCAGTGCTCTTCAGGCTCCCCTTTCAAAAAAATCCCGGGGGTCCCGAAAACCACGGAATTGTGTTCCGAGCGAGTGAGGAGCGAAAAAGAGAGAGGAGAAGAGAGAGGGAAAGTGGTTCCGCTCGGGGCGACGGGTTCCATGAAATATTCGCCTCTCGGAGGCGTCGTTTTCCTCGTTAATTGCTCAGTCCTAGCGCGTCGCGGAACGAGACCAGCTGAATTTTCAGAGCCGAAGGTCAGCCCCCTCCTCTCTGCTGCCCTCTTTGTCTGTCTCGTGGCCCCCTTCTATTCCCCATGGAAAGGTACGGGGTTGGAAGGAATTTTTCATTTCGCTGGTGTGTCGGGCAAATATAAAAAAAGGAGCCGCGCGACTCGCTGCCGGGTTAAACAAGCACTTTTCCGGTCTCAAAGAGTCGGGGATGGACGGGGGAGAGGATGGGTGTGGTGGTGCAAATATTTGTGCTGCAGCCCCGGAGACCACCGCGACGACTGCCACCGGCTGCAAAATAAATTCTGGCCCGGGTTGACAATTAACTGCCTATTAGTATGACCGTTGACCATCGTCTACCATTCGTCCCACGACAGCTCTCGAGATTATGACCCGACTAATAGTTTATCGCGGTCTGGTACACGCGTTAACATGTAGAGCAATTTCAAATTTGTAAGTAAACTCATTTGTATCGATCGTATTATTGTTAAACACATTTGTTGAATGATATCGGCGCTACGGTTTGATCGTTGAAAACAAAAGTTAGCTTAGTTAATTTTTATCTTTGTTTTCAACGATCGAACCGTAGCGCCGATATCATTCAACAATTGTTTTTCAAATTTGTAAGACAATTTTCAAAAACAGCTGCGGTACGAATTGGGTACAGTGCGGTACAGTTGGCTTTTGGTTCGTTGATGTAGATGCAGTCTTGAATGTTTGAATACACAGTGGAGTTAATAAAATAAGTAGTGAATGTGTTACTAGCGTGGCAAGTGGAGTGAACACAGTTTTGGTCGGACAAGTAGAATAGGCAAGGAATTGGTCGGACAAGTAGAATAGGCAAGGAATTGGTCGGACAAGTAGAATAGGCAAGGAATTGGTCGGACAAGTAGAATAGGCAAGAAATTGGTCGGACAAGTAGAATAGACAAGCAATTTGTCGGACAAGTAGAATAGGCGAGGAATTGGTCAGACAAGTAGAATAGGCAAGGAATTGGTCGGACAAATAGTAATCGCGTTTTGGGGCTAACAAGAAGAACAAGTAAGGTGTTGTTAAAATAACGAAATCATAGGAGAGTAGAATGGGTGAACTTTTGGCCTGGCAAATACGAAAATCGAGACACTGATAAAGTAGGTAGACTAGAAAAGCGTAGAGCATGCAACTCTTTGGTCTGACAAATAGTGCGAGCACAGCACCGCTCGAAAAAGTAGAACGAACACGTACTTGGTGAAACCGGCAGGGTAAACAAGACATAAATCACACAGACCGAAAAAGTACAGTTTTGACCAGAGTCCAAGCGGACTGTAGACTGTCAATGGCTAGACTAATGGGACTGAGATATTTTGAATGTCAGCCAAGTAGAATAGGGTTGCCGTATGGTCACGCGAGTGGAGCAAGAACTGCCTTTAGCTGAAAAGCACAACGTAGAGCTACAAAATAAAATGTAAATCCGATGACATCGGTTAACAACTAAGTGGATAATTTATCCAATAAATTATGAAAAATTTTATTATTTCGTAATAATTTTATAGATAAATATTACACACGCATCTCGCGCACGATGAATTACCTAGACTGCTCATATGGAAATCGTCTCTTGAAAATATTCTAATGAATTTTCGAGTAATTTCAGTCGCCGAACGGAAGCATACCTTTCCCCTCTATTTTCACGGGAGGAAGATTGTGAAGCCCTGAGGGGAGAAGGGTTGCTGGAAGCCGGTTGATCCACTTGGATTTTCCAGGGAGATTCTTTTCCCGCGGTCTGAAATATTCCGAGCCTCAAATATTTGGTAGCGAGCGACATGTTTTCTCTCGCCACTTCCTCTCGAGTCTCTGGGCGCACTTAATTTAATAAGTTGCCGGTTCCGGGCTGTGTCTTCTCACCTCTTTCGCCGGTATTACTTCTGCGTCCCATGCTCTCGGCTCAGCATTTTATTTCGCCGCGGAGCCGGCGTTTTAATCCGGTTGTCCCGACAATCCTGAAATCGTGCGTCAGACTCTCCTGTGTTCCTACACCGCGACACAAACTCCGTAGGCCGAGATTCCGCCTGTTCTCCAATCTCCACCCCGCAACCCTCTAACGTCTCCTCGCGCTCGCTATCTCCGTTCTCGAGGTAAGCACTCGAATTTCCCCCCGTCGCGCGTTCACGCGCCGCTAAAGCTCCCCCGGGACAGCCGGGAATCATAAATATTAAATTCTACGATCGCAGACACGCGCGTACAACCCCAGACCCGATCCTCGAGACCCGTCGCTTCTGTCCGAAGCTTTCAAGCTTTCAAGCCCCGGCCGCTTATTAAGCGAATAATTTCGTCGCGTCTAATGAATTCGAAAACTCTTCGGGGAATCCGCGCGAGAGGAGCCGACGCGGACAACTTCGGTAGCGCGCACTGCATAAATTTCTCTTCCCTTTCCACCCCTCCTTCTCCACCACCCCCTAGCAATATTTCCCTTCTTTCATCTTGCCCACGACTTTCCCCTTTCCCTCATTATTCCCCTCTCTTCTCGTACTTCTCGTGCTTTTTCTTCTTCATTCCCGGTGACTTTGCTTGGACAAGTAGAACGAGTAGAACGAGTCAGCTTTTAGTCTGACAAGTGCCGTGGAGTGGGTTTTTGGTCAGACAAGTGGATTAGGGGCTGTCCGTGGATTGGCAAGACTGTTTTTCGTTGGACCAGGTGGATAGGGACAGTGTATAAGTCGATAAGTGGTCGGACGTACTCGGATAAGTAGTATGAGTACAGGTTTCATTCAGACAAGCAGTAACGATTTAGTTGTGGGTCAGATTAGTGAATATAGAAACCTGTTTATTGCGGATCGAGTAGCGCGGTTTACGATTAGACAGCAGACTTTAAATTTATAAGAAAAATGAGTAATTTAAATAGTACAGACGTTAGAAAATGAATTTCTATTTCAGTCCTGTTAGTTGCAATTCAGGTAGAACATTTTTACGTTTTCTTTTCTTTTTATTTTGTTTTGCTTACTTTTATTTTATTCTTTATTTTCACTCTTGATAGAATTCAACGATACCATAGCGTCTTATAATAATAAGTAAGGGCTTAGGCGTAAGGGGCGGTTTTTCTCAAGGACAAATGATCCCAACCGGGGGCGTGAAGCCAAGACCGTTGTCTGGTAGTCAGTCTCGTAGAAGCAGCTAAACATCTTTATGATACCAATAAATAGACTGCGGATCTTCATGCAAAATAACAATTTTTTACCTGAATTGCAACAAACTGGAGTGAATTAGAAATTTATTGTCTTCCCTATCCTCTTTAGTAGGTTGAGAATAATATAATAGTATGTTTAAATTTTTCTAATATTTTTGCTTTTTTAAATTACGCCTACTCATTTTTATCATAAATGCATAAAATCTGCAGTCTACTAATAAAGTATATATCGCATAAAGTGTAGTTTATCTAATTACAGACCAAATTAAAGTCATATCCAACATCTCTGCTTATTATTTATACAAGTAGAATGTCTGTGAATTAGCAAGTAGTGTGAGTACAGCAACAGTCAGACGTGGGCCGTGGACACAGTTTGCGTTCAATTAAGTGGATCACAATAGCTGTTTGTGGTCGTGTAAATGCAGCAGAGTTGTTGCATAATCAGATAACTCGAGTAGATCGTTTGTCTGTGGTTAGGTAAGTAGATTAGGTACCGTGGTCAGAGAAATGGATTAAGAATGCTGTCAGTGGTGATACCCGTAAAATATGTACAATCTACAAGGCAAGTAGGACGAAGTGTTAGTCTGCGATCTAGCGAGTGGAAAACGCCGACTTTGATCAGACAAGTGATGTAAGTTTCGTGCGATCAGACAAGTAGTACAGGTATCGTGTTGAGTAGGTACAATTTCAATTGAGCAAGTGAAATAAATGAATATATGTAGGGAGATGCTATTATGTTTATCGATTTCGTTATTCATATTTGTAATAAAAGATTTTTTGTCATTCTGGTACGACGTGCGACAACGAAAAGACGTATGTGATCTCAGACACAGATTCAGGCGGGATAATTTAATTAATTGTATATATATTGCGAATTATGTATTAAATTATTTCGTGTTTACGATCGCATTGTTCTATCGACGACTTAAATCCTACACATGTGTGATCGGTAGTGTGCGAATCAATTGCAGAAAGTAGAAGACAGATTAAAATTTTCTCTTTAATATAAATTATAATTATGATATCGGCGCCAGGTTCGATCCTTTTTAGATACAACAAATATGGGGTAAAGTGGAAATAGTGTAACTCACAATTATGTGTTCTAAAAAGTTTTTGTCCCTTCTTCACAGCAAGTGCGTGTTTAATTTTTCTTTTTCTATTTTACCAATTTTTGGTAATTTACGTGGCTGTGTTACATTTAAAACAGTATATTTAATTTCAAAATCTTTAATATTAATTTCTTTTTCAGACGCAAAAATTTTGGTCTCTTGATAATGATCCACATTGGTATCGAAACGTTGAGAAATTTAAATATTTAACTTGCACATTTGTTGTATCTAAAAAGGATCGAACCTGGCGCCGATATCATAATTATAATTTATATTTCAATTTTTCGATCGATAAGAATTTTTCCTTTCTCCTTTAATGATCGTAATGAATTGAAAATAATGCTTCGACATTCTTTTCTTCATTGTTTTAAATTGCACCAACTCGAGTTTGCGATAAATGCACGCAATATGTGCAGCGATCAGTCCAGCGATCAGACAAGTATTAAATTAATTTTCAAGCACTCGTGTTCCAGTATTACAACGCCACCTTGGATCCAATTTTATCGCCCGCACAGCGACCCAGCAGATGCCCCGAATGTGCACAAGACTCGAATAATAAATCGTGTTGCAAGCGTTTAAGCGTCCGAAAAGTTTCTGTGGGCAATGCACACAAGCCGGTCGCTGCGAGCCGGGTTTGTCGTGGGCCGATAACGATCGATCGAGTATGTTTACCGGGGCCGGGCCACGCATTAGGCGAAACTGGGATTTTCACCGAGGCCTATCGATCCGCCACGCGGCTCCTGTAAATGGAACAAGGGATAGATCGTCGTCCGCGGCTCCGTGTAATTCGCGGATGATTGAAAATTGACATATGCTCATGGACCGGATCGATCCGGCGACATTTTCTGTTTCTGACAGCAACGACGGCTGCATCGACGCGTTATTAACTACACAGCCCGCTGCTATGTATTGTTAATTAGCAGAAAATTGATCTGTTTAACCGGTCTGAGCTTCCACCGTTCCGCTTAAATTCGATCACGGTTAATGTTCCTTCTCGAGAAATTTTATAATTGGTTATTTCTCATTTCTCGAGAAATGAAAAGTGTTGAGAAATCAGGAACACTAATCGCGGTCGACGTTCAATTTCTGTGGAAAGATCAATTCTCTGTGCGATGTACAGAATGTAAAAAAATATTCGGACCTGTGAAAAGAAGTTGCCGCAAAATTGTCGTTGACCTTGAATTTCAAATTTTTTTTATTATTGCATTATATTCTATGCATCATGGGGACAAAAAGTGTCAAGGGAACCATGGGTGACTTGAGTTTTGATCTTTTAAGATAAAATAAGTTAAAATCGTACAGTACGATATTTAAAAAATTGTCGCCTTTTTAAGAGTTAGCGAATAATTCTTTGAGTCACTGTATAACTAGCTGTACTCGCGACTTTGTCCACGTGCAATAACAAATCCTGGTTGATTATAAACGTAATTAAATTACCAATCACCAAGGTGGACTCAGATTTTTTTAAAAATCTACTGTTGAAAAGCTACAGCTGTCTAAGAAGTCGGTAAACCAAAAAGTTTAAGAAAAAAGCACACTTTTTTGTGTTATAACTCCTGAACTATGCAACCTGCAGAATCTTTCCGGGCAATTTTTCCAATTTTTTATTTTCTAAAAACCTTATTCAGACTATTACGATTTTATATTATATTAAAAAAAATTACCCAAATCGGTCTAGCCGTTTTCAAATGATGTGCTTACCAACGGACAGCATTTAAATTTTATTTGCAGTGACTCCCATTAATATTCGGACGCTCTAAAAAAACGATAACTAGTTCAACATTGAACTATACGACTTGAATTATTTTTGGGAAGCTAGAGCAAATAGTTTGCTCAGGATATGGAAAAACAATTTTCAAAAATTGCAATTGATCGGATTTGTAGAAAAAATGCTAAAAGATGCATTTTACAACTTTTTTATGTGGGTCTATATTGAAAATTTTTAAAATATGTTTTGTAGATCTGTGACAATTATATCCATTGCGAAAATTTCATTGAAATCGGTTGATGCGGGAAAAAACGACAGGCATTGAAAGATGTGAGAATCTATAGATTGACTGCAGTTGAAGCCCGAAAATCGTGAAAATCTAAAATTTTTACCGTCGTTAAACGTTTATAGCTCATTACAACATCGAACAATTTTGACGAAATTTTCCGAATATGTTTAATTGATACAGATCTATTATACGTACTCTTAAAGTTTTTAATACAGGCCCACATAAAAAGTCTTTTTATGAGTGTCCGAATATTAGTGTGAGTCACTGTATATAGATATAGAGATATTCATTTCGAACGAAAATCATTTATTGAATCCGAAAAACCTAAGAAGATTGTCGCTCGGTCGTCTCGACGGTAACAACGGGCGAAGCGTGCGGAGAAGGTAGATTCGAATTTGCGAAATCCTTGAACGCTCGAGCAATTTCCCCAGGACTGTACAAGTATTCAAATGCATGCAGGACGGACCACGTTAGCTATATTTTCGCGCGAATCCTCGGGTGTTGTCGGTCAGGTCGGCGTCGCAACAGTCGCCTAAACTTCACCGCGACGAAACTCTTAATGCGCCGGTAAATTTGAATTTTAACGTCCGCCCAAATTGACCGAATTACGGCGCGGGACGAGGAGGGCGGACGGTCCGAGGCCGTTCAAACCGGAAGTTGCGGCCGCGTTGCCGAAATTGAAAATGCAAATCGAGGGACGAAAGTTTCGCAGGTGGAGGCAACGTAGCTGCGGGGACGACGAGCGCGCAGGTAAAATCGCGCCCGGGCAACGGTGAAAATTTCCGGAATCTCTGGCGAATGATAGCTGACGGTTTCCGGTCCGGTATAACAGCTGTTTTGCATAACCTAATTAGTCGGCGAGCCGCACGCGTCGGCCGGAATTCAAATCGTCCGCCGAGCTGGACGGAGACCGTCCGGATCCGTTCTGCGGCGACCTTCGATCCGACCTTCGAGCTAGGTGACGAGGTATCGATCCTCTCGCAAAACGGAGGGAAAGTAAAAGTTGTTGTCCTTTCGCTGGATATGATTTTCTTCCGATTGAAATACGCGTCTGGTCTACCGGCGTCGAATCAGTTCGCTTTTAATAATTTTCCATTTATATTTCTTCTGTTATAGCAAGTATGGAAAAATCAGGTCGTTTGGTACAATTATAAAACAGTTGTGACGAAACTTCCGTTTATAGCAAACATCAGAATTCGATGAAATTTTGAAAATAGGTTCTTTTTTGACTAAAATGACGATTGCCAGAAGGATTTTTGGCGCATCGAAAAAAATTTTTATCATTTCAATGTCGTGCTCTATCTTACCGACTTTCTATTTTATATAGAATATCTTCAATTAGTTGTAAAAAGGGATCATCACCAGCCTAGTTCACCTCACAGCGCCATAAAAATGCACACATATCATCTATAATCCTCTTTAGATTACAGTAATACATGTATAAGGTAAACTTGAAATTTTTAAAGACTACTCCTGGATTGTCGTGTGCGTGGTCGCTCTCACCCCGACCTAACCACAACTCATTCTAATCACATAAATAATAATATAACTAAATAATAAATGAACTTTTCGGGTTAACCTAATCCAAATTAATTCTCATCGCATAATCTTCTCATTGTAGATATTGGTTCACTTGTTTTAACAATTGAAATTTTCTATACATGTTACATTAATTTCCAGTCATAAAGTACAAAGTCGGTAAGTCAGTAGTCGCTAAGGTAGAGCGCAACATTGAAATGATAAAAATTTTTTTGTCGACGCGCCAAAAATCCTTCTGGCAATCGTCATTTTAGTAAAAAAAGAATCTATTTTCAAAATTTCATCGAATTCTGATTTTTGCCATAAACGGAAGAACACTCTCTGTACACGATGAAACCTTTATGTTCAAGTTACTGCAACTTCGTTTAAAAAAATCATAAAATACTCTATTCAGGATTGTTTTAAAAGGCGACGCCTCTACTTTTAGCACAGCTGAGCGACAGTAAAGAATCGCGCTTCTACACAGAAAAGATTAAAAATTAAATTCTCTTTTGCGAGAGCGGATATTTGAACACACGCGACCGGTGTCATAGAACTTCATAATTCTCTCGGAAGCATTTGAGGACCCAGTTGTACGGAGACTAGCTGAAATAAGGTCTGAAAATGTAATTTCAGATTTTTCACGGAGGGGAGGTTTTACGTTCCCGGAAAAGGTCGAATAAAGTGAAATATCGAGGAGAGCGAAGTCGAGAACTAGTATCGAGGGCTCGTTTGCCTTCGGCGCGAGGGAAAACAGAAAAAGTCAGGCTCGAGGTGAATTTCCCGGGAATAACCGGCGAGTGTCGATGCTGGAGAGTGGCGGAAGTGCGAAGACGAAGTTCACGCTTCCTCGAGTGCTTAACATCGGATACTCTCGTCTCTCGAGTGGGCTTTCCAGTTATTAACAAAGAGTCCCGGTCGAAGTTACGCAATAATTACCGGCGCGGTTTGCGCCGCGAAACTTTTCAACCGACGCGCGCCTCTTCTTCAACTTCTCTGAACTCTGTCTCTCTCTCTCTCTCTCTCTCTCTTCCCGTCTCTCCTCTCACACTCTCACTCTCTCTCTCTGTCTTTCATCGCGCGTACTTTGCTGGCTAAATCCCACGAGAAACCAGGGCTGGACAATTTTTCGCGCGAGACTCGCCGACAATTCAGCATCGGACAAGAAACTCGCTTGCCAACCACGTTTGCTCCAAATGTGCCTAAAAAGTTTAATAATCTATCTCCATTCAATACTTTTTTTAAAAATCCTTCCGATGCTGTAGTTTCTTTGTCCAGTATTCGAACGAAGGAAATAGTACCATTCTTCAACGTTTCATTTCTTTAAATCATTTTATTTATTCATGTTTTTTATCATTCTTCATTCTAATAATTTTCTTTCAATTTTATCAATTCATTTCTTTTAATCATTTCATTTGTTTAATAGTAAAAAAATTTGAGGAGCTACAAGATGTTGAAGGCCAAACGAATCAAATTAAATGAAGGATGAATAGTACAAGGAAAATAGTTTCGATATAATGTAAATTGTGTGAAATTTATACAAGGTTAAAATGTACATGTTCTCACACGTGTGATCGTCATTTGAAATGTTACGTTCACATCGTACAGAGTGTAAAGAAATGTTTGGTCCTGGCTGCCATAGGCGTATTCTAAATCATCGAATCGGTGAAGATCTGTGAAAAAAAGTTGCCGCAAAATTGTCCTTGAGCTTCAATTTCAAAGGCAAATTTTTTTGTTTTTGCATTGTATTCTACGCATCGTGGGGACAAAAAGTGTCAAGGGAACCATGAGTCAAAACTCAACTCATGCATGGTTCCCTTAACACTGTTTGTCCCCATGATGCGTAGAATACAATGCAATAACAAAAAAATTTGCCTTTGAAATTGAAGCTCAAGGACAATTCTGCGGCAACTTTTTTTCACAGATCTTCACCGATCCGAGGATGTAGAATACGCATATGGCAGCCAGGACCGAACATTTCTTTACACCCTGTACATTTTCAATTGTACGCAACTTTACGCAGCGAGTAACAAACTCTTCCTATTACGGATCGTCCGGAAAAGTGTTTAGAGAGTATCAAAAGTGCTTGGAGGGTCGATCGGCGCCATTGCAGAAATCTCGGTGGAGAAGCGGTGGTGTTTCACGATCACTGGAAGTTGCTATCGATATGATTTTACGGGGTGAATTTCCGAGATTGTGACTTTATCGGTGCAGCCACGGGGACTAGTTCGGCACCAGTTCGGACACCGAACTTTCGGATAATCGCGTTAAAACGCATAGGGCTACTTGGCGCAGCCTGTTAATCCGCTTCCCGATGATCCCCACCCCGCCGTCCTCTCAGAAAGATCGAACCTGACGTTTGAGAGAGTGGGTCAGAAGCTGCTTCGATCCAGCCCGGTCAAATAAAATCGATTAATTAACGTGACCGGATTAATTAGCGCACGAACACAGTCGCGTCATGCGATCGCCCGGTGCCGAGTAATTCTGTGTCTTGACTTGTCGGTTCGTTCGGACCTGAGTTACCGATTCCTCGTACATCGATGGATTCTATAATCGTAGAGCAATGGAAATTAAATTGATGCCCTCCTTTATCCGAGGATTATGGCCTGTTGAAAAATTAATGCCGTCGTTTATCAAGTCGACTAGCATTTTTCTCGATTCGACGTTCTTCAATGGAAATCCTGCAGTGACATAATGCTTTTCCCAAATAAAACCAGCGGGGCGATAACAATTTATCACGCAAACGAGACACGATTCTCTATATTTGAATTACAAATCAAATCGACGGTCAAGATATCCTCGTGCATTTATTTAATATCGGCCTCTGCTATAAATTGTAATTTTTCTTTCGGAACTGTATAAATTAAAAAATTTTCAATGTAGGCCCATGTCAAAAAGTTGTAAAATGCAACTTTTAGTATTTTTTCTACAATTCCGATGAATTTCAATTTTTGACAAAATTTGTCTCACATACTACAGCAAATTAATTGCTCTAGCTTCTAAAAAAAGTTCAAATTATAGTACGATATTTAAAAAGTTATCGCCTGTTTAGAAGTGAGCGAATAATTTTTTGACTCGCTGTAAATGACAAATTTGAGAGATAATTTGAGTGAAGGAGTACAATTTTTGAAGACTCACCCTTCATGCCGAGGACTAGCACCGTTCTCCGCTCGAGCACACTTTCCTCCGATCGGTATTTAATCGATCACGGTCGCACCCACGGTCGAGGAACAATATCGAAACTTCACGATCACCGATACTCCTGTCTCGATCGCGGAACCGCGCGCAAACGATCGATCAGAGGCTCCAGGAACATGAAACACTCTCTGCAAAACAGAAAATAAATAGGGTAGAGAACGATCTATGAATACCAAACTACGTTGTCAACAGCATTCAGTCTCTGTCATTTTATCGGCGTTAATATTCACGCAGAGCCCACTTACACGGTTGAAATCAGTATCGTAAATTCTATAGGATCGTCGACGAGAGATGATACGTGCTCGGGGACCTAGCGATAATTGCTATTAAATATCCGTACGTGGTTAAATGTTTCAATCGAATCTAAAATCGTTAATGATTTATACCGAACCGAGTAGATTAATGCTGAATTAAACATCCGATATATTCCCGGGCCAGCCGTTGCGTCGACTCGACGCGCCTAATCCGGTGTCCGTCTGTTTGCACGCCGGAAAATCGAGCCTGACCCCAACGAAACTAACAAGGAGAGGCCAAGGTAGTCGGGAACTAAATTTTCCTGAGACTTGCAGTATGTATATGAAAATTACGTATTCGACTTTAAATTGGCAAAGCAGTAGCGCGCGCTTCTCAAGATTTTCCGAAAAAATTACGTTTGAAGATCTCTGTCAATAATACAGTATTTTATCCGTAAATGTCTCAAAAGTCTGGCCTGTAAATGTCCTAGATCTATCCCCACTACTGTGGGGTATACCCTCTTGAGGGGCCAAGAAACTCGAGAAGCCTCGGTCGCCGAGAAGTATGATATCGTGCGGCTCGGGTGTCTCGGTGAGATCACCTAATCCAAATTTCCAACTTCCTTATTTTTCATTATTTTTTCATGAGACTGCGATTACCACATTTGTGGCATTTTTCTAAGAACAATGATACCACATACGATATAATTCCGATGATATTTACTTGTGTAATAGACAGTTAAAGTTTCGGGCGTGTAGGATAGCGTATGGGAATTCGGAATTGAATATGACCGCCGCGCCTGTTAGACCTAGTAGAACGCGTCAAGCGATTATAGCGTGTAATGCAAGCAGCGGGCCCCTACAGTCGCCTAGTACTAGGTTTTTAGTAGGTGAATGGGTTTAAATCCCTCGAGGGTGAGTTTTTTTAAGAATTTTCTCATCCTCGATAAGGTCATCCGACAGTTTCATTTAAGACTGCAATGTAAAAGAAAATTTCTATGCTTTCTTTTGGTACAGCAAAATTATTGAAAATCCTACTAATAGACTTCCGGTCGGTAGTGTTAACGTATCAACAAGAAGGGCGCTGCGAGGACTGGTAATCAGTAGGTGAAACTGAGAAAAAAGATAAAAAAAATTGTCAGCAGCAAGACTCGAACCGAAATACCGCCATAGATCCGAAACCGTGTTCTCGAGGAGATCTGCAGCAGCGATTTCGTGAAGCGTCTGAACTTCCGCAGTTTTCTCGAAAGCACCCTGTTGCCGATTTTTCAAACTCGCCGAGAACACTCCGGACAGACTGTTCCGTCCAATAAATTCATTCGGAGCCGGTCGGACCGAGGGAGTCTCGTGGAAAAAGGAAAGTAGCGACGCTCCGGGATTCGATAAACAAGGCGAGAAATTTTTCCCGTGGAAAAACTAAGCGGGCTGGCAGCCAGGCAACCGGGGGTAATGAAATTCCTTCGGGTGTCGCGAGAAAGAAAGGAAATTCGATAAGGTGTCCAGGGGTGGACAGGTGGAGGGGCGTTGGTAAGCAGAAATTCGAGAGGCTGGTCCCAGGGGCGGGCCAATTTACGAGAGGGCTCACGTCCCACAGGAGGGAGTGACTCGAAAATGACTCGGGCCCGATCGCCGTAAATTCCCAGAAAACCGAAAACAACCCAGGTTCCGGCGGCCTCTTCGCTTATCAGCCCGGGACGTTCCGCATCCCCGCGGGACGTTTCCCCGATGGGGAAACGCTTCCAACCCCCGTGGACCACGCGTAAAACATTTACGATTCACCCTCGAACCAATCGAGACCGTTCCGATCCATACAGCACCAAAGTTACGGAACGAGTGACAAAAGAATCGTGTCTCTCGATTGCTCGACCTTTACGAGCTTGTTTCGGCGGTAACGAGCTGACTGGATGGCCTTGAACCATAATCCCTTCAGGGCCTAGGGGAATTTGTAATCTATTTGCTCGCAGAAATTCATGGTGTGGAGAGGGTCTCTTCGTGAGAACATGAAATTCTAAGGCTGCGACCTAACTTTGGGAGCTACGCGAATTTCGAGCGGCTAATTTGAAGCTGTAATCTTTTAGATTATGTAATTTAATAAACGAAATTGGTAATTATATAGAAAATACCTAGGTACTCCGATTTTGTTGAAATTTTAATATATTATAGATTTTGACATTTTTAACAACTTTTTCCTTTTCCAATATAGGCGGGTCGATTTTAGTTTTCGAGATATTCGCAAAAAACTATTGCTAATACTGTATTGAATTTTCGGTATTCTCGCACGGCGCGTCGTCTGTTTACTTTTGTTTTGTAAACGCGTTGTGAGGATGAGAGAGAAAGCAGGGTCTCATTCTATATAGAGTGACACATATACAGGGTGTCCCAAAATTCCTCCGACACCCGAAAATGAGAGGTTCCTTGGGTCATTTGAAGCGACATTTTCCTTTACAAAAATGGTGTCCGTGACTTTGATTAGGAGTTATTAACGAAAAACACGGACCAATCAGAGCGCGGCTACAGCGGATTGATTCTGAGTCGACCAATGGCGACACCACGCCTCGCGGGACCTGTCGCAGAGTCGGACTCCGTTCGCTATAGCTGCGCTCTGATTGGTCCGTGTTTTTCGCTAATAACTCCTCAGCAAAGTCACGGACAACATTTTTGTAAAGGAAAATGTCGCTTCAAATGACCCAAGGAACCTCCCATTTTCGGATGTCGGAGGAATTTTGGGACACCCTGTATAGGGTAAACTTTAATTTTGGAAAGACTACTTCTGGATTTTTGTATGCGTGGTCGGACCGATTAAACGGCCTCTCCTCCCCTCCACGACCTAATCACAACTCATTCTGATCACACGATTTTTCCATTACTAGTTCAAATTCTAGATAACAGCTACAATGCAAAGATTATGCAGGAGTAGTCTTTAAAAATTGAAATATTATCCTATATATGTAACATCCTATATAGAGTGAGACCCTGTTTTCTCTCTCATCTTCACAGCGTGTTTACAAAAAAAAGTACCACGGAGCGTGCAAGAATACGGAAAATTCAATACAAACATTTTTTGCGAATATCTCGAAAACTAAAAGCGACCCCCCTATATGGGAAAAGGAAAAAGTTGTTCAGAATGTGTTGCTGCATAACATATTAAAATTTCATGAAAATCGGAGTACGCAGACCTTTTCTATATAATTACCACGAAATTAACCGAACTGAACTTTATTAATATTTTCGAATTGGAAACACTGTGTTAAAATCGTTGAATTAGAACGCGTCGTCTGTATTCAAACGATTAGACGAAGACTCCGAAAGAAACGCCGCGTCGCCTTAAACTCGAAAATGCAAGCTGCAGCATTCCAATCTCCCTCGGACGAAGTGCCACGAGTTCAATTTCCCGGCACACCACCCGTGGAAAAAAAGGAGAGAAGGCAGGTGTAGGAATAGTTGAAATTCAGGATTCGAGTCTCGGCGCGCGGTGCGACACAACGACCCGAAACGCAGTATTTCCTGTCGGAAAAGTTTCGCGGCTCGCGGATTCCGTGGCTGCGGCAAGAATTTCATTGCGGAAATTAATACCGAATATCCGGGTGCATACTGCAACAGTCAGCCCCCATTTTCCGCGGTCGTATTCCCTTTAAAGCCGATCCGTGTTCCCGGTAACTGGTGCTCGCGCGTTTTGCAACCTCTCTTTCTCTTTCTCTTTCTCTCTCTTTCTTTCATTCTCTGTTCCATGTGCTCGCAAACTCGCTGCTTTAAGCTTAAACCGCGTCGGAAACATCGCGCGCCACCTACTTAGCTTCATTCCCTATTCCCCCACGGTACGGGTATTTTTAATATCGGAACGTTTCGGATGCAACCGGAATGGAGATCTAGATAGCTCGCAGAACGCAGCCACGAAGCGCGGACGTCGTTGAAATAAATTCGCGAAATTGTAGTGGAGCGTGTGTTTCCCTTTGAATCGAGGCAGAATCAGCATCCACCGGTGGATATCATCCTCGACAGTCGACTTTCGAGGCTCCCTCCAACCCGCCGACAGTTATTTAGCGTCGTTATTAACTCCCATCTTCTCGTAATATTAAAAATTCTATCGCAACTCGCGGAATCCGATTATACTTCTGCTACTATCCGCTTTCGGCTACGGCCGTTCAAACATTAACCTTATAATTAGTCGTATTATTCCATCGGCTCGACGGGTAAACCTATTAACTTCGCGATACGAAAAATACGGCCGATCGATCATCTGAATGATAATTGTGTGGCGGTGTCAACGCACAGGTTCGATCAATAATATAAAACAAGCAATTTTGCAATTAATAAACTTCCAACGTTTCGATCCTGATGTGGAGCATTTTCAAGAGAAGAAAATGATCGTTAAATGCGTAACATTATTATGCATAACAAGTTATTATTCATGTTATTACCATGCATTATAGTTATATTATTTTTCAGACTAAAAAATTTCCTTCTCTTGAAAATGATCCACATCGGGATGGAAACCTTGGGAGTTTATTAATTGCAAAATTGCTGGTTTTATATTATTAATCAAACCTGTGCGCCGACACCACCACGCAATTATTATCAAATTTCTACGACCGAAAAATAGAACTTCTAAAATCACTCTGATTCGAATTCGACGATTTAAATACGGACTTTTGAATTCCAAGACGTAAATGCAGACGTTCGAATTCTAAAATAGAAATGCAGAGACTGAACGTCAAAGAACCAAATGCATAGATTAAAATTCAACAATTTAGACTTACTCTTTAAATTCGACGTCTTCAACTGAACGTTTGAACTTCAAACACGCCGCAAGCCGTAAAACCTGCTTCCCAGAACGAGATTCCCTCTGCGGATGTTCCAGCAGCATAATTAATAAGCATTTTCGCCTGAATCATTACCGGATCGCCAAAATTTCTCAAAGCGACCGCGCTATCTTCCAAAAACCGAGTTTTCCCGACCAGAAATTAGAATCGTCGGGGTAGAAGGCGTCGAAGAAATCGAAAGGAAGATCTGCTTTGTGGTCTTAACGTTCTCTTTGAGAATAAATTAATTTTCCATCCGGATTCGCGTGCCTGGCGTGCAAACAGCCTTAGGTGCAGTCGAGGATCGTTGCCAAGGACGAGGAATGCGAAAAATTCAATGAATTTTGGCAGACGAATCGACTCGCATCTGCACGAATAAGGAAAAAATCACTGTGAAGATTGCCTTGGTTGTTTTCGATTTCGTGGACAAATTGTTCTAGATAACGCGTGATAATGTTAGATTCGCAATTAATCGCTGCAGATATTCATGCAAGATACACATCATCTTCGTAAAACCAGGAGCTAGATAGAAATTTGTTTGTTCGGTATGCTGAGGATAATAAAGGGCATAAATCCAATAATTCTCCACGAGATTTTCGCGCTGATAATTTTAATCGATACGCGTGTACGTTGCACTATGGGACAAAGCGATGGAACCTGTGTAAAAATGGAACTTTTGATAGAAACGAAATAGTGCAATAAAATATTTTTTAAATTAAAGCTAAAACGTTGCAAAATATGAGATAATTATGGAGATTGTGGTACGAATGTATTTCAATCTTGAAAATGTCAGTTCAAGTCGCACAGTTTCAAGAAAATTGAGGTTCTTCCAATATCACGGAAAAATGTTTTTTAACATGCTATACATAACTGCCCCTGGATATTTTCGAAAAGAAATAATTTGACATTGGTGGTATTGGAAAAACAAAAATTTTCTTGAAATTGCGCAAGTTCAACGAATTTTCTCAGGTTAAAAAACCTTCGTACCACAATATCGATAAGCATCCCATATTCTCCAAAGTTTTAGCTTTAATTTAAAGAAATCATCGCTCTATCTCATTTCTATCAAAAAAGTTCTTTGATTTTGATACAGATTTCATAGGTTTGTCCCATAGTGCGTCGCCGAGGTTAACGAGCAGGGACGGAAAGATGAAAATGTAAACGATCCTCAACTTAATTCTCCAGCAGAAGTTGATTTAGCTCGGCTCTAACTCGATTTGGCAACACCTTTGGTACCTTTCCTCTCTCTCTCCGTTTGAGCTAAATGGAATGGAAACGATGCTGTATATTTATCTTGTACGCGGTGCGCTTTCGATTCAACGCCGCCAATTTCGCCATCGGAAAGTTCGGCTTTAACGCATCGGTTCATTTATAATTGTTAGAGTGGTATTTATCAGGCGAAAAATTGAACACTGGATTAATGGTTCGGACTATGCCCTGCAAGTCCGCGCCGAGTTTCACGCGTGTACATCGCGCGCAATTATTTTATCTCGTGATGATTATTTATGCGCTGTAAGCTTCAGCAAATTAATTTTAAACGACCACTGTTCGCACGTCGCAATGTACCCGCGGATTAACGCTCTTCTCTAATTTATTTCCAGTTGCTGTCTCGCAAACAGGGAGACGGTCAACGAATAAAATTGAATATACGTATGTGTGTATATTGCTCGAGCAATTATTTCATTATAACCGATTCCTTTTTCGGGATTGGATTTGTCGCGTTGTTTTAAGGACTTAAAGTATTGTTAATGTTACCTCCCGAAGGTGATTTTTCAATTCGCGCGCGTTCGATCTTTAATCGTTTTCATTCGAATTAAATATCGTTATTGTTGTATTCGGTCGTCCAGACCTTCTCGGCCGAATTCATATGAAGAACAATGACCGTTTATTGTTTTCTCTCTTGTTAGATTTTTAAAAAATTCGTCGGATTCAATTTCCACGGAACAATAAAAAATACAAATTGTAAACGAACCCCGTAAACATGGACCACGGGTAAATTCTGGATGGTTTTAACAAACAGAACAAATGGAAGGATTGTTTTATAAAAAATAATGGGATCTCTTTCAACCTTGAATCGACTGGAGGAAAATACTTTGTTAACGGTACATTTAAAAAATGAATGGACAAAATTTTCGCGTGCGTACACCGTGTACGGAACAGAGGCAGATTGCATTAACGAAGTGAATAGTTTTTATTGTTGTTTGCTGAATAGAGTCGGGATAAAATTAGTATAAAAATGAAACTTACCGACGATGATTCCGGATCCAGGATTCACGTTTCCGGGAACAACACGTTTGCTGTTGAACACGTCACAACAACACATGGCACAACGTCATCGCTTGCAAATCAACATTCACGGATGGCCCGACACTTCAAATTTTCTCGCACGCCGAAAACTCACGATCTACCATGAGGAATGATCGACGCGTTCCTCGCGATCGCCATTACTTCGTGCACAGTAATTTCCTTCCCTCTTTTCGCCGAATTCTAGCAACAGTCAAGCGTTTCAACAAAATGAAATCATGCATTATCCATAATAGTATTGTTTTTTTCATTGATTCTCTATAAAATTTTAAAATGCAACTACGCAGGTTAATACGATAATATCGATAGTACCATTATTATATATTTCCTTTTCTTTTCTTTTTGTACATGTTCCTTTTTTTATTAGACGATTAGTCCAGTATCTTTCTCTATTTTTTTTATTGTAAACATTTATGTAAAAGAGTTTCAGGCCGTCTATAATAAATAATAATGAAAATAAGTTTACAAATTGTAGAATAATAAAACGGAACAGCACAATAGAATTTATAATTAGAAAAAAGTCGAATTTTCTTGGTAGCATAACCACCAAACTTTTCAATAGAATGAAACGATACTTCAACGGAATAAAACAAAGGGATAGAAGAATTTTTCGACGCTTAAAATGGTGCAAAGGAAAAGAATTTGTGAATTTTGAGGGGAATAGAATGCTTCGACAAAGCGGAATAATGCAGCAGTCAATTTGTGAACAATTCTCTACATTCAGATATTGATAATTGAGACCATGAATCTCCATAAACAACCACGGTGTCCATTCATAATACGGTAATCCAGCCCAAGGCAGTGCCGAAATTCTGCGGACGCGCGAAATGGCGCTCAGCGGTTGCTGTACGTCAATTCCAGGACGCATTTACACATCCACGGTGCTGAGGTGGTTTAATTGCCGAATAGGTCAAGGAGGAGAGTCGAGGTTCTGCTTTAGCCTCCAATTGAAGAGTGTCTAGTGCTTCTAAACTTTGATTTCCTCAATTTTTCATTGAATGCGCACCGTTTCACTGTATTTCCTTTCAATCAAATTTCCGAACGCGCCAATCGATGCAGCCAGCGATTCTTCGTAAAAAACAGTAATTACTCGCATTGATAGAACCATTAATTCATGGATTTCTTCAAAGTGAACATAATGTACCACATTGTTTCATTCACAGCGTTGATCAAGTTAAAATACTACAGAAATTGATAGTTTTTTAAATTTGAATCAATTCTCTTTCCGTAAAAATGTTTCAATATTGTGTTTAGGAAAAGAACCCAGTTAAAAATTCCGTAAATATTTAGAAGATAATGTACCACATTGTTTCATTCACAGCGTTGATCAAGTTAAAATGCTACAGAAATTGATAGTTTAAAAAATTTGAATCAATTCTCTTTCCGTAAAAATGTTTAAATATTGTGTTTAGGAAAAGAACAACCCCAGTTAAAAATTCTGTAAATATTTAGAACATAATGTACCACATTGTTTCATTCACAGCGTTGGTCAAGTTAAAATACTACAGAAATTGATAGTTTTTAAAATTTGAATCAATTCTCGTTCCGTAAAAATGTTTAAATTTTGTGTTTAGGAAAAGAACCCAGTTAAAAATTCCGTAAATTTTTAGAAGATAATGTACCACATTGTTTCATTCACAGCGTTGATCAAGTTAAAATACTACAGAAATTAATAGTATTTTAAAATTTGAATCAATTCTCTTTCCGTAAAAATGTTTAAATATTGTGTTTAGGAAAAGAACCCAGTTAAAAATTCCGTAAATATTTAGAAGATAATGTACCACATTGTTTCATTCACAGCGTTGATCAAGTTAAAATGCTACAGAAATTGATAGTTTTAAAAATTTTAATCAATTCTCTTTCCGTAAAAATGTTTAAATATTGTGTTTAGGAAAAGAACAAACCCAGTTAAAAATTCCGTAAATATTTAGAAGATAATGTACCACATTGTTTCATTCACGGCGTTGATCAAGTTAAAATGCTACAGAAATTAATAGTTTTTTAAAATTTGAATCCATTCTCTTTCCGTAAAAATGTTTAAATATTGTGTTTAGGAAAAGAACAAACCCAGTTAAAAATTCCATAAATATTTACAACGTAATGTACCACATTGTTTCATACACAGCGTTGATCAAGTTAAAAGACTACAGAAATTAATAGTTATTTAAATTTGAATCAATTACCTTTCTGTAAAAATTTTTAAATTTTGTGTTTAGGAAAAGAACCCAGTTAAAAATTCCGTAAATATTTAGAAGATAATGTACCACATTGTTTCATTCACAGCGTTGATCAAGTTAAAATGCTACAGAAATTGATAGTTTTTAAAATTTGAATCAATTCTCTTTCTGTAAGAATTTTTAAATTTTGTGTTTAGGAAAAGAATAAACCCAGTTAAAAATTCCGTAAATATTTAGAAGATAATATACCACATTGTTTCATTCACAGCGTTGATCAAGTTAAAATACTACAGAAATTAATAGTGTTACGAATACTTCGGCGCGGTCTTGCCGGTGAACTCATTATTGTAGAGAATAACAATTATTTATTAATTGTACAACAGTGAACAAAGAATTAATGTAATCGTCGATGCGTGTTCTCGCTTCAATCGTTCGAAAGGATCTGACGACTCTCTTCTTTTAATCAACAACCTCGTTGTTCAGATACCGCAATATCGATCTAACGCTCGATCTCTGCGATATGTTCATAGGGGGAAGCAACTTCATCTCGTGTCATCGTAACAACAGTTTTTAAAAATTTGAATCAATTCTCTTTCCGTAAAAATGTTTAAATATTGTGTTTAGGAAAAAAACAAACCCAGTTAAAAATTCCGTAAATATTTAGTTTGCGATCCTGCGGAAATCCCGAAAAATTAGCCAGAAAGATGTCCTCGCCTGAAGAACGCAGATATCCGATGGACAGATCGCACACGTATATTCAGAGATAAGAAAAGACGTCCGAGGGGTCGTCGTTCGTCCCCGAGCAAGCGAAATACCGTAAACAAGAACATGGAAGGATTGTAGTTTCTCGAGAGGGTAGGATCGGTCGTTCGCAGGGAAAAGAGCGAACGTGTCGATGTAGACGTCCTCGGACGTCGACGAATCTCGTCGAAGCTTCTTTTCATACCGGCGAAGCCTGCCATTCTTTCTCGGATTCCCTTTTTTACGGCGCAATCATCCCTCTCGCCGCGTTTTTACGTTTTTACGGTCCCGACAATCCCGACGACGACGGCGAGTTCGTCGAAATTTTCTTCGAAACCAGTGCCGCCCTCTACTCCTTTTTTATTATTATCTTATTTCCACGGGAATTCTCTTGTTTATCGCGGCCAGCTGTTACCCTTCTCATTTTTATACTCGGCTCTCGGCTGTAACCTTGACTGATGAGACTCGCCTCCGCGTAACCCGTTTTATGGCCGACTTTAGCGTCGCAACCCGAGAAACTGCGCTCTCACGCGACGATCTGTCGACCGCGATATGTTCGAATCAATTTATGTGAACGCATACGGCTGCCAATGAATTTATACGGCCAGTCTCCGAATGCACGCTACAAGCGTGGCGATTATGTGCGCGGTAACCAGTCAAAGTGAATGAATATTTATTTATTTATTTATTGATGCCGTAAACCATGATTGGTTTATATAGCATACATTACAACATATATATAGCATACATTATGACTTATAATATAATATTTTCAGAAAACTAATTAGATATTAACATAATATAAGAAAAAATAAGTATAAATGGTGATCGTTAGATCTTAATTTTACATTTTTTAAGAAAATTATAAATGATCATTAACGCTGAAATATCAAGTAAAGTGAAGGAATAATAGTTTTTCGTTTTTGAGAATCGAATTTGAAGATGCGGCGAGTAAAAGAGCAAGGAAAAATTTGTACGAATGCAGAAATTCGTACAAATCGATTTGAAGTGTTCGCACGTTTCTGGTTACCGATTTTGAGAACTAATTTCGAGCGGAACTAGCGTATAAATTATGAATTATCTGTAGAGTGCGGATGTAATTTTCAACTCACTAGAATTGTTAGAGGAACAAATACATTCCTATTTGCTGGATATATTTTTATTATTATTACTATTTATTGCAGACGGACCGAAGCCCATTTACATAAGTGTTCACAATATAAAAAAAAGAACTCGTCAATAACAAAGAAAGGGCATGAACAAGAAGAAGAAATTTGTACAGGGTGTCCCAAAACTAGTGTAGGAGCGAAAAATGGGAGGTTGCTTGTGTTATATGAACCAACATTTTTTTTGGGAAAATTGCGTCCGCAGTTTTGTTTAGGAGTTATTAACGAAAAACACGGACCAATCAAAGCGCGACCTAGACGCAAGTCAGCACAGTCTATCCAACACGCCAACTGTCAATTGACCGATCGTGCCGTCGCATGTCTAGATCGCGCTCTGATTGGTCCGTGTTTTTCGTTAATAACTCCTAAACAAAGTCGTGGACGCCATTTTTGTAAAGAAAAATGTCGCTTCAAATGATCCAAGGAACCTCCCATTTCCCGCTCCTACACTAGTTTTGGGACGCCCTGTATAATAATGATACAATAAATATGGTATTATCATACAGGGTGTCCCAAAACTAGTGTAGGAGCGAAAAATGGGAGGTTGCTTGTGTTATATGAACCAACATTTTTTTGGGAAAATTGCGTCCGCGGTTTTGTTTAAGAGTTATTAACGAAAAACACGGACCAATCAAAGCGCGACCGAGACGCAAGTCAGCACAGTCTATCCAACGCGCCAACTGTCAATTGGCCGATCGTGCCGTCGCATGTCTAGATCGCGCTCTGATTGGTCCGTGTTTTTCGTTAATAACTCCTAAACAAAGTCGTGGACGCCATTTTTGTAAAGAAAAATGTCGCTTCAAATCACCCAAGGAACCTCCCATTTCCCGCTCCTACACTAGTATTGGAACACCCTGTATAATGCTGCGTAGTTGCATTTTAAAATTTTGTAAAGAATCAATGAAAAAATCAATTGATATTTATTGTTAGAGCGAAAGTTTGTCTGTAAAATATGGAGGAACTATCAAGACGCTGAACGTGTTAACGTCAAACTGGATAAATTCGATCCGGAAGTTATAGAATCGAACAAGGACGATCGGAATCGCATAGTTTCCAAGTCAAAGTGTTCCAAAATGGCGCGCGTCGAGGAGCAGCCATCGAGAAGCGATCGGAGGCGGCGGACAAAAGCGGAGTATGGCTTGCTGCAGAGGAGCATGAGCTCGAGAACGTTCGGGTGCCGCGATCTCGAGGTGATTATTGTCAAAGACAACCCCGCCGGGACGATCTCGAAGGAGCCAGAAGCTCAAAGAACGCCTCTCCACGAGAAATTCCCTTTTGATCAACGACTGTCGAGTGGCCGACGGGGACATTCGGTCATTTGTGCCACGAAATCGCAGAGGCTTCGATAGAATCAAGATGGGGCATCGAAACTTCTCTTGAATCGAAGCTGAAACATCTCGGATTCAAAGAGAAATATTAACAAGAAAATATTCAGGTTGATCGAAGCCTTTTTAAGAAAGATTAACTTGAATCAATTCTTTTGAGGGCGAGGCTTACTTATCAATCGTAGAACGTGTTATGGATTCAAGACGACTCGATGAAATGTTTTTTAAACGACTGGTAAAACGTTGTACAATATGAGAAAAATAGGAACAAAAATCACTCAACAAATTTTAACCACGAAAAAAATTATTGAATTCGACCGAAGCATTGTCGACAATTTTCCAAGAAAGGCCAATTTCAATCAATATTTCACGATATTTCAGTTTTCATTTTTTAAAAATTTCATCGATCTGTCTCGACTCTGTCGAAAATTTGAACATTTTGTTGCAAACGTTAACGGGATGATAAGGAAGAGAGAGACGTGTCGCGAACAGAGAGAAGCGGAATTTTTCGCGACAGACCCGGTTATTACGCTATTCCGTAAATATTTGCAAGCCACGGATGAAAGCGAGACAGTCTACGCGCATTCGCGCGATTGTTTTCTTGTTTGCGGGACGAGATTACCCTCGCGCGTCTTTCCGCCAGCTGCGAAGCCTGCGAATTCGGATTCCCGACGCTAATTGGTTTACGCAAGACCCTCGTTACCCTTCTCAGCTAGTACGCAGTTCACCGAATATCGTATCCGAGGTGAGAAATATATTTCCGGGCCTGAAATCCGATCTTCGAACGGGAGTTTTCAAAAGTGACTTTTCCCGAGAATTAATTTTTAGATACATTTTCGATTATATAATATTTTATAATTATTTTATAATTTTATAATTATAATAATATAATAACTATTACAATAATGAAATAATTAATTATAATAATACTATATTGTCAATATATATTATTAAAGATATATAATATAATAATGATTATAATAATACAATAATTATAATAATGATTAATTACTTGTAATAAAATTAGATGAATTTTTGGGAGTACTAAGGAACTACTTCAATATTATATTGCAGCCAATCAATATTTATTCGCGAAAAAGTTAATTTCTCATATATAATTATTCCAAACTTCCGAGAGAAAATAAATATTTTAGGAACACTGTATCAGCTCTTTTTACCAGGTAGGTATACAGTATTTTATCGGTAAATGTTCCATACTTCTATCACGTAAACGTCTCGGAGAAATCCCCACTATGCGGGTGTACCCTTTGACGAAAAGTTTGGAATCACAACAAAAAATTTACGAGCAGTATGTTTTACATTATTGTTCTTATCAAGGAACGCGTATTTTTATTAAAATTGCTCTCGTTAAAAAAACCCTCTATTTTTAATAACAGCCTGAAGTATTGAAGGAATCCTAGAAATTAGATCTTCGAGTGTTCTTAATTTGAAGTTTTTCCGTGATTCTTGCAGAAGTTGCCTCAGATATCACTTCAGAGAAGTGCATTTCGAACATTGTCTTAGACTGGGTGCACAAACTATACAGGAATATTATGGACATAAGAAAATGTTGAAATCTGATAAGACATATTATTCAAGTAGTTCATGTTTCATATTATATCAATGGATCATTTCAAAATTGATCGATACACATACATATATGTGCTTCCGAATATTTGATCGTAGCGTGAAACATTTATCTAGAATTTCCCGGCCGCGAAAACTCATTTCTCCGATGCACTTAGCGAGTTTGGTCAGGATCGAAATTTCATGAGGGAAAAATTGAAATGATAATTGGCGGGGTCGCGTTTATGTCGAGAGCCCGCCACAATAAAGTTCGAATATAAATGCAAATTGGCACGTCAAAGTTCGAAGTTCAAATTGGAATTCCGTTCGCAACAAGTTCAAAATCGGACAAGGCAAAAATTTAAATAAAAGCGTGCGCATGCACGGCGGTCCGATGTAGTTCGAATTGGACTTGTCAATCGAAAATTCGTATCGCCGCGCCGGCACGTTGCATCGCGCGAACCGTTGCGGAGCCGTTTTCCGCGTGAAACGCGGAAAAGCGACATTAATTTTCGAATATTCCGAGCTGTGTTGCCAATGTAATTTGTTGCGAGTGGCGTTCCGGCGAGACAGAGACCATTGCACGCTAGCTTCATAGAAACCGGTAAATATTCCGTTTGTGGAGGCGCTCTCGCCCGAGGAACGTTATTAAAACCTTTAATCACCGTTATCGTCACATTCTATTCGCATTGTTCTGATCTTTCGTTTCGATTCGGACCTCGTTAACGCAAACCGCCCGATAAAAATTACAAAACCTGAACTGTACGTGCAATTTCGAGCCGCATAAACGCGACCGCAGAACAAAAATAACGGACACCGAGGTCCTGGAGCAACAAAGAACAGCATACTCTGTTGGAATATGAATCTTCTTTATCAGAATATTTTTTAAAATTTTGTTACTATTCGGAAAGTACCACTATGCTCCGGAGAAGGCCTTTTTTGACAGGTGGTGGGCCTGATATTCAGACTTTAGAATTTACAGCAATCCCTTGATTTTTGTCCCAGGTGCTGTTCGTGGAGCGGACAAAAATCGCGATGTAGACTTGTTTTTCTGATTTGCGGCTGGGTCTACCGCTCCGATCGCGCTGAGCGAGACTACAATAGAGCAACGGTGCCAGTTTAAAGGCCCGCGTGTTCTCACAATGTAATGTCATTCAAAATGCTTTTTTTCATTATTTTTTTACGAGCCATTTATTGGCTTGTTTCTGGCAATATTCTGATTAAAACAAGACCAAACACCATATAATTTGGTCCATATTTACTCTACACGTGAGAAGCATAATTTATAATTTATCATACATACAACATACGCTACAGCATATGTTTAAATAAACAAATAAACATCTTGAAAATATGTTCTCAAAGAATTAAAGAATAAAAAATATTTAAACGATTACATAAACGAATACCTAACCAGATAAATTTTCATTTAATAAGTTATTAATAAATGTGTTAATCGCATTGGTATTTTAAAGAATAGATCATACAATACAGTTTTTCCTTCCTCCTCACTCGCTATCCTCTTCCATATCCTACAGTTACACCATAAAGTCAATGAAACCAAGAAGTAATGAAAAATAAATAATTTTTAATTGGCAGTACACATTGTGAAAATACGCGGGCCTTTGAATTGCCGGCGACTGTTCGTGTCTCTTTCTTTCTGATACGAAACTGTCACAGTCGATTAAACCACCCAACACAATTGAAGTTATATCGTGTTTGGTCTTGTTTTAATCAGAAAAATGTCAGACATACTTTTTGAAAGTCCCATAAAAAATAATTAAAATTAAGAAGTTTGAACATTCGATTCGTTGTGTTAATGTAGTGGTGTTCACACCAATATATCCGGGCCGAGAACAATAATCACCGCCCTGCGGCGCAGGACATCTTTGACAGGCAGTGGAGTGAGTAGGCCTGGACAAAAATCGAGTCCTCGAACATGGGACAAGAATCAAGTGGTTACTGTACAATTGAAATTATATCGTGTTTGGTCTCGTTTTAATCAGAAAAATGTCAGACATACTTTTTGACACTCCCATAAAAAAATAATTAAAATGAAGATGTTTGAACATTCGATTCGTTGTGTTAATGCAGTGGTGTTCACACCAATATACCCGGGCCGAGAACAATGGCGTGAGTAGGCCTGGACAAAAATCGAGTCGTCGAACATGGGACAACAATCAAGTCTGTATCAGAGATGCCAAATGGAGGAACCTGGAGGAACATTCCCCTCCGGCTGGCCCCCACTCTTACTTCTACTAGTTCTACTGCGCACGCGCCACACACGACGTACCTCTGCTCTGCCCGAGTGAGTCACGTTTAGAGCACGTTTAGAGGTACGTTCGTGTGTGGCACGTGCGCAGTAGAACTAGTAGAAGTAAGAGTGGGGGGTCCAGCAGGAGGGGAAAGTTCCTCCAGGTTCCTCTATTTGGCATCTCTGACACGACGTACCACTGCTCTGCCCGAGTGAGTCACGTTTAGAGCACGTTTAGAGGTACGTTCGTGTGTGGCGCGTGCGCAGTAGAACTAGTAGAAGTAGTAGAAGTAAGAGTGGGGCCCAGCCGGAGGGAAAAGTACCTCCATTTGGCATCTCTGGTCTGTACTGTACTAAGTTGCCTAGAGCTGAGGCGCTCTCTACACTTTGATCGTGAGGTTCTTGGTTAGTTTTCATTAGGATAAAAATTTCATTTTTAACTAACTTGAAAGTAATAGCAAGAAAATTGTCAAACGACTCGCTGAGGAAATGATATTGAAATCGGGAGGCCTCGGCAGATGAGGCTGGTTGGTCGTCGAACTCGATGGAACGCACCCTGGACCGACTGAAAATTCCGGAGCGAAACAAAAGCTCGGGGGAAAACAGCTTGCTGGGCACGCAGAGAGATATCGGGAATGGAGGGGGTGAAAAAGCCGAAGAAATTGGGTCGATGCGGAAGCGGGGAGGTTGCGGGGCGGCGGAATCGACACAGAAAAGTTGCCCCCGCGTCCAGGAAGTTGCCAGTCGATAGCTCGAGTTGTTCCGTGCCAGCCGGGGCTTGCCTGGAGGGGCTGGGAGACGGAAAACGGCCGAGGATGACAGAAAGCGATGGCGAGAGGCAAAGAAAGAGACGGAGAGTGAGGGGAGCCAGAAGATTCCGCGGGCAGAAAGGTCAAGAGAAACCCGAGTCAACTGTCGTCTAGCACGATGGGAACGCTGTCGAGATCCCGGGGTGCGCAGTGCGGAAAGAATTCCGCATCCTGCTGCCGCCGTGAAGGTCATCGCGACGCGAGAGCACACTTGACCCGGTTCCCAGAGTGCGTCGAAGGACAACCGCGGAAAAACCGCGATTATTTTCGACCTAGCTGCCTTGCCATCTCGAAATAAACCACCCCCGAAGGGATCAAGGTTTCGCGAACGCGCCACTCACAACCTGCGAAAATAATGCCTCCACAAAGAATATTGATGTTAACGGCGCAATGGTTCGATCAAATTTTGTTACTCAAAAGCAATTTTATTATGAAAATTCAAATTTCGACGTTTCGGTCTGTGCTTATCTACGATGTTTATCTACAATAATTATTTATATTTTATCATTCTATTGGGTTGGCAGCAATTTCGGTATTTTGTGAGGAAGAGCCCAATTTTTTTTTACAATGAACTTTAAGGTATTTTGAACTTTTAGATATTTTCCCTTTTGTTCGATGATCTTTTGCCAAAAAGAATAAACGAGAAAATATTTTATTGATTAAAGTTCAACGTGTGAATAAAGAAATTCGGTTTCATCTCACCTCGAAATACCGATATTGCCAACCCAATACATTCGAACACTTTTAAAAGGGTGATAACTTTTTTAATGTTGGACAATAAATAATATTAATATTATTAATAAGTAAAGTTGGAAAATACTGAAAGTTGTTCTTATTCTAAAATTTCAGTTTCATTCATAGCGTTGATCAAATTAAAATACCACAGAAATTAATAGTTTTTTAAATTTGAATTAATTCTGTTTCTGCAAAAAATTTAAAATTTAAATTCTATGTTTCTGCCAACCCAATTTTAACGTTGGACTATACGACATGGATTTTTAAAAAATTTCTATTGGTCAGAATTGCAGAGAAAATACTGAAAGTTGTTCTCATTCTAAAATTTCAGTTTCATTCATAGCGTTGATCAAATTAAAATACCACAGAAATTAATAGTTTTTTAAATTTGAATTAATTCTGTTTCTGCAAAAAATTTAAAATTTAAATTTTATGTTTCTGCCAACCCAATTTTATCGTTGGATTATACAACATGGATTTTTAAAAAATTTCTATTGGTCAGAATTGCAGAGAAAATACTGGAAGTTGTTCTCATTCTAAAATTTCAGAAATAGGATTTGTAGATCTGTGACGAATATATACGGTATAGTGTGAGCTAGAATATTGGATAATTTTTTAGAAATGTTCTCGTTCAGTCTGTTCCTTTCAAGATTTCTTCCGAGCGGGTTTTTCACATGAAGGATCAGCAGAAAGTCTTTCGATTAATAGCCAGTAGGCTGCAGTCGGAGTTTTTTTCGGAGGGAAGATCCTGAGAAGGTATTAAAAGCGGCCGGCGCGAGTGCCGCGGCGACTCACAGACGTATGAGTAATCTCTCTGATGGAGCTCGTTCGCTGAGAAACCACTTTCAATCGACGGTAGAATGAGCTCGGTGCATTTTCAGATTGCCTGATTCTTCGGGTCCCGGACACCAAGTATCCTTTCTTGCACCTGAGACGCTACTTTCCGAAATGTTTTCGAGCTACTCGCCGAGGAAATTTCTGACGAGTTTGTTCGAAGTGCTGCCCGAACTTTATGCCCGATGCTTTCGATGATCAATACACTTCTTCATACCAGAAAACGTTTGTATCACGAAAAATTCCGCAACGTTCCTCTGAATACATCGAAGAGCTCGCACCATGCATCATAGAAGATTAAAATGAAAGCTGAAGTCAGAACATTTTCGTTGAACCGGCTGTTTTACATAACTAGCTTCATACTCCGTTCTCGAGTTCGTACAGTATGAATGTTAAACAGCTTTTCTTATACAGAAGCCATATTAAATTAAAGTAGAAGTTAGCATGAAAAACGAGATTCAACCGAGTCGAAAGAAAAAGTAAGTAATTACTCTGTTCTCTTAATTCTCGTAATGTGTACGTTAATGTGCTTCTCTAACGGATAAATTATATTAAATTTCGAGAAAAATTATACTGGGAAGCGAGACTCGAGTAAAAATTGCTACTTTCTGCAAGAAACCCGTGAACCTCGTTTCCTCTAGGATACGTTCTGCGATAAAAATTTTGCAAAATCCGAGGAAATAATCAGTATTTTACTGTGATCCAGTAAAAATCGCCTGTAATTAGTATTTTCTTCAACGATAAATCATCCACTTCTTGCGGTAAATCGTGAACTTCATTTTAGAGATATATTAACACAAAAATCATGCACAATCTGAACAAACAAAGATCCACTATTTTCTGTCACATAATAAAAATTGCCTACAACGAATATTTTACCCGGCTGTAAAATAGCTGCTTTTTGCGAGAAAACTTGAACCTCGTTCTCCCTGCCAATAAGATACATTACAATAAAAAATTACAGTAACTTCCCTATGAATCGGGAAGTTAATTATGCAATATTTTGATAAATACAGCTTTGCTATATCTCACGTTATACGATAAATTATATAATTTTATATATTATAATAAAAAATTAAGTTTCCGGCTAGTTGAAAGTGGAAGGCTAGTCGAAGTGGATTTCCTTTGGAACTTTTTCGAACGTGGAGCCAGATTTGGATTTTGCAAAGTCTGCAAACAGGTGAGAGCCTTCGACTGATCAAACTGCGAAAAAACGGTAGTCCAACTTCAGACTGGGGAAAATTCTCCGCTCGAGTCTGCACGCCTCGGTGAACGCTCAAAAGAGAAGAAGAGAGAGGGAGAGAGAGAGACTGGCTCCCCGACGTCTGAAAGTCAACTCGAGGAGAAAGAAGCTCCCGCACCGAAGGTCAGACCGCCTTTGCTAGTCAAGGATAGGCTAACTGTTCCCCGGACTTCCAGAGATAACTACCTTTGACGACCCTCGGCTGAACCGGAACTGTCCATTCACGTGAAAACAAATTGGAGATGTAATATTTTTGAAAAGTTCCGCTGCCTCGCCCGGAGAAGGTAATTTACGTAAAATCAGTGGAAGCACGGCTGCATCTGACGGTTTATTAACCGTTCAAGTTAGAAAGAGTTGTTTCACTTGCAAGGAAAAACTGTTAAAAATGTTCCTTGACTGGTTTATACACCAGTGATCATTCGGGGCACGATTATCATAGGATACTTCGTAATTTTTACAGTAGAAACTGATGTTACGAAATGATTTAAAAGTTCGCACAATCAGAATATTTTTAATTATTTCTGACACCTGAGATTTTATATTAAAACATTGCTTACACGCTATGCGCGTGAACCACTTGAGGGTAGCAACCCTTGTTCAAACCTATTTCGCCTTTGATGACTATAAAATAATCGCTAAATAATTTTTTAATTAATTCTGAGACTTGAGATTTTATAGCAAAAATTGTGATTTAAAAATCGTATTATTTGCAAAAGCTGACCAGAGCTACATTCCCTTCGCTATAATCATTCTCACATGCTATGCGCGTGAACCACTTGAGGGTAGCAACCCTTGTTCGAACCTATTTCGCCTTTGATGACTATAAAATAATCGCTAAATAATTTTTTAATTAATTCTGAGACTTGAGATTTCATAGCAAAAATTGTGATTTAAAAATTGTGTTATTTGCAAAAGCTGACCAGAGCTACATTCCTTTCGCTATAATCATTCTCACATGCTATGCGCGTGAACCACTTGAGGGTAGCAACCCTTGTTCGAACCTATTTCGCCTTTGATGACTATAAAATAATCGCCAAACAATTTTAAATTAATTCTGAGACCTGAGATTTTATATCAAAAATTGTCTGTGTGATTTAAAAATTGTGTTATTTGCAAAAGCTGACCAGAGCTACATTCCCTTCGCTATAATCATTCTTACACGCTATGCGCGTGAACCACTTGAGGGTAGCAACCCTTGTTCGAACCTATTTCGCTTTTGATGACTATAAAATAATCGCTAAATAATTTTTTAATTAATTCTGAGACTTGAGATTTCATAGCAAAAATTGTGATTTAAAAATTGTGTTATTTGCAAAAGCTGACCAGAGCTACATTCCCTTCGCTATAATCATTCTTACATGTTATACGCGTGAACCACTTGAGGGTAGCAACCCTTGTTCGAACCTATTTCGCTTTTGATGACTATAAAATAATCGCTAAATAATTTTTTAATTAATTCTGAGACTTGAGATTTTATAGCAAAAATTGTGTTATTTGCAAAAGCTGACCAGAGCTACATTCCCTTCGCTATAATCATTCTCACATGCTATGCGCGTGAACCACTTGAGGGTAGCAACCCTTGTTCGAATCTATTTCGTCTTTGATGACTATAAAATAATCGCTAAATGATTTTTTAATTAATTCTGAGACTTGAGATTTTATAGCAAAAATTGTGTTATTTGCAAAAGCTGACCAGAGCTACATTCCCTTCGCTATAATCATTCTTACACGCTATGCGCGTGAACCACTTGAGGGTAGCAACCCTTGTTCGAACCTATTTCGCCTTTGATGACTATAAAATAATCGCTAAATAATTTTTTAATTAACTCTGAGACTTGAGATTTTATAGCAAAAAGTGTCTGTGTGATTTAAAAATATTAATAATGTTTGCACCGTGCGTGAACATATTTTTAGGCAGTCTAAAGGATAAAAGCTTATTTTTACCATCCAAGTTGATTTAAAGCGGAACAGTTCGAAAGGAACAAGTTCCGTCGCGACGCTACACGGTAGATACAGTATTAACGAAAGAAAGCAAAGGTTAGCGACGTGGAAACGTTTCTTTCTCCTTCGGCACATTCGCACATCGCCAACCACAGCTCTCGGTTAGCTATACCTCCTCCAGCAAGGTACTAAAGGTTCGTTTTCTCGTGATAAATCGCGACCTTTGTTCTCAGGACATGAAAAGTCACGACTCCTGTTATGAGAAATCACGTTACCATGACAGCAGAAGTCGTGACCTTTGGCTCGGGATTATGCCGCGAGAAATTACGTTAGTTAGGTGTTAATTCAGACCTGTGCGTTCATTAAACAACATCCTAATTTTAACGCGGAATGAAACGCTTCGCGATATCGTTACCATTGATCCAGAGCTCCGGTTTTGCACTTTATTGGGACACCGTGTATATATTATACTTCGACGTAATCACTAGTTAAATCAAAAAGTTAGCCTCCGAAGTTAGCGCACTTGCGAGAAGAAGTTTAGAACAGCACTGAAATTCACACTTTATTGAAGACTTCTCGCTGGGAATCGAATTTGATTCGTTCGACTGCAATGCAGACTCCGTAAAATATTAATTAACTTTAAGGAAAGCCACTCGAGAATTTCTAATCTTGATCTGAAAAGTGTACACAGAAGAATTTATCATATTCTTTTCGACGTACTAATTCTATTAAAAGAGAAACCCAATTTCTGCTTGGGTCCAACTTCTATTTATTGCAAGCGAAGCTGCAAATTCGGATTTTGTATGAACATCCGCGGTACAGTCATTAGAACACTCGAGACACGATCGCGGACTGGTAACGATCACGAGGCGTACCAAAGAGTCAAGTTTCGAGATTGAATCCCTTTCGAACAAAACTTTCAATGCGGACCGGAGAGCAAACTCTTTTCAAAGACTCATAAATCATCCCCCTCGATCCCTGAAGCAGCCCAATATAGTTTTAGCACAACTAAAAACGTCGTATAGAAATTTCTAATCAGTCGTTCACTTCGATACTTTGCAGAATATAGTGTACTAAACGACGATTGTACTGGAAAATTAATGTACTAGAATAATACGTCTTTATACTCCAGATAAGGGATGTTCACCCTAATTAGAATATACCTAGGCAACACTGCTAAATAGAATGGAGAACGGAGAGGTAGAATTAAAGAGAACGTAATAAAGGATTACAGCAGACCGACTTTGAAGTTGAGTTCGTATTATAGTTAGGGGATGCTCACCCCTTGGATCGCACCCTTAAAACACACATTGTAATCAAAATCCCCAGACATAGTAATAAATCCTCGAGCACATCGCACTCAACAACGAAACTTTAGAAGCAACTACTAGACCAGAAGCTCTCCCCCAGGACCCACAATCAACCCTTAATCCCAAAGCACCCCGAAAGAACAGACAAACCTCGGCAAAGAGTTTAATCGATCTGCAATCTTGAACTCTATACTTCAACATCCTACGTGCGAAAAACTGACAAATCCTTTCTATTTTATACAAGAGATGTTCACCCCTAGATTGCACCCTTAAAACAGAGGACAATCAAATTCTTCAGACGTAAAGACTGTAATAAAAATACCGGAAGCACGTCGCGCTCAACAATGAAACTTTTAAAGCGACCAGACCAGAATCTCTCCCAGGAGACTCACAACCGTATCTTAAATCCCAAAGCGCCCCGAAAGGAGCACACCGTCCTCATAAAAAGAACTCGAGGAACCACAAAATGACTGCTTGAAAATCTCCACTCTTGAATTCCGAACTACAATGCAGTATTCATGAAATGCTAACAGTTCCTCTCCGTGTTGTATATATAAAGAGTCTGCGTATCTTCATGTGAAATTAAAATTGTTTGCGTCGGTTGCAAGGAACAATCAACACGTAGACCTTCCTTTTCTTCTTTAACAATTTGAATAGGTTCAATCAAATGCTTTCAGCGCGTCTACTAGACCAGAAGTTGTCTCAAGGGAGATATACAATCATCCCCCTTAAATCCCCAAAAGACCGTCTAAACTTCAGCAAACAACTTAATCAATCTGGAACTGTTCACCTGAAAATTCTCCATCTAGAATTCCACGGATCCCGAAAATCGTCCAATCTCTTTCAACCATCCCCAAAGGCAACTCGTCCCAAAAACCATCCCTAAACCCCACAGCCGAAAATCACCATGAGCATCAAAGCGACCAGGTATCCGACCACCCAGCACTCGACACCAAAACCACAGGCGCTCTCCTTGGCCCAGAAACATCCCCCAAACCACCCTCACCCTTCGAAGAAAACCCTGCAAAAACTATGCCAAGAGAAGCTGCGGAAAAATCGCGAATCTCGATGGTACCGTTAGCAGGCGGGCTTGGCAGTATCCCCTGACCGTGTACGCGGTTCCAGAGGGTAGTTGAGAGCCTGGTAAAATCCTTCTTAGGGGATGACGATGACACGGTTGTCGCGTGTTTAATCCGTTTGGCGCGGCGCGTACGCGTTCGGAGCGGTGTATGGTCGCGCGCGCGCCTCGCAACTGGCCTCGGTGCGTCGAACAGCCCTCGACGGTGGTCCGAGGGGGTTGCAAGGGGCTGACAAAGGTTGACCCAGTTTGCGACGAGGGTGGCGAGTGCGCGGTACGGACGCCAGCACGTCGCGATGCCAACTGAGGCGGCCGACGCTCTCGCGAGGGCTGCGCGGACCCGAGTTTTCCCCTTTCGCGGCCCTCGCAACCCCTATCCGAGGCTCACTCAACCCCCTTCCACCCTTCTGCGACCGAAAAATTTTCTTTCGCCGTCCCGGAGCCCCGAATTTCATTTCCGCGCCTTTTTCTTCGACCGAGACAACCGGACACCATCATCCAACGTTTCTCGCAATCTCCTAACCACCCCTCTCACTCGAACCACCCCCTGGACAACAACCCCTACCACCCTTTCCGAACAGACTCCCCTTCATATTGATTAGTGCGCGCAGTCTGCACGAGCCAGCATCCAACCCCGATGCTACACACGCTGTCAACATGCCTGCCAAATTCGAAATTCGCACGGGGGTGCAAGCTACCCCCCTTCCCTTTTCCCTTCTTCTCTCTCTCGCGCGCGCTTTCTCTTCCGCTTCTCTCTCTCTCTCTTTCTCGTTCCTGGTACCTTGTGCTTTATGATGGATAGGGGGTGAGTCTCTCTCCTTGCCCCGCTAGGTGCGTGAGCCCTTTCAATGGGCCGCCGGGGCAACCCCGACTCTAGCATCGCTTCAATGGAGCCATTGTGTTATTTGTTGCGAACTACGAGCATGGATTTTGTAATGAAATTGCGCTTCGAAGCTTTGGCTTTGTCCTCAGTGCTGCGCTGCTACTACCGAGGTGTGTGCGCTTTTTCGGGGTTTTTCGACGAAGTTTGTGTTTGCTTTTGTGGGGGTGGAATTGAGGGTGATAGTCCTTGTGGAGTGAGAAGAATCGTTTGCATTAACCGCTCTTCGGTAAGACTCTTTATACAACGCCTTTGTGGAGACTACAGTTCTGAGAACATTTGTTAACAGTGATGAAATATATTTTATTAAATAAATGATTAAATATATTCATATTTTCTGCACAAAAGTTGCTGACTGTGATAGTCCTTGTGGAGTGAGAAGAATCGTTTGCATTAATCGCTCTTCGGTAAGACACTGTACACAATGCCTTTGTGGAGACTACAGTTCTGAGAACATTTGTTAGCAGTGATTAAATATATTTTATTAAATAAATGATTAAATATATTTATATTTTCTGCACAAAAGTTGTTGACTGTGATAGTCCTTGTGGAGTGAGAAGAATCGTTTGCATTAATCGCTCTTCGGTAAGACTCTGCACACAATGCCTTTGTGGAGACTACAGTTCTGAGAACATTTGTTAGCAGTGATTAAATATATTTTATTAAATAAATGATTAAATATACGTAAAGAAAATATATTTCATTAAGTTTGAATCCAGCGGAAAATCAGAGTGATAACCGGCTTACCCGGTAGAGGGAAAAAGTAGGAGAAAAATAGAGAAGGAAACTCCATGATAATTATAGGATATTAAAGAGGGAATTCACATCTTAAATAAAAACTTTAATGTCGTTTCTTTGTTCACAGGTAAGGGTGTTGTAAATTGTAAATAGTGTAAAGAACAGAGGTGTGCAAAATAGTAAAATAAAATCTTTGTTCACAGAGCAACGCTATAGAGTTCAGTTGATGTGTCAACCCTAACCATAAAAAAACAATATAACATTATATATATTTATATTTTCTGCACAAAAGTTGCTGACTTTCCGTCTGCAATTCTTTTGCACAACCGCAGTGCAAAAGCACAGTGCAATATTTCCTTTCAATATAAATGTAATACACACGTTTCACTAAAGATAAATATTACTAACGTGGTTTCTAAAATAAACGCAATACACGTGTACAATTACATATGAATTTAATTAGAGTCTACATATATTCATCAATGAAATTGAAACAAATCTCATTGAATAATAATAAGTAGTATGATCCAATCTAGTCTAACCCACGAAGCACAAACAAATCGAAAGGTCTAGAATGAAATGTAAATTAGAATAGCCACCTTGAAAATTTCATTTCCCATCGTTTGACAAAATATCGAAGATCAGGTGTCAGGGTGGCACGACCTTGGTAATTGAGGAGGGGGTGGTTTGTCTCTAGGGTTGTTGACTCGGTGCGTGTGTCCTTTGAACGAGCGACCCCCGAAGACGAGTCGAGTGGAGTCGAGTGAAGGATGGCTGAGTGAAGAATTGAGGGTTGGAGGATGGTTCGAGGGTGGGGGTTGCAAGTTGGATGACATTCGGATAGAATTATTCGGAGACTCCTCTCACGCCGACAAATTGCGCTTTTAAAACTTACCCTGTCTGGTGCAATAATTGACGCGTTGGCTGCTAAAAAAATCTCAACCCTTCGAACTACTTCAATCAACCCTCAGAACATTTCTTTCGAGAATGTAATCAGAAAGTCGACGTTCTAGCAAAACTGTAAAGGACTAAAATTGAAATAGCCCGTAATTTTCAATACAATATAGATGCTTGGACAATTTATTTAATTATTTTCCAGAAGGTTCGGCAAACTCGTAAAAATGTTCTAGTCCCAAAGACACGCATAATGTTCTAGAGTTAAAACGCGAAGGCGATGTATAATAATAAGGGCGAAGTTTTTTTTTTATTTATTATGCTATGAAACCCCACATGGGATTATTAGCAGCATGTACATATCTGTACATGCTAACATTACAATAACAACTTATAAAAGGGCGAAGTTGAAGCAGCGTTAGGAGTCGGCCGGGGTTTCGTTTGGTTCATTTAATTAAACACAACCCTCAGTGCTTTCGGTGGTTTTGGAAAAGTGCTGTTAACTCGTCCATTATTATGAAGACGACGCGACGCGATGGGGATAAAAATGTTCCGCGTCCGGGCAATGTTAATTAGCACTACATGCAGAGAACCAGGAGTCGATGCGAAGGGGGGTGAAGCATGAGAAAGAAGGGAATTATTTGTAATTGTGTTCGAAACAATGAGCTCGAGCGCGAATCGTCCCGAGCCAGCCTCGTAATTAAGTTACTCTGGTTGTATTAGCGAGGTGAAGTAATTCGTACGAACCACCCCGTAAAATTTTCCAGCCGGCATTTTACGCGCGCCCCCGAGCCATTAGTATTGAAAAACATAAATTATAACCGGGCCACAATTATGCGGAGTTCTTCTACTCGCGAGCACTCCCACCCGTTACAATTCTTCCGACGTTACAAAACTGTATTAATACCTTTGTTTCTGCCACACGTTGTTAACCGCGTTATAGGGACGTCATCGAGAACGCACTCAATGGTCTTGTTATGCGAGTCCGACGATTTCCATTTGCATAATGCAATGCTCGATGCACTGCTAAAACGAACCGCGAAAAAATCGAATTTAGTCTCGGGTTTACTGGACTGCGGAGATTTTCGTTCTTCAGTGGCATTATCATCTCCGTCTTTATTCGATAAAGTACTGGAAATAAATGTTTCCAGATGACATCAATTTGTTAACATTATTTTATTATAATTATCTGTCATTTATTTATTTATTATCATTATCTAACTTATCTAAATTTGTATTTATTATAATTATCTATCATTTATTTATTTATTATCATAATCTAACTTTTCTAAATTTATATTTATAATTGTTATCTAACTATCATTTATTTATTTATTATCTAACTTATATGAATTTCTATTTATTATTATTATTTAACTATCATTTATTTATTTATTATCGTTATCTACTGTATCTAAATTTATATTTGTTATTTTTATCTAACTTTTTACACACCACAGTTGCAGTAGTCAAATTGTCAATGTTTATTTTATCAAACTCTTCAAACGCATCGCTTTCATTCAAATCGGCTCAAATTGGTGAAAACCCCTTCGGCATTTCCGTAGCAACTTTTCACAGTAAAAACATTCTACAAAAAGGGACCTGATTGAATTAAAAAATACGGGTCTCCCATTAAAATGAGCGCAGGAACATTGTTATGCGACCATTTTTAACAACGTCACAAAAGGACAATTATAGTCCGCTATTTACACCAGCGTAGTAGAATAAATTTCACCCTTCAAAATGACATCATTAAACAAGTCTCGTTAGCAAAATGACAGCAAATCGAACAACGACTTCTCAAAATTCAGTGATCCCTTAATTTCGACTGCAAATCCTCAACTATTCGCAAGCTTCTCTCGGTGGAGCTTATTAAAAGTCCAAGCACAAAAGGACTAGTATTTTGCCGGTCTACTTTCCGCGCGGCGCAAATGAATTTACAAGGGTAACCAGCATAAATTATCCGACGCAAGTTTATTTACAAGTTAGCTCGGCATAAAGTCTATTTCGCAAGTTCATTTCGAAGCAAATACAGTATACGGGATAACTAAAACAGAAATTCCGTGAAACCGACGTCGTACCAAGGCAAAAAAGCTGTAAATCATGGGGGTGGGAGCGTGTATCCGTTAATTATCAATATCGACAGTGGCCTAATACACCGTTCGCATAATATGAAAATTACAGTTGGGCGTTCTGGCGTGGGCGCTTTAACCGCGGGACACAGGTGCGAATAGAACGCATTTATTAATTGATTAAAATCGCGTGCGTAGCCGACCGTGTGCTGCAAAGTTCCTGGCTCAATTTTTCCACAACGCGCCACGCAGTCTGTCAGAAGCCCATCTTTTTGGACAAAAATCTGTCTGCAGCGGTCATTTATGATAGAGACAGCGCTATTGTCTTACTGTGAGAAGTTGGGCCTGTCGGGGCCCCTTAATTTCATGTCATCCCCGTCCGTATCTGGGTCCCTTCGACACTGACCCTTGCAATCAAAGGATTGAAGCTATTGTTTTCCCTGGGGTCAATTCGCTTGCGTCCCTGAAGCTACAGCACGTCTGTTGTGCAGATGACTAGAAAAACCCTAGGCTTGCTTGCCAATCGTTCGCAACATTGGCAACGCCTTGGGACCGCTTCAGGGACCTATGCCTAACACCGCCCCCCTCCCCCAAATCGCTAGGAGTAGGAAGTACCGAGGGGATAAATAAACAAACTCTCGATTCTCTAGTTAGACTTTTTCTTTGTTAAATGCGAAACAGTCCACCTCCCGGGACAGCCAATGGGCTGCTCCTCTATCATTCTTGGGCCCGATATTTGGCTTCCGGGGACCTTTTTCTGTTAAGAAAGGTGGTTAAAGTTTAAAACAGTCCACCTACCGGGACAGCCAATGGACTGCCCCTCTATCATTCTTGGGCCCGATATTTGGCTTCCGGGGACTTTTTCTGTTAAGGAAGGTGGTTAAAGTTTAAAACAGTCCACCTCCCGAGACAGCCGATGGGCTGCTCCTCTATCATTCTTGGGCCCGATATTTGGCTTCCGGGGACCTTTTTCTGTTAAGAAAGGTGGTTAAAGTTTAAAACAGTCCACCTACCGGGACAGCCAATGGACTGCCCCTCTATCATTCTTGGGCCCGATATTTGGCTTCCGGGGACTTTTTCTGTTAAGGAAGGTGGTTAAAGTTTAAAACAGTCCACCTCCCGAGACAGCCGATGGGCTGCCCCTCTATCATTCTTGGGCCCGATATTTGGCTTCCTAGGACCTCAGTCCACGTCCTGGGACAGCCAATGGGCTGCTCCTCTATCATTCTTGGGCCCAATATTTGGCTTCCGGGGACCTTTTTCTGTTAAGAAAGGTGGTTAAAGTTTAAAACAGTCCACCTACCGGGACAGCCAATGGTCTGCCCCTCTGTCATTCTTGGGCCCGATATTTGGCTTCCGGGGACCTTTTTTTGTTAAGGAAGGTGGTTAAAGTTTAAAACAGTCCACCTCCCAGGACAGCCAAGGGATTGCCCCTCTACTACTCTGTTTCGCTAGATGGCCTTCCGGGGACCTACTTTTCCACGCATGTTCTTGTCTTCAGTGGCTTTCGGGGACCCACTACTCGTATAACTCTCGGTGAACCATGATCGGGGACCTCCACTCAGGTTTTTTTAAATTTTATTTATTAAGCATTGAAACCCCTCTGGGTTTATTATGCTCTACATGAATAGTAGTAGTAAATACAGTAGTATCGAATACAGGAGTAATACAATAGGAATTCTATAATAATTAAATGAATATAACAGCAATGTCTGTTAACGCTAAAGCAAAGGTGGCTAAAGTATCAGAGTTATTGGTCTTTGTAGATAAGGATTCTTCATTGTGACAGTTAACGATTTTCGCGCAGCACAGTGTTTCACGAACATTTAAAAAAAGATTCTTATTGAATCGATGGAAAACCGAGTTATCGGCAGATTTTTGTCCAAAAAGATGGGTTTCTGGCCCACCGTGCGCCACCGCCATTTCGAAATCTGGCCATTGACCGTTCCAGGCCGTTCGCGGGCCAAAGACGTTATTAATTCGTCGTTGATTCGGTAGCCCGGCTCCCGTCCCCGCTCATTACCGGTACGTTCAATTAATTAATTCGACCGGCGGCAGTTGTAACTCGTGTCAAAACTCGGATGTCCGGCCGCAATACGGTCCGGTGCTCGCCGCTCGCTGTTATTGTCCAGAAATTCGCGGCTCGGGGGTCTCGCCGCGATATTAAAATGCCACGGTCCGATTCCCCTTGCGAATGCACCCCCAAACCACCCCACAAACCACCCCCGAAAACCTGCATCGTCGAACGAAAACGTCGTTCGATCGCGCCGCTTTGTAAATTGGAATTTCCCCATTTTTACGCGTCCCGCTTTTTCGGTGGTACCGAAGACTGCGCGGTGGCTCTCAACTTGGAATATTACACGATAAAATCCATTTCGTCAGCTCTTCGTCGTTGACAATAATTCGGAGTTAATTCGGCCCGTCTCCATAAGCAATTTAATTACATGTGAAGAAATCCGTCATTTTTATACGACTTTAAACATCGTTGACAATAGAAGTGCACAAAAATGAGAGAGACGCGTTTTTTATTAACTTCCCGATTTATAGGGAAGTTATTATACTGTAATTACCCCGAAAATCGATTTTTTAGCAGATCTTCACGTTTCATGGTCATTGGAGTCATTTTAGACTATTTTTATCAAAATGTCTGTACGTGTGTGTGTGTGTGCGTATGGCCGTTTGTACATCATCAAATTTTTCGTTAACGTTTTCTGAAAAAGTAACAACGCGATCAGAATGATGAATGAAGTAATCGATGTGCCCCGTCGTAACTTAGAGCTGATTAGATTTCGGTCCATATTGGTCAAGTAGTCAGTAGTCGCTAAGGTAGAGCGCAACATTGAAATGATAAAAATTTTTTTGTCGACGCGCCAAAATTCCTTCTGGCAATTATCATTTTAGTAAAAAAAGAACCTATTTTGAAAATTTCATCGAATTCTGATTTCTGCTGTAAACGGAAGAACAGTCGAAGGTCGACACTGCGTAGACCTAACTGAACTGTTCTCAACATACGACTGAATTTTGTACAATTCATAAACCTAAATTTGTTACAGAAATTTCTAGAGAAATTGTTCGATTTCCTCGAATCAGTAGCAATGTAATGAAAATTTGAGAGTGTGTCATTTTAGTGTAACAGTTCCGGTACCGTGAACTCAGTAAATCAAAACGGTTTGAGAGTCCCTGTTCACCGCGGGCTATGCATTTTTTCCGAAATTGCACGGTCCGCACAGGGATCGCCGCGATAACTCTGCAAAATTTCGGAACGTTTGAAATTCTAGTAACACCGGGTGCAGTTTAATTACGACGTCAAGAATGGTCGAGAATTTTTCGGGGCCGTTTCTTGACAATGGAAACTAAACGCGGTGGCCTAAGCGGGGCAAACGAAGAGAACCGTGAGCCAGTAATGTGAGAACGAACTTCTGGCAACGGGAATAAAAACCTGAAAGATATTATGGACTCGCGCTGCTTTCCCCGTCCACGAGTTTCGGTGGCTGGACAGAAGTGGCTGATATTACCGGGACGATACTACTGGGATCGAGATATAAAAAGTCTTCAAACTGTTGGGAAACGAGGAAATTCACGGAAATATATCGACGTCGTGGAACACTCTTCGCAATGTTGCACGGTACTGTTTCGGTTTGATTCTTTGCACCCTATTGGGGAGTCTGAAACGCCATTACTGGACTGTGGATTTTATGCATCTGTGGCAAAAATGAGTTCAATTTAAAACGGTGGGAGGGTTGAAATGATTTAAGAACGCTAATCTATTATTTCCAGCACACACAAGGTACAGTAGAGACCAATCGCCTAATGTACTTCTCTTTCTCGCGTTCAGGGGCTCTAGAGCCCTCCTCGAGTGCTACTCTTATCGACCAGAACTAATATTGTGCACAGAACATTGTCCTAAACTATGTAGAATTATTTCGAGTGCAACATTTTCACTGCGAATGTGTAGTATGATTTAGAAACGAAGTATATTTAAATGTAATAGAACAAGTAAATTAATGGAAATGAAGTAGGTACGTTCGAAATGAGTACAACATGTATAAATGTGTGCAATATTTTCATTACGAATGTATAGTATGATTTAGAAACGAATTATATTTAAATGTAATAGAACAAGTAAATCAATGGAAAGAATAGAAGAATAAATGTGTGCAACATTTTCATTACGAATGTATAGTATGATTTAGAAACGAATTATATTTAAATGTATTGTAATAGAACAAGTAAATCAATGAAAAGAAAGCAGTTACGTTCAAAATGAGTACAACATGTATAAATGTGTGCAATATTTTCATTACGAATGTATAGTATAGTATAATTTAGAAACGAATTATATTTAAATGTAATAGAACAAGTAAATCAATGGAAAGAATAGAAGAATAAATGTGTGCAACATGTATAAATGTGTGCAACATTTTCATTACAAATGTATAGTATGATTTAGAAACGAATTATATTTAAATGTAATAGAACAAGTAAATCAATGAAAAGAAAGCAGCTACGTTCAAAATGAGTACAACATGTATAAATGTGTGCAATATTTTCATTACGAATGTATAGTATGATTTAGAAAGGAATTATACTTAAATGTAATAGAACCAGTAAATCAATGAAAAGAAAGCAGTTAAGTTCATAATGAGTACATGTACAAATGTTGAGATGAGAGGAGTGTGTGAATAATAAAATATCGGGTGCGATGTGCAGTATTAATTTAAATCTATGATTCAGAAACAATAAATAAGTATTAAAAAAATTATACGCCACCGCGGCCCTAATTTGGCTGACAATCGGTCGTTTAAGAAATTTCTCGAAGCTCCTCATTTCTCGCGAATACCAATGAAAAAATCAGATTGCGTGCAATCATTCGCGAATCAATTCTCGTTCCGCTCTGCCACGATTTTCCCGATGACGAAGGGGTTGCGAGGGTAGGCCGTCAACCCTTCTTCGTTAACGCCTTTCTTCGTGCCGCCAGGGGTAGCTCGCCGGGAATGAAAGAAAATCAAGTGCATCCCCCGAAGGGGATTACAAGCTCGAGGCTTCCGTCGACCTTCTTCGAAATGCATGTCCTCGACGCGATCCGCGGGTCCCGAGGCTCTGGGCTCTCGGCGCCGTGAAAGGTCCGAGATTTCACTTTCATTCTCGAAGGGAGAGAGAGAGGGAGAGAGAACACCAACCCCGCAACTCTCCGATGGCGTACACGCTTAAAGCCGAGAGCCCTGCGGAGAGGGTTGGAGAGTTCTGGCTGGTTTCGAGGGCTAGAGTCCTTTTCTCTTTACCTTTCCACCCTCGACGAGGATGAATGGGGCAGCGAGGGACTCCTGACCTTTCCTTCTGCTGTTTAACCCTCGCCCAGACCGCCAACAACCGGCTCGGGAACTGGGTAACACGTTGTAACCCCCAGCGAAGCAGATGATTTTGCTCTAAAATGCTCACTTTGTCATTAGAAACCCCCTAATCGCGAATCCAATGATTATTTCTACACCCAGGGGTCTTGAGAGAAATTTGAGCATACATGAATCTGGAGTTATGGTGAACCTTTCAGTCAATAAATTCCAGATAATATATACAGGGTGTCCCAAAATTCCTCCGACACCAGAAAATGGGAGGGTCCTTGGGTCATTTGAAGCGACATTTTCCTTTACAAAAATGGCGTCCGCGACTTTGTTTAGGAGTTATTAACGAAAAGCACGGACCAATCAGAGCGCGATCTAGACATGCGATGACCCGTTCGGCCAACTGATAGTTGGCGCGTCGCACAGTGGGCCAGATCGGCTCGGTAGCTGTTCATGAGCTAAAAAATGAAAGTCCTCATATCGATTTTTAACCAATGCACAGTGATTCTTAAATGTCCATTACATTCGAAAACGATAATATTAATTAAAGTTATTAAAAACTCTTGTTATAATAAGCGTTCAAAGATCAAACTTTTTCAGATACGATTTATCACCGAAAAAATTCCGTTTCTTCATGACGATGTCCTGGAAAACCTACTGAGGATTAAGTGCCCACATTTTTTTTTTATGAATAATGTATATCTATGTTGAGAACGCCCCAGGAACTAAACGTTAATGTTCATAATTTATTATTTAAAAAAATGTTTAGTCAGCTAAGGAAAATTGTCATAGTCTTTCACCTTTGACAAGGAATAAGTTAAAAGTTTGGAAGAATTTGGTGCTCTAACAAAGTGGAGCATTTTCAGCAAAGTTTCCTCTAAAAGATCCCGTAAAATTCACGTCCCCCCTCGGCCCACCCCGGAAATTATGACGGTTTGAAGCGTCGCGTGACACGCGCTCAGTGATGAGTTCGATCGAAATCGTGGCCAAAATAGGAAGAAGTACGACAATTTCCGGTGGTGTGACAAAAAAATGTTTCCTACAAAAAATAATCAGTAATCTGTACTCTACAAATCTCAGTACAAAAAATTTAAAGAATTTTTTTTTTTAAATAAAAAATTGAGGTCGCGTTGATTATTTATTTATCACGATATATTTTTTATTTAATAACATTATAGCTGACGTCAAGACGAATCCAACGACCTATTTATTGTGGCCTTTAAGTTTTGAAATAATGGTGAAATAGGCGTGAACAGCTACCGAGCCATTCTGGCCCACTGTGGACCGGTCCGCAAACGTTAAATTGATTTGCACAGAGGGAAGACTGTCGGAAAACAATAGAAACGGAAGACACAGCAGTCGTTAAAGACAAATAACGGGCGAATTTCCACTGTAGGATCCCATCTATCAGCGAAAGGCACAAAAGAAAGGGTACAAAAGATTGTTAAGCAAAATTTTGGAGAGCTCCACCGGTTATTAACGCGATATTTAATCCAGCGAGAGTTTCTTGGTCCATTGTGTGCCGCGCGGAGTGGTAAAAAGCGTAGAAACTCCCCTAACTTGGCTGTTTAGCCCGGATTACCTCCCCTCGAAAGATAATGTCGATAACGGGCTGAAAGAAAAAGGGTGAGCCAGCAGAGGGTGAGGGAAAAGGTGGGGGTTTGAGGGGGAGGGCAGGCAATTTGTCGTCCGTCGAAAGAAAGAGCAAATTTTCCAGGCGCGGAATTAACGAGGCTGTAGGAAAAAAGTGGCTGCAACCGCGTGTAGAATCGCTGTGTCCGAGGCTGTGTCGACGACAGCCAGCGTCCCGAGATGTCACAGAATTTTAATGGCACAATAATTGCCGGTGCTGCAACGACGACGACGACGCCCCTAACACGATAAAGTTAATGCGCGCCAACGCGCTGCACGGTCCTCCGGAACTAACACTTGCACAACGATCCGAAACTCAACGATTCCAACGAAATTCGGGTGACGCTAGTTGCCCGGAAAAATATTTGGCGCGCACCGTTTCCACACATTACCAACTACGATTTTATGTATATTTAACGTATTTTTTGTGTAGAGTGTTTAACGTATATAAACTTTAAATAATCCAAATTTACATATATATGTAGTACAGTGTTCGCACACCTTTTAAAATGGAATAACTTTTTTATAATTGTGATTGTACCAAACGACTGCTTTTTTACCACGTTTTTGTTAGCTCGCTGTCTTGTTTGTCAGTTTGCTCGGTACAAATCTTGCAATTGATTTTAAACTAACTTCCCGATGAGCTAGAGACTTGAAATAAGAAACATAGCTCAGAACTGAATGACAATGCAATATTAAGAAAAGTTTTTTTTTTAAAGCCTCTACGCTTAAGAGAAATAACAATTCAATATTTTTAACGCTACAGCCCTCCGCGAAACGCTATGTCATCGCGTTCAGCCATCCCCACTCCGCTCGCTCAGCCGGCTCGATCCCCCACTCTGACGCACCGTCGTCGCTACGTTGCTTCTATTGCGCACGCGCTATACACGAACGTACCTGCACTCTGCCCGTATGAGTACTTGTTCGATTGTATGCAAGCTACACGACCAGCGTATGTCTACTATGTCGCCGACGGTGTGGCAGAGTGGAGGTCAAGCCAGCTGAGCGAGCCTAGGAGAAAAAACCAACGATTCTGGCATCACTGCACGGACCCACTTTCTTCGGCACCTGAGAAAAAATACCAAGATCGACTATTCCAAGGGTTGTAGGATTGCAAAAGGATCAAATTTTACATCCCTCGGCACCTGAGAAAAATACCAAGATCGATTATTCCAAGGGTTGTAGGATTGCAAAGGGATCAATTTTTACATCCCATAGGACCTGGGGAAAATATCAAGATCGATTATTCCAAGGGTTGTAGGATTGCAAAGGAATCAACTTTACATTCTTTGGGACCTGAGAAAAATATCAAGATCGATTATTCCAAGGGTTGTAGGATTGCAAAGGAATCAACTTTACATCCCTTGGGACCTGAGAAAAAGTACCAAGATCAATCATTCCAAGGGTTGTAGGATTGCAAAAGAATCAACTTTACATTCTTTGGGACCTGAGAAAAAATACCATGGTCGATTATTCCAAGGGTTGTAGGATTGCAAAAGGATCCATTTTTACATCCCATGGGACCTGAGAAAAATACCAAGATCGATCATTCCAAGGGTTGTAGGATTGCAAAGGGATCAATTTTTACATCCCTCGGCACCTGAGAAAAATACCAAGATCGATTATTCCAAGGGTTGTAGGATTGCAAAAGAATCAACTTTACATCCCTTGGGACCTGAGAAAAAGTACCAAGATCAATTATTCCAAGGGTTGTAGGATTGCAAAAGGATCAACTTTACATCCCTTGTGATCTGAGAAAAAATACCAAGATCGATTATTCCAAGGGTTGTAGGATTGCAAAGCGATCAACTTTACATTCCTTGGGACCTGAGAAAAAATACCACGGTCGATTATTCCAAGGGTTGTAGGAATGCAAAAGGATCAACTTTACATTCTTTGGGACCTGAGAATCAATACCAAGATCATTCCAAGGATTCTAGGAGAAAATACCAAGATTAAATATTCCAAGATGACCCCTGGGGGGTATATGAAGGTCAAATATTATTCCAAGGATCCTGGAAATATCAGATACCCCTTCGGGAGTCCTGGGAATACGAAGGGTGAAATATTTCCAAACTCGTGGGAATACAAAAGGGTAACACGAATGCAACAAAATGGTACACCTTCGAGAGTTCTAGGAAACAACCCCAAATAGAACAGTCGGACCTAACAACAACGATAATAAAGGCATTTACCAAATACTTAAAAAGTATACAAGTTTAATAAACTGCACAGCAGTGCCGAGAGTTCAGATACACAGAACGCGGACGAGGTTAGTAGTTAACCGTAGTACGAGTTAAGAACCTAATGCCACCGGTCTACATAATCGTGTAGCTACGGGGCGCCAGCAGTCGTTAGCACTTAAATACCCAATCTACAAGCGAGTAAGAACATTCCGGTAGTTTCGTTAGCGAAGTGCACGACAAAGTAAGGGAAGAAGAATAAGTAAAGAAGCTCCTCGAGCGAGTCGGCAGAGTAGTATGTGTTGCGGAGACACGGTTGTTTCGATCGGTCCATCGGGAATATTCAAGGGAAAAGAGCATCGCTGGAGGTCAAGTCTTGGGGGTTGGCGAAGGAAGGAAGAAAAGGGAAGAGAAGGGGTGTAAACGAACTCGTTTGCAAGGGAAAAGAGGGAGCCAGGGTGGAGGGCAGTTGCGGGAGCGGTCGTTTACGTGCCTGGGCCGTTATTACAAGAACCTTTCGTGTTTCTTCATGGAATCGGAGAGCGAGGCAAAGCAAGGCGAGTCGCGAAACTCGTCGCCGCTTGCGCGAGAGGAGTCGCCGGAAAATAGAATAAGAGCAGGCCGGAAATGAGATTTCTCGACCGTCCCGGGACGTAATTTTCGCGAACGAAGAAACCGCGCCCGTGGAAGAAAAACTCGCGAAAAACCGTCGGCAAGAGACCAACGAACGACGGGCCCGAATAATGGTCTACTTATTCCTAACCTGGCTGTAACCTTTTTTTTTTAAGGGCCATGGGGAAATGTATTTTACACAACCCCTTCCAGGTCTAATGACGGTTAGGGGGGTAGTGTGGGTCTCACCCTTTTTTTCGGGAGATAGAAAACTCCCGAAAATAGGGGCCTTGGATGATTTTAAGAACCCCTTTTTCCTTTTATTATTTAATACGCTTTAGCGTACCTAGGACCCGTTTTACACATAACTAAAGGGCGCCTGCGTATTCCACGTCCACTCATGTTCTTTCCTTTATGTGGGTCTCACCCTGTTTGAGAAAAGAAACGAGACTAAGCATACCCATTTTTTAAAGGGCGTGGGTTCATGTATCTTACGCACCCCTCGATATTGGTCGGAGAGGGTTAGGATAGGGTTAGGACCGCCCCTGAGATGATGTTTTCATTCGGTCCTCCATGTTCGACTCTCCATTGAAATCTTGCTCGGCGCGGTCGGCGCGGTAGACGCAGCCATAAATCAGAAAAACGAGGCTTGGGTGCAAACGCTGTCTGCCCAGAGTACGCCTGTTGGACAGCATTTGGGGGAATACTGTATAAAGTTCCGGGGAACCCCTGGGGTTAGGTTAGCACGTGACACGATCATCGGCGCTTGGCCTTTACGCGAGTCTCTCAAAACCTCGTGAAATTACCGTCGGAATCTCACAGACATTTGTAAGCAACGGCAAAAATCTGGTCTGTCATGGCGTGGCTTGATTAAATAGACCTTAAACGGCGAGAACGAGTCCTCCGACGTTGGCGCATTTAATCATTCTAACGTCGTTGACGGAAACGGCAACGTCTCAGCGCTAAACGGATCCCGCGCCAGAATAATGCCGGCATCCGGGATATCTATAATGAACATCGACTCGAATCAACGGGACATCGTCTGGCCGCGATAAATTAATTAAGCGGCCGGGATTCGGATTTCCCAAAGGGTGCGCGTGCCTTGCATTCTGATCAATTTCTGATAGGCCCCATGGCCCCCGGAAAGAACACAGTCCCTCTCCCTTTCCTTCTCTCTCTCTTTCTCCGTTCTCTGCCCTCGCGTTAATTGCATTGTATCGCGATTTGTCCGTCGAAAGCGACGGACACACCTTCTTCGCGCGGATCCTCTCGAATAAATTGAAAAGAAAAGATCGGATAACAAAGTATACAGTTAGACAACGTCGCGCCCGTGACAGCACTCCCTTGATACACCTCGGCCTTACTTAATTAAAAGCCTCCTTTGCCCGGCGACCCTCCTCGCCTCCGGGGGATGTAAACCCCCCGCAGCACGACAATTTTATTAACACCGACTCAACTCGAGGAAACGTATACTCCGCATCCTAAAACCACCCCTTGCCTACAGTCGGCTTAAAAAGTCGTCGTTCGAACGATCCGAATCCCATTCAAGCACACGGAAGCTACAATTCTCGACCGTCTCTGGGAACATCATTTTCGCCAATAGAAAAAATCAATTTCAACGCAAATCTTGTTGTTCAAGACTTCGCTGATGTCTCTGCGAAATCTTCTAATAGAATTCTTGGTTTCAAAGTTATCATTTCAGTTTCATTGTTCGAACGCAGACATTTTTGAAATGGAAGTACCGGGCCGATCCACGCAGTGCGTGGATCCGGGGCACCAATTCGCACGCGATGGCCACCAGATGGCGGCGTCTTCAGCTTCAGTAACAGAAAAATGGGGTACCTTAAGTACCCCGCAGAATTTTACAAAATTATTAGTATTGTTACGTATGCGGCAGCGACCGTTGCTAACCTTTGGCCCTTCTGGAGCTGCACATCGAAATAAAGAGTCTATTCAGAACAGGGCAATCATTCAGATTAGGGCACTCATTAGGATTTTGGGGCACTTAGAGACGATACATCAATCTGCATCGTTTCTGGGAACCCTGTTTTATCAATAGTCCCCACTCTTGTCTGTTCGGTCGATATTGGGGACTATATAAGGGCACTGAATCCCTTCATATTCGGGCTTTCATCTCAAGAGTTTTATACTGTACGCGTCGATTCACGTCGCGATTACTGTCGAGCAAGATCGGGTATTAGTTCTCTTTCGAGCAAAACTGTTACATCTCTTCCGGTACGAATCCCAAAACGGGATTTTGTAGTAGATAGCCCCCGCATCCCTCGGTGCGTAAACAGAGAGGTTAGTCCGCGACACCGCGACAATTTACACTTTAAACATTTGTATTCCTTTCGATTCAAGATTATATTATCGTGTGTTAAACTTAAACCTAGAGTTCAGTTTAATCATAACCTTTCCTATTCGATCCCCAGTCGTTAGCATCCTACGACAATACACCTTTGCCGCTCAAGGTGTATTCTAATTATTTCAAATAAGTTACGAACCGGCGGAACCACGACCCTATCCTAACCGACAGTGACACATACGGACGACCCGGTGGTGAAAGATACATCGATGGGTTCCGGAGTGTACCAGTAAAACGGTAGTTTCATTGCATCCAAATCTTCCACACACACGGACGACCCGGTGATGAAAGATACATTGGTGGGTCCGGAGTGTACACCTTATACGGACGACCCGGTGGTGAAAGATACATCGGTGGGTTCTCCTTTGTTCTACACACACGGATGACCCGGTGGTGAAAGATACATTGGTGGGTTCGGAGTGTACTACTCCTATCTATACCAAAAACTCTTAAAATCTCAAACAATCCTCGGTTTCCGCACGCTGCCAAACCTCGGCTCGTAACAGTATATACATATGAAAAGGCAAGGGGTTAAGCTACCCTTAAAACGTTAGCAATTAAGTTTTAAGATGAAACACTCGTCCCGCTAATAATACCAGTACACTCCCGCCAATATAATTGCCTCAGGGCTCTGGCGGCTCTGCTACCTTATTCTAGACACGGCACTGTTTTCACGACATCTGGTGGCCATCGTATGCGAATCGGTGCGCCGGATCCACGCACTGGATCCACGTGAAATTTTAACTATACAGGGTGTCCCAAAACTACCCTAGAAGCCGAAAATGGGAGTTTCCTTGGGTCATTTGAAGCGACATTTTCCTTTACAAAAATGGTGTCCGCGGCTTTGTTTAGGAGTTATTAACGAAAAACACGGACCAATCAGAGCGCGGCTACAGCGGATTGATTCTGAGTCGACCAATGGCGACACCACGCCTCGCGGGACCTGTCGCAGAGTCGGACTCCGTTCGCTATAGCTGCGCTCTGATTGGTCCGTGTTTTTCGCTAATAACTCCTCAACAAAGTCACGGACAACATTTTTGTAAAGGAAAATGTCGCTTCAAATGACCCAAGCAACCTCCCATTTTCCGCTTCTACACTAGTTTTGGGACACCCTGTATATTATCAGGAAGAGGCCCTTCTGTGATCTAAATTACAATTGAAACGATAGCTTGTATAGATTCCTTCTTATTGAAAGAAAGATCTTGAAATCGAAGATTTAGGTTGAAAAGATTCCCAACGCTGTAACTCCGAAGAAAATGGTCATCGTATCCTAAAAAAATTTGAGTACACTTTTCAAATGTTGCTTCATGAGTCCACCAAATTTTATACTATTCTACGCGACATGGTTCTGTCAAGAAATTCCTGAAAACGGGCTGGCACAACTTAGAAAACCGAGTTCGTTCCCAATGAAAACATTCCGGATTCATCTGGGGCGTCGGTAGGTAGTTTCCAAAGAGTCTGCGAGTCTCTTTCAGCGGTCTCTAAGATCGTGCTTAAAATTTCCCGAGCGGCGCATTGTTCTCCCGGTGGAAATAACAGCTGACGCGTTCGTGGAGGCGCATACGCGAAATCGGCCGATTAGCAAGGAACCGTGACGGACCTGGACCATTCTGGTTCGCGAAAACCGGCAGCCGGGTCTTGAATATTCAGCGAGGACCTCCCACGGCTGGATAACAGCACGGTTCTCGTCCGGGATCAGGATCCTGCGCCGGCTTACCGGACAGAAACACAGTCGTCCGACCCGTTTGCGAAGGATACGAAAGTAATCTGACGCCTCCGACCCTCACGACAATGAATTTGTTCGATCACGCTCGCGAACGCGCCGTCTTTCGTCTGGGAACTGGATACGCCGTTTAAAAGTGGGATTCCCCCTCGTTTTTAGCGGAATTTATTCAGTTCCGGACTCGAAGCTCTGAAAACCTCAGAGATTCTAGATTCTCGCGATACTGGTGGCGCGATCAAACAAATCTTCCCCTGACGGAACGTGAGTAAATGTTAGCCGCAATTATCATTTTATTTCTCAGTGGAAACAAAAATCACGGCGTAATTAATTGTGTGCACAGGGTGTTTAAAAAGTATATGTCACGCCCACCATCGCGTGATTCCACGCCTTATAATGATAATTTATTAAATGATACGTCTCATAACCCCAAAATTGTCCGTGACTGACATTTTTCAGATTTTGAAGATCCAATTTTTATGATTGCATTGTGTTCTACTCATCGAGAGGATGAAAAGTGTTTCCTTCGACACTTTTTATCCTCTCGATGAATAGAACACAATGCAATTATAGGGTTGAAGTACGAATGATGTGTGTGTATTGTACGAATGAACGTGTGTGTATTAACAGACGACCCTATATATTGTTACGAAGACTTCGACGCGGTCTTACCGGAGAACTCATTATTACAGACAATAACAATAACAACTATTTATTAATTGTACAACAGTTAACAAAGACTCAATGTAATCGTCGATGCGTGTTCTCGCTTCAATCGTTCGAAAGGATCTGACGACTCTCTTCTTTTAATCAACAACCTCGTTGTTCAGATACCGCAATATCGATCTAACGCTCGATCTCTGCGATATCTTCACAGGGGGAAGCAACTTCATCTCATGTCATCGTAACAATATAGTTAAATTTATAAAATAGAGAATCGGAACAGAAGAATTCTAAAATTGTAATTGCCAACGAATTGTAAAAAGAAGATCAGGTCGAAACGAACGCGCCCGTGACAAACACGTCTGTCAATGATTATAATAAATACGGCTTTTCCTTACAAAAGATAAAATAAAATTTGGTCTTCAATATCTTAAAAAAGTCAGTCAAGAACAATTTAGATCTACATGAGATGTAGAATCACGCTATTTTTATACATCCTGTACGCGAATTGTCAGTTCCCCGTCTTCATCATAGATTTTAAAAAACGGTTTCCAACTTTTAATTAGACCTAGAATTTTTGACTCGTTCTTTAACAGAATTTTTGACAAGCTGAATTTGATCTGCAATTTAAATTTTTCTGTTAACTTGACGTAACTTCAAGTATCTTCAACGGTTTTGTTTAAAGTTATAGAAATCGCCCAGTCATACGATGACGTATACATATAAAGATAAATGTCCCGGTGAATTTATGTCAGAAGAGTACAATTTGAGAGGTGTGAAGCTCGAATAATTTTCAATCGCCGAAAATGGGACGTAGATATTTTCGTGGAAACTTTCTTGCAACTTCGAGAGACTCGGGGTTCAAGCACGGATTTTAAAAGATTCTACCATGCCGAGGGTTTATTCAAGACCCTCGAATCGTTTCCTCGTCCATGCACGCGAAAAGTAGATTCGACTTTTCGAAGCAATTTGCAAATCTTGTTATAACCAATGCGCGTAATTGCTACAGACGTGTCGCAGAATTTCGAGGAATCAATGGAGAAATCCATATCTGAAGGGTTTCACGGGGAAAAAAACCCTGTCCGCTTCGCGAATTATCTTTTCGCAGACCGCGGAACGAGCTAGGAGCAATGATTCCGTGATATTCCAATTTGAATAATTAATCGGGATAATTACTTTTGCACGACTATGCAGCCGCGGGAGGGGGCCAGAAACACTCGGAATATTTGATAATTACCGAAGATAATTTTTCCCCCTCGCAATTGAATTCTCGAATAAATTTCTAATTAGAATTTATGCGCCGGGAAATAATCAGCCGAACATTCTTCCGACCCCTACTGCGCTCGAAAGAAACTGGTTTCCAACTTTTGTCTGAATTTAACCATTATTATTTTATGCAGTGCTAACCGCGTATAAATTATGCATTTACGGCAAAGCTGAACACACGGAACGAAAGTTTGCGCACGTACAAAACTTGCTTAGAAGGGAACAGATTCGGTTGACACAAGCTAATTTTGATGAAACTTAGACGAGATATAGTTCTTCGAAAAAAATTTACACATATGCTTTTTCTATCGGCAACATCTTAATCACACAATTTTTCTGACATCTGGATTCCGAGATATCTCAGAGAATATAATTCCCACCCCCAACTTTGAGGGGTGCTTTGAAAGTGGATGATTGTCGATAAAAAATAAACACGTGTCAAATATTCTTCGAAGAAGTGTATCTCACATAAGTTTCATCAAAATCGGTTTGTACCAGCTGAATATGTTCCCTTGTTAGATCTCAGACTGGAATATTTGAAATCTTCAAGGGCAACATTGAAATTATAATTTAATTTCTTTCTCTGAATGAAATTATTCATTTCTCAAGGGTGACCACTTAATTTTGACCCCAACTGTATTTATTAATGTACAATTTCCGCATAGAGTGGAGGGTAAACAACCCTTCCAATAATGACAGACTATCCGGCACAAGAAGGTAAGAGACTCCCCTATAAAAAGGGTAACTCGATTTCAAACTGATGTGGCGAATTTTAAGAAAAACAGTGAAGGGGTGGTTTGCAGAATGAGATTGCGGGCTGCAAGGGTTGGATCCAAGCTCGAGTATCGATGTCGTTCGAGAGCAGGGTCGATGAGGAAATTCGCGGTGGGCAGTGGTCGGATAACGAGTTAATTCGTCGGTGGAAGGGCTCTTGGTGCAGGGCTGTAGCAGGTGTCTGCCCGGGAAAAGGGGGTGCGAAGGGGGATGAGAAGGGGCGCGCCGTGAATAATGCAGCATTATGACGTGGACAAGGGAGGGTGGAAATGTATTTAGGGATTTGCAGACCGGCCGGGATGACGCAGGACGACGCTTTCGGGGATGATTCTGGGTCCGAGGGGTGGGAGGACGCGGGGGTGGCTTCGGGAAACCGGGTCGCGGCACTGACAGTGCCGACCTACATACGATTGCGACCCCCTACCCCCTACTCCTTATCTCTACTTCTCAGTTTCTCAGTGACGGATTCACGCTCGGGTTTCACCCTCACCCTCCAACCACCCCTCTCCACTCACCCGCCCAACCCGCGTGGAAATTTCTTAGAAAGTTTGGCAACTGTCTACGAGCCACCCTCTGGGAGACCAGCGAGCGTGAAAATTACTCCGCCACGCGAAACCACCCTCCGAACAGGGGTGAAACAGCACACTCGATTTTTTTACGACCCGAGAATCTGCTGTTCTCTGCCCTTTAAGGTCTGATGGAACCTATTCGCGTGGGAACTTCGTCGTATTCGTCGTTAGCGCGATATTTTCAAGGATATTGGGGGTGAAGCTTCCTACAGTTCAACGGTAGAGTAGTTTTGAAGCGATTTAAAAATTATGGAGTGCCATTAGGATGTTTTAAAGGTTACGGGCTACTTGTAAAAACGCTTAAAAGTTCTGATTAAACCACAAACTTCTTTGAAATGATTTTGTACGGAGAACACGCTCTTAAAAATATTTTAAAACGTATCGTGTGCTTTAAAAAATTCTGTTTAAAGCACGCACCGCTTCAGAGAAATGTGCAGGGAACTCGGTGCTTTCGGAACGATTTAAACTTGAGGACTCTTTGAGGAACAAAATGGTGTAGACATTTAGCAGAAAAGGAGAGGGTGTCGGGGGTACGGATGGTTTTCGAGCCGGCCCTGTTCTTACATCATCCCCTTATATCTGCCACCTCTGGTCGCAGCCTCTTACGTCATCGGCTGCAACCGAGGTGCATCCTTTTTCTTTCTGAATGGAGTCACCGGGAAAGAAAGTAGCTCTGCTGCTACTGCAGCTGTAGTCGGGAACCACCCTCGAAAACTCGCTGGTTAGAGGTCCGATTACGTGGGATATATAATTTCCGTCAAACTTCGCGGAGAATACGTGACAACGAAAAACAGAGGGACGATCGTGGACTGAATTCATGCGGGACTGCTTGCACCGTCGCAGCTTTTACCGAATTTCTTCACGTTGCTGACCTGTGCGCATTTTTATTTTGCATTTTCGCCTCGCCCGTTCTACACGCCACGCGATACTTAAAAATTTGATGCCGTGGATAAAGTCTATTGTCTAATTAATAGTCTATTTGAAGTTGGGGAGTTGAAACTGAACCTGTTTCAAACGCGTACCACCCCTTTAAGTATCATTTGAATGCAGTCGAAGAAAATCAAGTTCAACCAAACAAAGCCAAGTACAATAAAATGAAGACAAATCAAATACAATAACATAAAACAAAATCAACTACGATGAAACAAAATCAATTAGAATAAAATAAAATAAAATCAAGTACAATAAAATGAAAACAAATCAAATACAATAACATAAAATGAAATAAAATAAAATTAACTACGATGAAACAAAATCAATTAAAATAAAATAATATAAAATCAAGTACAATAAAATGAAATCAAATCAATACAATAAAATAAAATGAAATCAAATAAAATCAAGTACGATTAAACAAAATCAATTAGAATAAAATAAAATAAAATCAAGTACAATAAAATGAATACAAATCAAATACAATAACATAAAATGAACTTAAATAAAATCAACTACGATTAAACATAATCAATTAGAATAAAATAAAATAAAATGAAGTACAATAAAATAAAATGAAATCAATACAATAAAATCAAATCAAATCAAATCAAGTACGATAAAACAAAATCAAATAGATTAAAATAAAATCAAGTACAATAAAATGACATCAAATAAAATACAATAAAATAATGTGAAATCAAATAAAATCAAGTACGATAAAAGAAAAGTAGAATCAAATCAAATCAAGTACAATGAAATAAAATCGAATATAATTCAGACTTGTCATTTATATAACGCGAAGCATTTTATTCGCTTCTAGTGCTCAGCAAGTCTACCATGAAATGCTGCTTGCGCAGGCCGAGGGGTACACCAAATAAATATTTGTAGAATTGTTTAATGGACTTCCTGACTCCGCGTCAGACCTAAATATTTCACAGCTGGATTCACCGTTCTCATA